>OX384541.1:12610992-13172525 GCA_947538895.1 Neoitamus cyanurus
CACATTAGTGCGGAAGCTTTTACAGGTGTCATAAAACGCGGATGGATGGCTCCACCACGGCACACCATTGCAAGCTTCCACCTTCCAACATCTCCGGCTGTGCGAGATTAATTTTAGATATTTTCCTTTTCAGTGGGTGGATTGGTTTCTTTTCTTTGTGCCAGCTGACGACAAGACTCTACGGGTGGGAAAGGTCTTCCAAGCTGTCCTCGGTAAGTATCGATTTTGTATTTGCCCCAGCGTTCTCTGCTCTGATTTCGAATGGAACTCGCGAGCCCTTTCGCTGCTAGCTCGTAAATAATGAATACAATCGCTCTTAGGTGTGCTCCATTTCTGGATATTGCCTCCTTCCCTCCAAACCAAAGTGGACTTAGAGTTGATTTAGCATATTTTGAATTTTTACCGACCTTATTTTTTTCCTCCTCACCTCCCCGGAAGTTCTCTGCAGCCACGAACTGTATGCTGCTTCTGTCAAAGATGGAATAGTTATTGCGGCTCTTTTCTTGCTGCCTTATTCGATCACAGACGCCAACTTCCTTCAGAATGTTATTGACGTCTGCAGAACTATTTTGAAAATACACTTGAAATTTATCTGCCAGCTTGCAAAGAAGAATAAGCGGAATCATATTTCCCGAGTATAGTAACTAACAGATAGTAAAGTAAAAATAAATATGTACATAAAAATAGCTGATTTATAATATGCTCTCTTTTTAACACTTTTTTGTTAGCTTAATTTTTAAGTTTGTATGCAAACACATTGCATCTCAATTTCCAATTAAAAGTCGTCTAGATTTGAAACCCAAATGAAAAACGCCAATAACTTGAAAAACTTGAAAACCTAGAATACTCTGTCATAAATATTCGTTATAGCCAATTTTCAATTCAAATATAGTAAAAAACGCGAAGGGCCAAAAATGGTTCAATTTAATTCCCTTATAAGAACTAGCCGTATAGAACTGGCAGTGACCGCCAATCCTGCCATTGCTACCAACTGCGAGGAATGAAATATGGAAATAATGACCTCTGCTTGAATATGTTAAAACTATTCTTTCGGTTCTTTAATCCAGAGCCGGATAGATCTGTGGATCAAGGTGTTGTTGTTGTCGTTCATGTTAAAGTTTTGATCCAGAGCGTGATCCGAATGAAAAAACACAGATATAATAGGCCGCCACACACAGGACGGTTTTAAGCGTACAAGCATGCATCCAAACATAAGATTGACCGTGTGTGGGCAACTTCCCAGCAGGAAATTTACACATGACGGCATCGAGGAAGTCATCAATAAAAGGGCATGTATACTCATTCCAACATCGATGACATTTCTCACGGCGATGTCATTGGAAATTCATGCATGCCTTTCTGCATGACCACGGAATGTATGGGGTCATCACAAAAATACAAAAAGAAGAAGATTTGGATTACTGAGAAGCGCATGAAACAACAAAACCCCAATAAAACTTCAGCTCACTTGAAACAAACAAACTCCTATGCCTTCCTGTTAGCATGGCTATGTCCTCAGAATTGGCATACATACCTTAGTCATGCATGAAATCATCGATGTACAATTTCACGCAATCTCCAATTTCCTGCTGGGTTGGTGTACTATCATCGGATTGTCACAAAACCGTCTTCTTTGTTTGATATTTCTGTCGGTTTTACGTCAAACATGATGAATCGCTCTGAAATTGGAACTTGGAGTAGGGAATATTTCCTGGATTGCATTTTCAATTATAGGAAAACATTCCATGCTCGTGGAGAGTGAAATCTGGCAATGTTTTGGACAAAAACTTAAAGAATGAAGCATATGACCATGTCGAAATTTTGCTCGCAAATGAAAACCGATGCCGTGAGTGGTCAGTGTGGCGTGCAAACAATTGATTGTCCCAAGTTGTCAGAAAGTTTTTACCTACGCATAAAACCATCGCCGTGTATTGCGGCCTAATAACAATAATGATTTCCTGACTTTTCCGTTTAGTGGGCTTAATTCTTGAGCATAAGATTTAATTAAGGGAGTCATGAAGTAAAACTGTACGTGCACTCGCGTAAGTACCCAGCAGGAAATTTACACATGACGGCATCGAGGAAGTCATCAATAAAAGGGCATGTATACTCATTCCAACATCGATGACATTTCTCACGGCGATGTCATTGGAAAGTCATGCATGCCTTTCTGCATGACCACGGAATGTATGGGGTCATCACAAAAATACAAAAAGAAGAAGATTTGGATTACTGAGAAGCGCATGAAACAACAAAACCCCAATAAAACTTCAGCTCACTTGAAACAAACAAACTCCTATGCCTTCCTGTTAGCATGGCTATGTCCTCAGAATTGGCATACATACCTTAGTCATGCATGAAATCATCGATGTACAATTTCACGCCATCTCCAATTTCCTGCTGGGTAATTAGGAGTTCACACACACAAATACTCATAGAGCAATCTCCAAGCCGGAAAATGCTTATAAATTTATTCACTTCTACTTCGGCAGACCTACTGCTTTCTTCTCCCACGGATAAGACATGCGGCTACCCGCCCTAGATCCAATTTTCCTAGCTTATTTAGTTAATTTACCTACAAGCTCAGTTCCACTTATTGCATTCCTTGCTTCGTTTTAATTTTCAGAAAATGGAGTTATCCTATTCAGAGTGACAGACATTGATGAGGGAAGCTACCTTGCGCTGGAATCGAATTTTCTTCTCCGTCCCAGACTAGAGATTAAGTTCTTTGAGACGATACCAGTACCAGCCTCCATGAACCATACTACCAGCCGAGACAAAAGCAACTCTCTCTCTGGACTACAAATACGCCTAATTTTTAGAAGACCTTCGACCTTATTTCAGGTAAATTCTTACATTGTCTTACCATTTTTTCCAGTTCTTTTAAGTCAGTGCCCGCCGCAACAGAGAGGGCTTTTACAAGAACTTTTCCTTGCAAATGGCGGTATGTTCATTACGGAAGAAGCCCGAGAGAAAATGCAGGTGAATTGCAATTTATCTGAATAGATTCTCCGGGTAAAGAACCGCAATTGTGTTTCTGCGATATTAAATATCATATCTACTGAAGATGGAAAGAATTTCTTCTTCCTCAAAATGTTCCCCGCGCACCGTTATTGTCTGCAGATTTTGGTTGCATTTATTGTTTTTGTTATGTGAAGGAAATGTTCGTACATATGTATATACATATATATTGAAAAATCGGGTCAAATACGAATTGGACTCGCGCATTAAGGGTTTCCTATTAAACTAGAAGAATTTAGTTTTGAGATCCATATACATTTTGGAAATCCCTATGTGAACCTCTAGCGTTTCCATACATTGAGATAGGTCGGTGGGATAGACTGTAGGTTACATATTTGTGCAAGTACTGAGAATCACAAATTTTATAAGTGTACTATACTAATGTTGACTGGTATATAAATAAAGTATGAAGAGAGTAATTAAAGCTGAATATCTAACTATAGGAAACGTAGTATTATATTGAGTGTAGAATAAAAAATCTAAAAATCTAAAGCGTATAATTAATATTAATACTAACATTAAATACGACGCGTCACTGCAAGAATAATTATACAGAAGTTCGCATAATACATAAGTAAAAATAAAATAATAATAACAATTAAAATATGTTGGTCATGAACAGGGATTTGATATCATTCAAGCATTTCGATTGCTTGAATTTGCCTTGAGAATACATTGCTGGAGGAAACGGTCTGAACGCAACTAGGAAGAAAGTTCCACTTTCGAATTCCTTGAACAAAGTAAGAGCACACTCCACTGCCTTATTAGCAACGAGGGTGAAGTAGACAATCCCCTCTGGTGGAACGTAATGGCTGAAATTTTGTGTGTTAATTTAATTGTGGAGATAAAGAGTTTTCTTCTTGTGAAGCATGTATACTAAGGCTGCCGTTTATCGTATTAATACATGGAGTATTGTGCCTACGAGAGGAGGTGAAAAACTTCTCGGAATGAAAGGGAAAGGGAAGGAGGTTCAAATTAAACATATAATTATTTTTCCTTTTCAATATATTCTCCATTAACTCTCAGATCTCTCAAATAATTTATTAATACCATCGAAAAATTCTTTGGCGTCAAAATAGGCCGAAATTGCTATCTTGACTTCGTCATCGTTGTTAAATTTTTTCCAAGTAGTTCTTTCTTCTCTTTGGAATTAAATAACAGTCAATAGTGTTTGACGCAGTTGTTTTAATCCGTTCGGTGAATGGCAGCCGTCGCAACACAGCTCGTGTGTACTGACGCGTTGTCGTGCAAAAGGAGCACACCCTTTGTCAATTTGCCTCTTCTTTTTTCTTTGGTGGCTTCCTTCAATCGATCTAGTAAGGAAGCCTAGTACAATTCCGTTATGGTGACACCACGTTCTTTGTAATTGATCAATAGGATACCTTCTGTATCCCAAAAGATAGTCACCATGATCTTTCCGGCCGATTCTGACACTTTACGTTTTTAGGAAGGGGTGTGCCTTTTTTATGCCACTGCATTGACTCCTGCTTTGATTCAGGTTCATAATGGTGAACCCATGTGTCATCTCCAGTAGCAATCCGGGACATAATTCCTTCCCTTTGCTCGCCACAGCGCAGCGGTCTAAAAACACGCGAAAACTTTCAACGCGGTCGCGTTTTTGAAGTGGCGTAAGCATTCTGGGCGCCCATCTTGTACTGACCTTAGTCATCCCAAGATGTTGATGCAGGATGTTCAAAATGGCTGTTTCAGATACTCCAACCATTTCTTCTTCAACCTGTCATCTTCCAATACAAGTTTTTCTACCCGTTCGAAGATTTCTGGCGTGGTGGCGTCAATTGGGCGTCCAGACCGAGGACCGTCTTCAATGGAGTCCCCTCCTTGTTTGAAAAGGTCATGCCACTTATAGACCATGGTTTTACCAGGTGCGGAGTCCCCAGAAAAAGCTAACATCTCTTGAAAAATTGTCTGAGGTGTCTTCCCTTGTTTAGTGAGGAACTTAATCACGGCGCGATGTTCAATTTTCTCCATACTGGCTGCTTCTTTCCCGATTCACTTGTTTGCTCGTCGATAACTCAGAAGCTAATAAGCCGATTGGGTTCAAATTTGATATGTATAGTGATAATGAGTCACTCTATTAGTGCCTACCCAAATGAGCAACTTCACCCCCCGCCAACCCTTTCGTTCAGCGAACTTTTTGACCTCCCCTCGTACGATGAGGAAGTTTGTGCACATATAGTCTATATCTTGTGGCATTGTTAAATGCAATTTTCAAACGTATTAGGTAGTAGACTTAAAGAGTTGCTCCATAGACGATGCAAGACGCCATACTGCAATAACATGACTACAACAAGTAAAATCAGAGTTAAGTTGAACACCAATCTTTTCACTGTAGTGACAACATTAACTTCAACATAATTGTTAAGGAGAAAAGGAGGAATATCTTCATTTCCCAAGTGTGTGCGATACACATAATCTTAAACTAAGCCAATTGGTCTGCTCAAGTATAGGGTCTTTCAAAAAACACGCTCGACTTTTAAATGTAAATAAAACAGATGTTAGGTGTTCAATTTATATTGTACCTGTTGATATGATGAATTAATAAATAAATAAATAGACTAGGGACACCTTTTTTTTATACTATTGAAATAATATAGGAAGCCGTAAGCTATCTCAGTTCAAAGAATTTTAAAATGTGATTTGGTCGCTGTGTGCTATAGCTTAAATATATTTTTATTATGAACAAATAGACACCTCTAAATAAATAAAAAAAAATTATTATTTTGCAAACAAGACAGTAGGTGGTACTGCGCGTCAATTATTTTTGTCTTATTAAAGCATGAATTGTTGACAATTTTGTTTCTGCCAGAGTTCATCAAAAAATTTAATTTGTTTTTATATTTAGTTTTTATATTTAGAACCCTAATAAGTTTTTGATTTAAAAGTTTTCATAGAATCACATCAAATATTTTCCTTTGCAGTACACAATTGGAGTTCCGCTAAGAATACATATGCAGATGGAGTTTAAAAGGTTTCTCGAAAACTTGGAAGCAGTAATGAGAAGACTTTCTGAATATTCCAACAGATTTTACTACGGGACCGAGGCGTGCATATATTTTTAAGTTTTTCTACTTGTACTTCAATAAATTGTCGAAGTTTTTGTCTGTTAATCCAAAACTTAGTGAATCTCTACATTACTGTTATGTGAAGTTTTTTTCATGGAAACATAAAATTAAAAATGCAATCAGAAGACAGAGTATGAAAGTAGATTTCTTAGAATGTATTCGTTTAACGTTTTTGTTTAATTTAATTACTCTTCATTGGATGGTCTTAAAATGTGTCTTTTGAATGCTTACGACTAACTTGTAATCGAATCCGCCGTACATATTTGTTTATTGTATACACTGTTTGCAATGTCCCATCTGCAGGTAGGTACGAATAAACATTTCCAACAGATGATAAAAAATTAATTTACACACAAAAAGCCACCAGTCCTCTTCTTAGCACACCAGTGCAATTTTCTGTTTCGAAAGTTGATAAGCCCGCTTGACCCCGCACCACAAGCTGAACGGCCTCAAAGGTTAATGGAGGCTTAATGTACCTGGGAATGTTCATTGTAACCATAAATTGCTTAACGCTATCCATTATCGGGAGCATTCTTCCGTGTGCTTGAAATTTTTACAAAATCCAATGAGAATTTACTGCCTGATCATTTAGGAGTTGCACACAGTGCAGAAAAATTTCATTAAGGGCGGTATTTTTCAGGATTAAACCTTAATATGTGGCTCACCTTTGCTTCACAGTTTTCCACATTACTGCAAAGAGAGAGAGTGGGGAAACAATTGTGGGGGCTTTGCAGCTCTACCATACGATGCTGAAGGTTCGATTTTCATTGAAAACACGAAAGAACTTCCGTCCTGAATTAGATACGTTTCCAATAAAATTTACGACCAGAGGAAACTTTGGCCAACTTATTTGATTTGGATCTCATTCTGTGGGAACGTACCTAGCCTCCACACAGTCGTACCAGCGCGTGCACTAATTCAACTTGCTTGAAATAAATAGCCCGAGTAAATTTTGTTTCAGGAACAGAATTGCAATTTGGTTCGTCGGCGGTCAGGTTGTAATTATTAAGTTGTATTAGAAATATTACTCTGGGTCTTACGTATTGACAGGAGTAATGCATGAACCGTTTTGGCAAGGGTCTGGAATATCCGTCAGAATAATGAAACCTATCACATGTTTTTCCAATATTCTCATAACGAGTTGGTGGTTTCCCCGGAGGAATATTTAGAGTCTAACAGTTTCCCGCTTTGCAAAGCATTTACACTCAACATATTTGCGCTTATAACATAAATCAAAACCGTTTTACCTTTAAGTGAGTTTACCCTTAGAACGGTAGTGTAGATACGATTCATGCGACTTGATCTCCAAAAGAAGAGATGGATGACCTGGAAACTTGGTATGCAATAGTGTCATTATTTTGCGTACAAATAAAAAATGTTTGTCAACATACCACGATTATGCACATAAAACTGGCGAATTTCCACTGTAAAATTTTCCCCATTTTTAGTGTTTCGTGTTAAAAACCGGAACATTTATGAGATAACTTCGGTGTCCATCCATCATAGGCGATTTCCTCTGAAACTATTATATTTGACGTAAGCATTTGATATTTAGATAGAGATAGCGCGTGATGGCCTAATTATAGACGTAAATTATAAAATGGTGTGTTTTGATTCTAGAGGTAAATTAATGGGGTAAGTTGGGAAAAGGAAAACAAAATAGTTCAAGAGCATCGTGAAGGGCGCCAAATGAAAGCTAATTGAAGGGTCAATTCAACAATCTTTATATGTATATACAATTCTACTGTACGTGTGTTGTCACTGAACTCCTCCTAAACGGCTGGACCGATTTGAATGAATTTTTTGTATGCGTTTGGGTGGCGCCCCGGATGGTTTAGATTCACAAATCAGCCCGGCAGATGGCGCTGCAGTCGGTATGAATGTAATGAATTTTATATATTGCCGTGGCGTGTGCCATGTTATGGGTATCGTTGGAAAGGGTAGGTAGTGTAGAATGTGCTGGTGAAATAAAAGTTGGTGAAAAGTATGAAATGTGGGAATTATTGATGAAAACGTGTTTTTGTTGTGGGGGTGGGGTGGGTGGTGACACCCCCCAGAAGTATCAGGGGTAGGAAGAAGAGGCACTATAGGAAATCGGGCCGGGTTGGTGAAAGTTGGTGCAAATAGTGAAAACTTTCGGTGGGTGCCGACAAAATTGAAACGGCTGTGGAAGAAAAGTGTATGCATGAATTGGAATAATTTTTTCACCAATCGCTAGCTAAGAAAGCAGAGTAATCTTCTATATATATAAAAATGAATCCCTATTTCCTTTGGTCACGCCATCACGTGTGAACGGCTGGACCGATTTCGCTAATTCTTTTTTTGTTGTGTTTGTTATTGTCAGGAGAAAAAATTAAGAATATTGCGCGAAAAATTAAAAAATTATGTTTTTGGTTTGGGTTTTTGGGAGATATAGGAGAGGGGGTGCAGGACAACGTCTGTCGGGTCCGCTAGCATAAGTATAAAATGTATTTGTTTTATTTATTTAACTTTTTGTTGTCCTTCACCCTTATCACCAAAAGGGTCGCTAAAAAAATCTGAAAAGCATCACGAACATTGAGAGTTGAAAATTAGAAGGATTAAAAAATTCTAGTGTGATCAGTTGTTTTAAACAATTTCATTATTATTTTTTGGTAGTCCAAGTGGTAACCGCAAAAAGTGGAACCCATCGAGAGGAGGAGCGACGACATTTTCAGGAAAAGTCCCTTCTGCTCGGTGAAACCTAACTGCCTCCCCTACCTGATTGGCCTCTTCTACTTTCTACTCGAAACGATTTTTTATGTGTAATGCTAGAGTGAATTTGGTAAAATTATTTCCCATGTAACGCTCTTCCTATGAAACAACGCTACCACATCTAACATAATTTCCATCCATTTGCAGTTGGTACCAGTCGTCTCCCACTTAAAACTTCTGCGCTGAGCCATACATATGAGTAAATGAACGTCCCCAACTCAGTTGTTGTGTTGTTGATAATTAATTGGTCGCGCGTGGAGAATTATAAGGAAATTTATGAGGAGAGAATAGCGCTAATTTTTTCAGTAATACACATTTTGTTAAAGGCAAATATTCCGTTATGGAAAAAATAATTGATGGAAAGAATGTACTAATGGAAAATTTAGAATGAATAAAGTGACCCCTTACCGAAAAAATGACAATGGAAAAAAAAGACAATGGAAAAAAAGACCATGGAAAAAAGAGTGAATGGAAAAAATGTCCTAGTGGAAATTTTGGAATGGAAAAAGTGACCCCCTACCATACACAAGATATCTTGTGCCTGAGTTCACAGAGATTCCTTCGTATTGTGAACAATTTCCCGCTTCAAAAATAATTTCTCATCGAAAAATAGAACAAAAAACAAAACACACAACCAATGTAACGTGCCATGACTGCATTAGGAATCATAAACACTAAGCTGTTAAAACTTTATAATAATATAATAAACAAATTTGTTTTGCGTACTCTAAGAGGGTAGACCAATCTAGATTGCTTATGTTTGGTAGTTTAGTACGCAAAAACTTGGAGAATGGAGTTTCCATTATTACTTAGATATTATTTATAAAATTCTAAATTTACTGTCGCATAACGTTTACTCAATATGGAATGAAATTTGTCTCATAACACTCGACTCACACATTTACAGTGTAACCGTTCATTTCTCGCATTAGACTCAGCGCGAAAGTCTTAAGTGGAAGACGACAGGTTTCTATCTCCTGCGCATCTTTTATCCTTTTATGTTTCCGAGGTCATGGACCTCGAATCTATTATCCAAACGGAAATTAACGATGGATCAAATATATATTTTCTAATTAAGGGGATTTCTATCCTCTCGGATTCGGGTCCTTTTATGTTTTAGGGGTTGCTGATTTCGAATCTATTATACTATCGAAATTTGGACGGATCTAATGTGGTGGCCGGAAATTCTCAATTGAGAGGATTGCTATGAAAATCTTGAATAACCTTCGGGCGGATATCATCTGTAGAGACGTTTAGAACCTTATCTATCATGATGAGGTCATGATTTTAGCCTGTAGCTCAAGCAGTCTCCTCTGTCTGAAGGGGCGGCGGGTTGACTGCTGTAAGGGTCGTGCACCGTAGTTTCCTAGATAAATGATGAAATAAACAATTTTTTAATCATTTAATGAGTTGTTAATTCTACCGAACCGACTCTTATCCAGATTTCGTCTTCAACTCTGACAAAAAGAGCAACTCTCACAGAGAGCAGTAGTTCAAGCCTAAGTAAAAGAATATCTATCCAGCAAAAAGGGACACTCGTGACGTTTTTCCTTATCTTTTAACGACCTTGGTATCGTTAACTGGACCAGACGTTTCTTTTAGCTAGAAATAGATAGTTATAAAGACGTAATTTGTGAGAGGAAGACAAACATTTGGCGGGAGATGATATGAAAATTGAAACCCTTCTACAGAATGCATAATTTTTTTTTGAAAACTTAATTCCTGATAATTGTTTCTTCCAAAACCACACACCACCCAATCCCGGGAACTATTTAATATACGTACTCACCACTGATGCCTCAACAGATTCCAAGAATAAAATCGCTGCCTACCCAAAATTATTACAACCTTAACCCACATTATCTACATCAGTAGAAAACAGCAGTTAAGTATACACAGAGCATCACGACCTCATTCTACGGTGTAATAAGAAAGCATCTCTTTGCTTTAATTCGAGTTATTGGATATTAATGTTTAAAGCATTACAGTTCACAATATTTCGTTTTATGCGATATTTCCCCGTTATTAATGGCATCGAAGCAATACGCAATTCAATAATGCCCGCCAGGAAATTGATATTTCTTAATGAAAATATTATTTTAAAATGCGTGATAAAGCAAAAAGAGGTTATTTCACATTTTCGGATGATTGCGAAACCAAGAGCGATAATCGCCAGCAATAACAAGTAAGGGCTTTAATAAACCATTACGAGCCAGAAGGGAAGCCGAAGGCGGAAAATAAAAGCAACATTCATCTCGGCGCGAACATCGATGGTGGATGATAAGCAGTAATTTCGAGAGGAAGTTTGCGACTTCATTTTTACCAGCAATATTCAGGACTGTGCGTATCTGCACGTGTCAATCAATTCCTGAGCTCAGAAAGAAAATGTCACCAAAGAATGGAAAATCCTTCCTCGCCGCTTATTCCTCTTGTTTTATGTCGAATTTTCAAAGGGCTGTCATCCCGTAAAGTGGGGAGAAAAGGATTTCACGTTATTTTGCAGTACAAAGCAACTCCAATTTTTCTTCAACCTTCAAATGGGCTAGGCGCCCCCTCTGTCTTTGCCTGTCCTACTCAGATATATGAGTCGCTTTAAAAATCCATTACCCGGATAAAGGGCTCCGAGAGCTCTGCGGCGGAAAAAGGCACGTTCTGTAGTCGCAGGCCATGGCATATAAAACATTTCAATAATAAAATGCACTCATAAGCAGCGAAGTACGGCATGTGACAATTCCTTTGAAGAAGCTTAAGTAAAAATGGAATTTTCGGGTTTGACAGCAGTTCCGTGGAGTCTGTGGAGCCTTCCGGTTTGACGGGTTTGCCAAGGGGCAAATGGGTTTAAATTGAGTATTAAAAATATTATTTTACACCAGTTGGGCTCAAACAATATATATGTAGGTAGCAGTGCTTTTTTTCTCTCTTTCAGTAAGTGGTTCAGAGGCTGGTTACGATGGAGATATTGTCCTAATAATAAAACGAAATAAATTGTATAAGTCTGGATGAACGGTTGTTCCACAAATTGAAGGTATTCTTTAAAGAATTTATAAATAAATAAATATCGACTCCATTTTTATATTATTTGAAAGAATATTTTATGGCATTAACTATGGAATATAACGTCGTTCAAATCTCCGCCACGACTTTGCTCGGTGACACGTATTTGAAAAAAATCATCTTTTGCGACGTCAACGGCAAGCGCTACAGATCGATGATAAGTAACTCTGGCCTAAACTGGATGATATAGATGCCGACAACATGTGGTTCCAACAGGACGTCGCTACGTGCCACACAGGACATGCCACGACGGACATTCTGAACGAACGATTTGAGACTGGTTGCCAATATAGTGATATAGCCTTAATCTTAAATTATAGGTCTATTTGAATAAACCGCAAGCAATTGATGGCCTCATATATAACGAACGCCATCCAGCCAGAACTCATATCCTAAGACTTAGTATTACCAATTAAAAAAATTAGAGATTTCGTATTATTTAATCTAAAACTGGAGAAAATTCTCCGCATATTGGAATGATTCCGAAATTTTTCTTGGGAGTCCTTGCATAAATGTTTCCAACTTTGATAAAATTATCATTTGAGCTCTCAAATCAAAGAGGCCATTTCAGAAAATCACTTCTCCACAAAAGTTTCATTTCTTTTCTCTTTTGTACCTTTTTATGTCATTCTGCGAGCTATAAGCCAGACAGATAGACAAAAGAGCGAATAGGATTTCCTTTTTGGTTTCCCAGAAAAAGCTATGTACATAAAGATGCTCTTTAACTTTTTATGTTTCCTTGTTTTTCTTTTCATGAAGGAATCTTAATTTTCGCAACCCGACAGACGTAGTACTCGTTGTTCCTCTCAAACCCACCTACTACTTTCTTTTCATCTGAAATGTGATTGATAGCATCAAGGGGTACTCCCTAAATATTTCGAAATTACAGAGACGGTTAAGTCTCGGAACGGTCACAAATTGATAAACATTAAATTGCAATTTTCTTACTGATACCGAAGATCTATCAATATATCCTCAGGTAACGCTGAGTATAAACTATTATTGAAGTTGGGCTAATCCAACGAAAGAGGTTCGTACCCACACGTTATTACCCACACGTTATTTCTAAATCTAGACGTCCCTTACTTTTATTATATGATACAATTAGTATACACTCATTATATGTATACATACTCATTCACCGTCATATCCGTGAACATATATCCGTATTGTGAATAGAAAATTTATTTGAAGTAAAGACAATCCCTCAAAGATGTTCGCACAATAAGAATATTTCCCAGCCATTCCTGTTTTTAAACTTTGTGAACTCTTCATTTTCCTTAATTTAAAGCCTTAACATTTTTTGGCTTCGGCTACTTGTAATTTCTAAAAATAATAAAGTACGTCATTGCTGAGCACTCAAATGAAAAAACAAGCTCTTTAAATTGGGAGGAGTCAAATTTTCGCTGCCCATTTTCCCCCGTTAATTTTCCCTAGTCTTTTTTTTCCCAAGGGTACAATTTGCCCCTATCATTTTTCCCTTTCTAACCCGGCCTTTACACGAGACAGTGTTACTGTCACTGCCGCTGTCACTGTCTCGTGTAAATGCCTACAATCCCGTCTTTTTTACTGTCGCGACAGTACTGCCAAGATTGCAATCTCGACAGTACTGTCTAGGCAGTAATTTGACAGCTTGTGAAATCAAAATGGCGAAAAGTGATTTTGAAGTGGTAAGTCCTTGCAAGAGCTCCGCCATCGATTTCAGTTTAATAAATTAACTTTATTTTCCGACCAAAATTTATCGTAAGGTAACCTGAGGAAGTTTGTATGCTCTTTATTATGAGAATAAAGCAAGTCTTTTAACAAATTCCCTTCAATCTCAAAATCAACCCGCTTTGAAAGAAACGGATTTACCCAATATTTTCTTCTCCTGCGTCTCCGTTTTCCATCAATCTCAATATCCTCAAGCACTTTTAAACACATTAAAGATGTAATTGCAACCCTCGCAACGTGTGACATTTTTGAAATGAACTGTCTTGACAGTTCATCGAATGCAAATCGGCTTGCTGGACAGTTTTTGACAGTTCCAGACAGAACTGTCCGACAGTAATACTGTCTCGTGTAAAGGCCGGGTAAGTCTCAGACCTTTTATTTTATACACTATTTTATATACTGTCCAAATTGCTTATAGACACTGAAATGTGCCGCTTACAAAATATATTATAGACTGAAATACAACAGGGGAAAAATGACCGGAGGAAATTTAGTAGCCCGAGAAATAATGACCGGGGGAAAATCGGCAGGGTAAACTTGATCCCCGATCCTTTCAATTCGTTCACTGTTGTAAGTTTGATAAGAATATAAGATCAATTCTCTTTTATGGTTTCTTTTTAAGATACTGAATTAAAGGAGAATTTGTCACATTCATAGTTTGTTTAAAAATATTAATTCCTTGAAAAAGCTCCACTTTTGCTGTCATTTCTATAGTTCATTTTTTTAACTGAAAGAGGATCAGATAAATTACAGTAATATTCAACGTAAAATATCTACGATATAAAGAAAGCAATCCAAGGTCATGAACCTAGAAAAAAAAAAATCGAACAAATGTCTAAAGAAAAAGCAAACAGATTTCGAAATGGTAGTCCAGAACATACGACAGAGCTACTGATAATATTTGTGGCGGAAAAGTGAAATAGAAACACATGTTTTCAATCAAATTTTTAGAAGGGCATATTATTTACACGTTACACTTAGAATGTAGATTACAAGACTTACATATACACTAGTTGGACTAATTGCACATGGTGAATTTTTCAATGAGAAAGCAGTTTTAATACAAAAAGTGAAAGCTTTCATGTATAGCACAAACCCACAGTTTATACGATAGTAACGCTGTGTTCACCATTGTAGAAGTTATAAGTAATATTGTCCGCATACCTAATTACAAATCATTTTGTACTTATTATCTACAATTTTGGTTCCATCGAAAAGTTCCGACTTTACTCTCGCAGAGGACAAACACCATCCTCGAATATGGACCTGCACACGTGATCAACTTTGTCCCAAATTAGGGTACCAAATCGCCTCGCATGATAATCAAGAGTCAAAGGAGCATCGCAGGAGTAGAGCACACAATTGGTTCTATAGTGAAAGAGCAGCGCTTCCGTCACAGGAAGTGTTCGCTCATACGTGCCGTGAATGCCTCTCCACAGGAAATGATTGCCTAATTCCACCGCCATTTCACCTCGGACAATGTATTTACTCCGCTGCCGAGCGGGAAACGGATCATTCGTTCGCTGGATTTTCACTTGTGTGTACAAAAATTTATTCAAGGCATTCAGCGGAACACTAGACGTATCGTTTCTATGGTGACCGTGGAGGAATACACCGCGAAATACAAACGAACTGGTCGCGTTGTTGTCGACTTCCGCAAGGAGATCGAGGAGGGTATTATGCTTTAAAGGCATCAGTATTTCGTCGGTGTCCACAACTGCGGTGTACTTAAAGCCATCCACTAAAGCTGAACGGTAGACGCATTCATTTATAGCTACAAAAATTCCATTATTCCGGACTTCTTCCTCATACTTGTAGCCGTGAAAATCCCATTGCAGCACTTCAACGACATCGAGGTTTTGGTAATGCTCCAGCGTCTTAGACGTTTCCTTACTGATGTTGAGGTTGTAGAAGTAAAATTTTTCCGCTCCAAGGATTTGGAACATTTCGATAAATTCAACTAGCCGGAGTACGTTCTCGTAGTTCGAGTGCAGTGGCGCGATGCAGACGGATAAGCCCTTGCTTGGGTTCGCTAAAATACTTGAATTTGGATACCTTCAAGAGAGTAAAAGTTTGGGGTAGGTAGGTTGAAATAAAGTTACGGGCAAGTACCTTATTGGAATAAATGTTGGCAGAGCGTACGTTTCGGGATTCGCATCATAAGTCACCGCCACTTCTTCTGGCAAGAGAATTGTGCTCTCATTGCCTGAAATTGTGAGGGGGCAGACAATTCCATATGCAGAAAACCTCATGTTGAAGTGTTCATGAATGGGATATACCTCCACAGCATTTATTGGCCAAACGACATCCTTTAGTCTGTTGTAGAAAATTGTTTAAATTAAAAAAATTATACTGACGAGATAACATTACACAAAAATTATTTCTCTCTTAAAATTAAATCTTTTAGGGGCGCTATTACGAAAGTCGAAATCGGCCAACTCAACTAGCGAAGACATCAATTCGATCGCAGCAAGTTCTAAAACTTGGTGCGCGAGCCAAAAAGTGTTTCGCTACAAATGTGCGTACCAGGTTGTAAAATTTCATTTGCAATGCAGAGGCCGCACCGTGTAGGTAGAATGTAGGCAAGTAAGCTATAGTTCGTGCTGTGTGAGCGATTATTGATGTGCCTAATCAAGGTTGGGCCAATTACGAGGCAGCCTCAATTTTATAATTTAACTGCCAACTGTCGCTTCATAAATAGGGTCCTATTGCGCACGTTTATAGCAAAACCCTTTTCGACACACACCTAGTTTTAGAACTTGCGATCGTGTATGGGACACTTTCGCTATAGTCTAGTCCAGTAGGGAAAGTTCGACTTCCATATTAGGACCCTTTAATATTATGCATGTACATATTGTAAGAAAACAGTTGCAAACTGATATTGCTACTCCTTTATTTAAACTTAAATGCCCATATATAAAAAGCTTGGTATTTTTTAACTACCTCCAAAAAAAGGAGAAGGTTCTCAATTCAACTGGTATGTTTTGTTTGTGTGTGTATTTGACGCGATATCTTCGCCGATTGTGAAGCGAGTTTAATGATTCTTTTTTTATTGAATATGCTGGTTGAGTTGAATCGATGGTGGTGCCATTTAAATTTGAAGAAAATGTTCTACGCATAAGGTTGGAAAATTAGGGGATAAATCCCGTTTATTGAATGTCACCCACTTCCCGTTACCCGATTTTAGTTAAACATGGTATATGGGTATAGTTCCAATTCACGTGATGAAGTGGGCAACCCGAATGCGCAAGCTACTCGATACAGCACTGCGCAGAAGTTTATCGCACGGTTTGGCACTTTAAAACAATTATTTTCAACTTTTTAATGCTTTAGCTTATATTTTTGAAGTCTGCTTTAATTTTTATAAGACTTCTACAGAGGAACTATATTCTAAGAATATGACAGAAAAATTTATATAAATAAATAGGGCGTATGAATAATTCGATATTAAGAATCGGTCGTGTTGATTCCATTATTAAACCGATTCAAAATTTAAAAAAAATAATAATATTGGTGAACAGTGCAAAGGGCTAACAATAAAGTTGCAAAACTCTTAATTAACTTACCTAAAAAGGCACGTGAAGTCATTACTTCCGTTAATTGGTAAAGGCAGCACTCCAAATATTTTGACCGACCCATAAGGAATTTTTGAAGGACTGTAAATATCTATGTTTCAAACTAAGTGGAACAGTAATAATATATGAAATTACCTGGGAGAGCTGCCAATCTGTTGTCAAAGATAGCTGAAAACATTTTATGTCTTAGAGACCTCTTTCCAATCGTCCGCCACTTTTCCTCTACTATTAATTTTGGATTAACAAATCTTAAACTGTGTTGATACTCCTCAAAATTGCGAACGTATTGTTGTTTCTGCAATAAGATATAAATTATTTATTATTATGTTCCTCCTTTTACGTTTAACAATTGACTTATGCATTTAAAATCCAGACACAGCTTTTAAAAACTATTATCGCGTACACGCCACACGCTGGTCGTAAACATGGTTCAATTTTATCGCATGATTTTTAACAGCTTGTGTTGGAAAAATTTAAATTTCAATGTTCAAAAACTAAGTTCCGTTCTCTAATAGATGGCGTAACTCTTATTGAATATATCACGCCTCAACTGTATGTCGATCAGTTAAAGTGTTTACAACAGAGTTTTTTTTGCGATTGAACATGGAGAATAATACCAAATAATCGACATTTGCAACAACAAATGTTGTTATACTTCTATAATTTAAAGAAATCCGCTGCCGAAAGTCATCGTTTGCTAGTAGCATACGGTAAACATGCTTTTTTAGATTGTATGTGCAGAAGATGGCTTAGACAGTTTAAAGATGGCATTTTTGGTAACACCCACCCCACTTATGAATTTTAATTACAATAAACTTTCAAAATTCCTCAAGAGTGGCCGCGGCAATTACGCCAGATTTAAATTTACTACCATTTTAGTATATATTTAAGTTGGCAATCCAAACAATTTCTTCTTATTGGGGTTTTGCAAAGTCCAACGTCTATGCTAATAAACCCAAACAATTACTGCACTGAAATCAGAAACTCAACGTGTTATTGCTGAAATTGAGCCAACTGACTTGGAACCAGTCTTCGAAAATTTTAGCATAAGGTTCAGGGTATGTTCGCACCCGCGACGGACATGTCATATTACATAATTATAATTAAAACCGGCGTACCCAACGGACCACTCTTGTGAAATTGTTAAAATAAGTGGTCCAACTTTATAGTTTTGCGTATTTTTCTTGAAACAAAACTATCTCTACTTTTGCAGTCTGCAGTTATAATAAAGAATAAGTGAACTACAAAATGTATTTATAAGAAAAACACGTTTCAGGTAGTTCTTATCACTGTTAATATAATGACTAACCGTATTGGGTTATCAGCTATTGGAAACATTACTGCCTGATAACCGATTGATTTCATATCGATCTCTGTTCATGAACCACTCGGAGAGTCACCGGCTATAATGATGAAAGTTTGCGTGCCCATACGATGAGTTACGGCACTGGTCTCGAATGTGCTACCATTTGCTCAATTGCGCGATCTACTGACGAAATTGAATTCTTTTATACACATTTGATTTGTATTTATTTACTTATTTTAATAGGGCCAATCTCACTTTATGATTATAGTGCTAAATAATTTAAAAATTAGAATGGATATTAGGACCTATCAAATAACTGTTTTGTAATGCTAACTTATTGCAATAAAAATGTGAGAAGGAACCGTAATTGGTTTTATGACGAGCAAGGTACAGGGTGTATTACATAAGTAACTTTAATTGCTTATTATCTCAAATAAAAATGTTATTTACGTTTATAGTGAAAACCTTATTTCTAATCTTATGAAAAATTTACTGACCGAACATTTTAACCTAAAAACAAACAAAATTCAGTTCATTGAATTTCTTGTGAAGTTGTAAGCATTACACCTACCGTTGTGGGCTTTGGAATTTCCTGTTAGCATGGACATTAGGGCTTAGGCCCTTAAAATTAATTAATTACATATTTTGCTGTGGAATGACATAGTTCAATCCAATAGGAAGTGAAGGAAGCTACAATCGTTTTAGTTGAATCAAACACAGTTCACAAAATTTTGGATCAGTTTAGTAGCTGAGTATATCACTTTTGTCACTTAACTGTTGTTAATTAGTATTCTTCAATTGTGCCTAGTTTAGACATCCTCAGTAAAAATCATTAATAGTAAATGTCAGCACTTTTAACAATGGAAAAATAACTTAATCATAACAATTCCTTACCACATGATGATTAATCTGAAGGCAACTCAAAACAATTAAACAGAAACAGCCAATAATTAAACATAACCTTCCATTTAAAAAAAGCCTTTGGAAAAAGTAGGCTAACCGCATTGTTTAGCTTTACTAAAATTTTGGCGCGGCGTGCGGCGGACGTTTAGCGGCTTGCAACAGAAAGCATTTACTGAAATAAAAGAGGTATCCGGCAACAGAGCTGGGGGAGCGCACGATTGTTAAGAAAAACTTACTGATAACAGTGGAATCTGATTCTCGCTCACGTTCTATATACACATATATACAAGTACCTACATATGTGTCAAAATTATCGAAAAGAGAGTTTAACGATATGAAAGCGATTAGATATAGAAATCACATAACTTAGACATATGTATTATTTGTATACTCGTATATAACAGACGAAAACAGTTAGTAAATCTATAGGCCATAAAAATGCTACTGAATACCCACATTTTCAGGCTGAATTATATATAGTATTTATATTTACATTTTCTTAACCCTAAATGTGTAAAATGTGCACGTAATTCCCGAAAATTAATAGTGCAAGTTACAATATGAGTTGAATGATATATCTGCCTTCTACCAGTCAGATTTTATCTTACCTTAACAGCATAATTCTATTGATTCCAGTCAACGGGTTTATCAGTAAGTAAGCGTTAAAAATATAAAACAAGTCTGGTCAAGTGCGAGTCAGACTCTCACAACAGGGGTTCGGTACAATGTTATTATTTTATTCATAATTAGCAGCCGTCAAGGAAAATATCACAAAGAACGACGGATAGTTGAACATGTTGTGGCCTAAAGTAGATGATATGGATACCGACGATAAGTGGTTCCAACAAAACGGTGCTACCTCACAGCGCATACTACGATGGAAATTCTGCACGAGCGATTTGAGGACGACGGACGTGAACTGGCCACCGAGATTGTGCGAACGCCTTTAGACTTCTTCGTTTGGGGGTATCTTGAATCACAGGTCCATGCGAATAAATCGTAAACAATTGATGCCCCCAAAGTCAACATAAAGAATGCCATCCAATCCAGCAAATTCAGCTAAATTTATACGACAAAGTCATCGAAAATTGGACCTCCCGAATACGTGCCACCAAGCAAAGCCACCAACAATTTTGCTTTTTCACATATCCCTTCATCCAAAAATGGGCAGCGTCGCTAAAAATGATAAAGAAATAAGAACAGAGTACTGATTTTGATAATAAGACTTGATGATTTGCACACGTTCTTCAACGCTATAACCTTCCATTGTGATTTGCCACACACTACTGGACTATTTACAACAAATGGCCGCTACAACCTAAAAAATTTCAAGCGTTCATATTGAAAGACCCTTATTTATATATGTATATATAAAAATATTTCTTAACAACCTGGGAAGTCAGGGGTTTATTGTTTTTAGTCCAGGAAAATTAGCATTTCAGTTCCCAATATAATTACAGCAATTTTATGGGGTCGGAGATCACGAACTTCGCAAGATCGGAAGTGGCTTTGAGGGTTATTTTCAAGGTTAAAAGGTCAAATTTTCAAGAGTAGTGCAATTTACTCCAATTTTCACGAAGGGGGTTTTTCAGGTAGCTGGATTACAAATAATTGGTTCCTTTTTCATAAACAAAATGGCGGCTTGAAAAGGGCGACTGGAAACTGTGCAAAATGCTCTAATTGCCACGAAACTAATCCGAACAACCGGCACCGACTGGAGGCCCTTTAACCTTGTAAATGGCGCCACTTTTTCCGATTTTGCGAAATTTGTGATCTCGGACCCCGAAAACGTCGGAATCAACCATAACATTTCTATATCTAATTCTTGGGATGTGCGCGAGGTTGGACTTTTTATGATTTACACATGTTGGGAAAAATCAACAGATTCTTAATTACCCCTTTTCTCAAAAATGTAGTGGGTCACAATTCAGTTGCGGGATACTGTAGAAATTCAGGAGCTTCAGCATCGTTTTTTCATTTGAAAACAGAAATCCATTTGTCAAAATCTTTGGTACACACTAAACGAAAGCTTGCAGAAGACTGGAAATTGTGTCATATTGTGATTATATGACAAATGTGAAAAGTACAAGTATTCCAAATGGAACAAGAAATGATAAATAAAGTTTTAAGCATGTTTTATAAAGCAGCCAACATCAGGGTCAAGAACTTTTTATACACCTAATAAATCGAATAACAGTTTGAACTATACCCACCAATTCGATTTTCAATATTTTATAGTAGGTACCTACTTGTCTATTTAGTTTAGATTCCATCATTACTCACGCATCCCATAACTTTGTGTGTACGGTTTTGTAAGGCTGGGTCTACAATCAATATAGGTATTAGGCATTACCTGCTTTAAAATATCTTATTTATGGGCAGGCGAAGGCTATAAAAGCTAATCAGGTCGGAAAATAAACACCGCATGAATGGCGTTACGCTTAAATCCCCGCTAAAACTCATTAGTCTTCGAGCTGTAGAAGGGATGGTAATTTCGGGAAACATACCCCTTTGTGGTGGCTATTAATATTAATGAAGATGAACTCACAACTAAATACAAAGCGAGAGCGGCGAGCTGCAATATCTGCGTATAATCCTGCAGTGCTTATCTATTCATTCAGCCTCCAAGTGACCAGGTTAACTTGGTGCAGTCTCCCGGGCTGCCCATTCACTGCTGCACTTGATGTATGTAACCTTAATAGCTCTTAATTAAATACGTCTTCGGGGTGGTGGGCACCCTGCACACCGCGCCCGCATCCCGCAGCAGCAGAGCGGGTCAGTAGTTTCTCTTCATTGCTAATTCGCACTCGAACTCTAGGTAGGTTTTTTTATTTTAAAGCAGCGAACTCTGCCGCATCCAGTGCAGTGGTTGTTCGCTTTTCGATTGATTGCAATTAAAAATTGTTGAGCATTTCGCAATGGAGGCCTGAAAATCCAGTCGAGCAAAAACTCGGTCAGCAAGCATCAGTGAGTGCTGCCGGAGGGGGAAGGGGGCTATTATTGCCGCTGAGTAATCCCGACACCCCGACTGATCCCAGTTATTGATTTCAGTCATAACACGCCCTAATGGCCCATAAATTCTGGGAGCCACTAGATTTCTTTATTTCTCGCTAAAATTAGTTCGCGTTTCATTAGTTTTAGGCAGGGGAGAGCGGCGCGTAGGGTAGTTTGTGATAACCAGATTGCTCGGATCGACCCTCGGGGTAGCAATTTGCTTAATTATCTTCGTCCCGTGGCCGCGGGCAGATCGATTCTTGGACGTGACTGCCCATCTAAGCTCGTTAGAGACGGCAAAATAAACCCATTAGAGGGCCTATTTGCAGAGTGGACCGAGCCGGATTGTGGTGGGGCTTGCTGGCGCTAAATGCGGACCACCGGAGCTGCTCTGGAGAGGCCCGACAGCCTACCCGGCACGGCACCCACCTCATGACGTTCTGCAATATGCGAGAAAACTTTACGGGATTCTGCGCACCATCTGGTCCGTGGCCGAACTGCAGTGTTTTCCCTGTGAGTCTACCTCTCTGTCGACAGCCAGCGTCTTTTTGTTTACCTCTGTAAAGCAAGCTTTCGGGTGTTTTTACAATTACTCGTTGCCTAAAAATATTCAATTAAACGAAATCCGAGATCACACAGTGCGAGGAGTATAAAGTGCCCGCCAAGAAGTTCGCCGGATTGAAAAGTTTCAAAGCTCTATTTGTACGGGTGCTGCGGTGCTACAGAGTTCAAAGTCTCTTGAAGTGCCTTGTGATTGTTACGTGAACACATATCCGCTCTACACTACTACACTTGCAGTACTATACTTGTACTGCTTGGAAGCAACAGGTAACATAAATTAAAATGTTTTTTTTATTACCGATATTAACTATTTTGCCTTGTCAACTTAATATTACCTGAAAGCACAACACTTTAGTATTTTATAGTGCTAGTTATTTTTTCTGTCGTCAGGATTGTAAAAGTGAAAACAATTCACCCTCATTGAAATTTAATTTTGTTTGGTCGAAACTATACAATAATTTATATGTTAGTATTAGGCCTTGACCAGGGACTGCACAGAGTGGATGAGCGAGCATTTTGCCACACTCAAATCAAATGTTAAGTCTAAGTAGCTAATGCAATACAAGTAGATTGCTGCTATTGAAAACTTAAAATTGTGGATATCTTAAAAATTTGTTAACGTATCTTGTTTAAAACACTTTTCAGTTAAAGTATTAATAAAGTGCTACTATCTCAATTTTTTTAATCACATGGTTGAAAAGTTAGAGGTGGCAGGGGATACATTATTAACGACTTTAGGAGCCTATAACTCGCGAACTATTCATCTAAGGAAAAAAGTCTCGCCACGGCTGTGAAACTGCCTTATTAAATATTAAAATAAAAGATTAGGTACTTAACGGGTTTAGGTCTACTGGACTTTAGCAAGGCCTTCGACTCTATCTTCGACTTCGACTTTTCGTTATCAGCCATAAAACTCTTGGAGAGCTTCTTAACAAAACCTTACCAAATTTTTAAAGTGGTTAATCGACTGTCTGCGTAGACATATCTCTCCCGTGGGGCCCCTCAGGGATCTACACTTGCTCCACTTTTGTTTAGTCTATATATAAATGACCTCCCTAAAGTGATAAAGAATTCGTCTGGTCATCTTTATGCTGACGATTTGCAAATATATTTGAGTAGACCGATAGGACTTATTGAAGACTGCTTTGACCGAATCAAGGAGGATCTTGATAACATTTATAGGTGGTCTAAACTCAATTACCTCGCTCTTAACCTATCCAAATCCTACTGTTAAGCGGTTTACAGAAGATCCATTGACCTCAGTGATTTACCACAAGTTATGTTGGGTAATGACGTTGTTGCGTTTGTTCAGAGTGTGAAAAATTTGGGTGTTCAGATGTACTCTATATTTAGCTGCTGGTCACATATTCAGCCATTATTGAGAAAAGTTTATGGATCTTTACGTAAATTGTGGATTTGCTCAGATAGCGTACCTCTTCGGATACAGATCAACCTGACGAAGGCTATTGTGCTGCCGCAATTTTTGTACGGCAGCAATATTCAGCAGGTTGGATTCTGTGTGTGCAAGAAAAATAAAACTTCATTCAATAATGTTGCCAGGTATAACCATGCCTTAGAGTATACCAATGTTCCTCCAGAAACTAATACTCGTATACATATAGCAAACATCCACGATACTTGTTTGATACGTTGAAGCTTTTGCGTTCGACCAGAGGACTGCATCTCGTTATACCTAAGTGCACCTCACACTTTGGCGAGCGCTCTTTCTTTGTCCAGGCTAGCTGCGTCTTCCTGGTCATGTTCAATTGGAGAGGTCCGATGGAGCTTTCCGTATACTAGGACCCGAGTTGGCTTATAGATGTGTGCTTTTTGTTTTTCTTTTCAATTTCATCATTACATTTGTTAATTACTTTTCACTTATTAATTTCTCTTTCTTTCTTTTCTCCTCCTATAGTTAGTATAATAGTAGTAGTAGTAGTAGTTTAATTATTTGCGTAGAATAGTTAATGGTTAATATTTCTAACGAGTTAAATTATTTAAAATTGTGATTCTGTAATCTTTGGTACTCTTCGAAATAAATAATTATTATTATTATTATTGAATATTTCAATGTTGAGTTTTCAAATATCGACGGCAGATACGAAATCATCAACCCCAAAAAACCCCATATATTCATTTACACGGAAATTCGTTTAAATTGTGATATTCCTCCTGCACGATACCGTTTGGTTTTATGATAATTGTGTACAGAGTCGCATAAGAAGTATTCATTTCAAAATTCTACTACTGCTGACATCTGCAAACAAACGACCGAATGTACATTACAAGAGGACTATGACCCGAAGCATCGTATAGTCGTATATGTTCGTAATGGAAAAAGAAAATTGAGGTCAGCATCGTCGTCAGATGCGAATCTCAGTGAGAAGGTGTGGTCATATATGAAGCACAAACTCCAAAGGAAGACTGCGTACCTGCAATGTTAGGCAGCTCTGAACAAGATTCCGCAGATATGGCGCGATATTATACGATATAAAAAAGAGATTGAACGCATGGACTGAAGGTGAGGTGACAACCTATACTTGATAATGGAAGCAACTGGTCCCACTATTAAGTACTTGCGCAATTGTTTAAGGTCTCTTCTATCTTGTTTAGATTTCAAACGCTGCAGTATAATCTCTGACCCAGACTGTATGCAGACTAATAATTTTATAAATCACTAAAGGTGAAGTTGTGCTTTTTCATGATTTGCTCTTATCTATGTACTACATGAAAATATGTTAAATAAAAAATGTCTGTTGTATTGCTAAAATAATTGTCAAGACTAAATGTCAATCAACCGCTCGTGATTTGCAACTCCAGAGCTAATAGCACACATCCCAGAGAAGATAGGAAGCATGCAAAGTAGAGAAATAATTTCCTGCCTTGATGAGGCAAGACGTTTTTCGTATTAATTCAGGAACTTCCGCTGCCTGAAGTGCGAAGCTTGCAATTTATAAAATACCACTGAAACTACCGCCAAACCGAGGCAAAAATGCTTGGGGCGAATAGAGCGGCAAAGGAGTTGACAGGAAAGCATTTTTCCGACAGCATTACAGACGTCCTTGTCGGAAAATGAATTGTCTGAAATTTGGATGTCTCGTGCACATTCTCTGTACTGTCGACTGCTGTTCTTTTTGCGTTTTGTGAATTTAAATTCGCAGTTAGCACACAGCACTAAATGCTGGGACGGCTCGAGGAACGCCTCGGAAAAGTGCTAAAGCATTCTGAAGTGAACGCAAATGTTAAACTCCAAGTGGAATCCTAGCAGCACACAAGACATGGCGTGTAATGTGAGCTTAATTTCATTATTTATTGCATGCAGGAGTTTCTAGAGTGGGGGCGATATACATCTGCTTTGTTCGAAAAATATCTCAAAATATTTGGCATTTTAGTTCCCTTTGCTTTTCTCATTTTCAGCCAAAGTAAAACTTCTGGTATGTATGTATGCCCACCTCAACCGCAATGAAGTCTAACATATTCGGTTTGCTCAAAATGTCCAAGTAGAAGATGATGAATCCTTGCAATTGTTAAAATGTTGTATGCAAGCGATTAGTGCTTACAGACTAACAAATATACAGGGTGTATCGTTTAGCGCATGCAGAAATGAGAGGGGTGATAGATCTCACCAGACATCAAGACGGGCGGATCTCAACCTTTTCGAATTACAGGTGATTCATAAATTCGACCTAGTTTACGCAGCGAGATCGAACTCGCGCTTCACAACTACTTATCTAAATGTGCTTTCCAGAAATGCCACCAATGTTGATCTACCTCTTCCACTGCATGCCACTTGCGAAATTGCAAAGATGCTCTACAATTTCCTAAAATTCACGAATTCCAAATTCTCCCACATTTTCGCCGAAATTCAAGTAATTAATTCACCTCTTTTTTATTTTTATTGAATTGCCTATCTTGTTGCCTTTCTAAGGATGTAAAATATGTCCAGGTAAAGAATTGATATATAAATTGTATGTAGAACCCTTTTGCGGAATTCTGAAAAAATTTGAATATCACTTTTTGATTTAATTAAATGTTTGTAACGTACCATTAACTTTAATAACTTTTTAATTTGAGAAAAGCATTTTGGGGTTCTTTTAAGCCGATTTTTTTGTAAAATGCAAATTTTTTTTAAATTCCGCAAAAGATTTCCTAAGTATAATTTTATACATCCATTTTTTACCTGGACGGGTTGTATCTCGTTGGATGGGCAATTTAGAAAAAATAAAATAGAGGTGTATTAATTTCGTGAATTTCGAAGAAAATGTGGGAGGAATTTTAAAACATTTTAGAGCAAATTTTAACTTTCGCAAATGACTGTACCTGCAGTTGTGGAGATAGTTCAACATTAATGGCATTTTTGGAAAGCACATTAAGATGGTATATGTTTGGCGTGAGTCACCCTGCAACTCGAAAACGGTTGAGATGGCCTCCCTGGCATAGAATTTTCATTTTTCTAGCTGAGATCTATCACCCCCTATCATTTCAGCATGCGTTATACGATACATCCTGTATTAGCAAAATAATATAGAAAGTAAAGTAGAAAAGTCAAAATAACTATAAATAAATCTTTTGACATCTTGTGTGGAAAATTCACAAAAATTCCAAATATTTCGCAATTAAGCCACATTTTGAATTTCCATTATTATACACCTACTTTATTTTCCTACAATTTCCTGAAATAGTAAAAGCTTGACCTATTTTTCTAAAAAAAAGTTACCTCATGTAGTGATTACGTTTCTAGATATGTAATCTAAGAAAGAAAAAACTAAGATATCTCCTATCACTTGTTTGGCACCAAAAAAGCTTCAATAGTATTGACCAGTGCTATGAATGCCTTCTTTCTACTATATACTATAACCGATTAAACTTCAAAAAGAAGTTCCGCTGTTCTTACAAGCCAACGTATTGATTACACATTTCAAGCCGCCAGTTCACCGCCACAAAAGAATCTTATGAATTAGTTCCCCCCAAATGGCAAATAAATCAAAGATTTCTATCGTAAATTAATTCGAATTTCCGCCAAAGTAGCGCGACACCATGAACGTTTGCACATTGAACTTCTCCTGTTGATGGTCCGCTGCAAATGCACTTACCTATCCAATGTCTATTATAGTTGTGCTCTGATCTATTTTTACCTCAACGCGTGTTCGCGATCACACCGATCTTAAACCGTTTTTGATTTAGTTTTTCGCAGTAGCAGACATGAATAAATCGTCATAAGTTTTAAGCGCCGCCGACACGGGTTGCATTTTCGTTTGTTTTGATTAACAAATTCGCGTAAAGTTGATGTAATGTGAGAAAAGTGCACATTTAAAAAAAGAGTTTGTGTTTAAACGGGTCACGGTATTTTTGAAGATGATGTGATGTCTTTTCAGTAAATAATATGATATAGTGGAGGAAATGAATTTCTCAAAAATAGAATCCATAAAATCGTGATACAATTTGTTACTGCAGCGTTAAATAAGTGACATGAGTGCAATGTATTTATAATAAAAGGTGAGTGTTCCAAAAATGCATATTAGCCTAGTTTTCATTGCTATGCATAATTTAAATCGACTTTTGAGCTTCCATGTATTTTTAAATCAGTTGCATTAAAATAAAACCAAACACAAGGTCGTTGAACTTTTCTCAAAATATGTACAATATTACGAGGCTTTGCCATTTAACGTGTAAAATTGTAAAATCTGTAGTACTTCCCAACGTATGCATATTTTAGATGCAAACAAGATTTGTTAGCTATCGATATACCTTCCATGCTTATGGTCTTATCATAGCCTTTTTTTTAATTTTCTTCAAACCGTCATGTCAACTTAACTTTTAAGAAACATTCATAAAATTTGGTGTATTGAGTTTACTTATAATTCACTTTGACTACAAACTTATGCATGGATATATCATATGAGTAAGTGTAAAACAAGAACGAAATTGTTATTATTTCCATTATGCTGTAGAGTGAGAATTGCATTTTTGATGTTTTTTTTAGATTCGGTAAGTTATAGGTGCGTAACGTAAGATGTTTTCAGGAGTTAACGTTTGTACGAATAAAAGGATTAAAAAGTGAAAAACAACGCATATGCTTACCATTTTTGGAAAAGAAAGAAGAAGTGTTATTGTAACTCGGTATAAGCCTGAAATTAAAGTTTGCACCTTATCTAAGGGATGGCCGAAATGTGTGTGTGTGTCCGTGAGTAATTGTGAATTATTTTGAGGAATTTAATACAGTCGGAGGGAATTAACGATGTCATTGCCCATATTCTGAACTAATTTCAGGCCAATATTTATTTATTTAATTTCATTTTTTTTAACTTTGAAGTGAAGATCATGAAAACGAGAGCCTCATACGTGATATATCAAAATTGATTTATGAAAACATAAAAGCAAACAAATGTTTCTTAATGGATTTACGAAAGGTTGTAGAACGTTGTTTCCATTCTATTTTTTCATTCTGAAATTACCATTCCATTTTTTCCATTCGACGTTTTTTCCCTTCTATTTTTTCCACGGACATTTTTTCCTGTTATTCATTAATTATTTTGTCCTTTGTACATTTTGTAAAAGGGAAATATTCAGTTATGGAAAAAAGAATTGATGAAAACAATGTATCTACTAGTGGAAAATTTAGAATGGAACAATTGAACCCCTACCTTTATGAACAATTAAACATTAAAAAAGAGAAAAGTGCCGTTAAGTAAGATCCTTAATTCCTATCCTAGAGTTATTTGTAGATATTTTCATTTAAAAAAAACTTGACTTGAGGGAGCTGCAGAGAATCTGCCCCTAAACCACTCAAATGTTTATAATATAATTGTTTTTGGAGTCAGTGCCAAGTCATACGATACACGTCTGCGCAGTGCTGTGTGAAGGACAAGCATGGTGGAGTGGTCGTGTATTATACGGCTTGGCACCGACTCCAAACACAATTATTTTTAACTTTTTAGTGCTTTAGTTTAAATTTTTGAAGTCGGTTATTATTTTTTTTTTTAATGATTTTGTTTAAAACTTTTTAGTGCATGTCACCATAATATTTTCATTGGAACTACATCTAAATATGAGCCAAGTTTTATTAAAATGGGTTAACGGTAAGTGGGTGAATTTCAATAATCGGGATTCATCCACTAATTTTCCACCCTTAGAGGTGGAATATTTTGCTCAAGTTTAAATGGAAGCATTACCGCAATATAGCCAAAAAGAATCCAGCAAAAAAGGAATTATTAAAATCGGTTCAAAATCAGGGAAGACATCGCGTAACATGCACACTAAAAATCAATCAGTCGAATTGAGAACTTCATCATGTTTTTTAAAGTCGGTTAAAATAAGGAGTTGCCCACACAATTTTCGGTTGAGTTGCGGACAATTGTGGCTGCCAATGTTCGTTTAAAAAAGCTACTTTGGGAATGATTACACAACTTGCAAAGGGAATAAAAAGTAATAATATTTGAAGTCTTACTTAGACTTGTCGCTGCGCTGCGGCTATATTCCTCAATTCTGAGATCATTTTTCATACTCAGCGAAGTCGTGCCCTGGCAAATTGATTTAGAGGCGCTTAGCAAACAAGACGCGTTCGGTACATTTGTTTCCAGTTCGGCCCCCAGGACCGTTTGCATAAGGCCCCAATATATTTTGTCCGAAACTTTTATGATAATTTCCTTTTTACGCTCAATATGTATCCCTAATTACCTCGAAGTATTCATTTTGAGGAAATGTGCCCAAGTGCTTGACCTGGAAATCTTGCCTTAGTATTCCCATCACGAATTATCCAATAATTTCCTGCCACGGGCGCTCTCGCCGCGCCGCGCCTCGCCGCCACAGCCACATTTCGAGGCACGGTAGTAAATCATAGATGTGGAAATTGAGAGGAAAAATTCCTCCGCAGTAATTCATCTTGGAGTGTTTCATTTCTGCCAATAAAGATGAATGGCGGCATCTCCCCGAAAACAGTCGCTTTCATAAGAAAATTCCTAGTAGAAAGCAGTCTCCAATTGGAGGTCGTCCAGATCTGGATGAAAACAGCCGGGTCCTGAATAGACCTGGGAGCACTTTGGGGGGCGGGGACAGGCACTGCTGCCGGAAAAATCAGCATCCGTGCCTTTGCACAATATCCAAGATATATATGAAAATTCCTGATGTGCCAAAATAATAAAAGAAGAGAAGCGACATTTCACGCAAACTTGCCGGTAAAATAGCGCGAATTTGTTTTCTGCACAAGTATTATTTGCTTTAAGAGCGCCAGGCGAGGAGTGGGGTAGCCGCTTGCTCCAAAACTGAAATTATTGATCAGAATTGGCGCAGCATGCATATGAGGCAATTTGTTATAAGAATGCAAATATTGGCAGGCCCCGGTGACTTGCGGGGCATGTTCATTTTTTAAAATAAAAATCGCACAATTTCACAGGATGCACTCGGGCAAATATTGACGGGAGCAATCCGACCGGCTATTCATCCCGACCACAGGAGCGAGTTTAACCCAAACATGTTGGCCTTAGTGAAATGAAATTTTGTGGTTGTGCAGTTAACCGATGCAGCTGAATGTGGTTTCGCAAAATCGAACTCAATCTATAAAATTAACTCGTATAAATTTCATAAGCAAAGAAAAGCTCTGCAGGTGGTGTAGACGTGTGGCACGAGTATCTATATCAGGGGTTTGATTTCCCAGCAGACCAAAATATCAGGTCTCTTCTTCCCTGTTGGTGAAGCATGTTGCAATGTTCCTCATATTTCAGAAGTCTGCATATTTCAACGCTAATAAGGCGGAAAATACCATATTTCTATTCATAGCCGATTGCGACATTTTTCAAGACTAATAAAATTAGGAGGGTGTTTTTTTCAAAAGACTCCATTGAGGCTCAATGGCATAGAACTAGCCAAACTGAATAGTACGCCATTCTCCCATCTAAGGTTACAAATGTATGATACATAAATTAAGTTTGAAGTCCAGTCCGTCCGATATCTAAATATTTACTGTTATTTACTGAATTGGAATATTTCCAAAATATGTTTTTGTTCCTTCTGTCTGTATTTTAGCCTGTTTCGCTTTCACTCAAAACCTACTAGATCAGCATTGATGAAATTGCAAGTTTGTTTTTATTTGGATATTTCAAACTGTCCCGAAGTTAACAGCATGGAGGCTCCTATATGGCGAACTCAAAATACCACACTTCTTAAGATTTCCATAAACGTTGGTGGTTTCCGGGGTTTCAGATTGAAATCTGGTGTAAAATATTTAAGGGACAGATCGAATGGTGCTTTTTATGGGTTTTCAAAGTAGGCAATTTCTAATTTGCCTTAAGGGAATACGAGTATATACACCTAGGAGCCGAAGCAGAAAAAAAGGTCATTTTTGTGCATTATTTCTAGGAAAACTATTTGAAATTTCAGACCGGGAGTTTAACTATCTAAAAGTACACACATTCAGAAATATGCTGAATTTTTTTTATTTGAAAACATCAGAAATATACAAGGATATTGTATGATCCTTGGAGCGTCGTAATAAAATCTGCGTAAACGGTACCCACTGCCGTTTCTTCAAAAATCATTTAAAAAAAAACCAAAAAGATCATTAAATTAGATACTAATATAATCTAGTACTTTTCATAGCCAATTTTTAAAATATCTATTTATAACAAAATGGCGGACGTTTGAACATAAATAGTGAATTTTTGGACCAAGAATTAGTTATTATTTTTCCTATAACACAAAAACTAGTTAACGAAAAAAAAAAATCCTATGACAAGCACTAGTTCAAGGCAATCGGTTCTTTGGATTTCGAGAAATTTTGGGAACCGTTTCGAAAAACGTGGTTTTGGGAAATCGCGTTTGAAAATTTGGGAATGAATAAATGATGGAATTTGTCAACTTACATGGAATCATCAATACCAGGCCCATAGTTTAAGTCTGTTACCAGATATTCTTGACACCTCAAGCTAAAGTCAAAAAATTTCAACTTCAAAGGATTTATACACTCAGAAAAATTAGTCTCATAGTTTTAGCAATTCAGGTCTTTTTGATTCAATAAGACAACAAATAATTATAAATCTGTTTAATCTATATAAATAAAAATAAATGCCGCTAGTTAGTAAGCGAACGACTGGACCGATTTGGCTAATTTTATTTTAAAAATGTTGCTGATAGTCCGAGTAAGAATTTTAGAAAATTTACTTTTTACGCTAAATATTCACCTTTTTCCATTTCTTACAACATTCGCTTTTTCATCTCTCGGGATATTTTGCTACACCATTATTGATTTTTTTTCGGAGCCGAATCTGTCAATTTTTAAAAATTATAAACTTTGTGGACATTATTATCGATATGAAAACTAAAACAAAAAGTTTTAAAATTTTCGCATGTCTGTCTGTCCGCACACATATCACGCGGAAACTACTGCACAGATTTAAATGAAATTTGTTCTGTTGATATATGTAAGCTACATATGTGAGCCTTGGTCATGTTATATGATATTTTTTTCATCCCGGAAAAGAAGAAGGCCCGCGAGACAGCACCCACTTCGAAGGGGTTTTCGAAATTACACCCCTAAGTGGGTGAAAAAGAGTAAAATATGTTTTCATGCATTTTAAAATATTTTTCAGGGAATGTGGTACGCTAACTCTGGCTTACAGACGTTCCGTGCTTAGTTTATATTTCCATGTGGTCAGCAATATGGCGATCACATCAGCTGATGTCCGCTATGATTGGAATAGCTTATGTCCGCCATGACAGATTTATGGAGTATCTAGTGCAGGGTTTTGCCGCGTGCATTTACGCGTGACAAAAGTTGGATCATGGTAAATCTGCAGGATTGCGTTGCTGTAACCATTCCACCATTCCAGTTCACAGCTGCTGCAGCTACTACCGCTAAATTTAAATAAGCCTGGCTGAGAAAATCGGACGCATCAGGCATATTGTATACTAGCATAATTAAACTGGGCACAATAAAGATTTGTGAATTTAGAAATAGAGCGGCATGGTGTAATTTTGGCCTTTGACCTCCTTTATGGGTGGTAGGAGATTAAGTATACACAGCATAGTAGCTAGCATAACGTTAGACATTTTGGAGAATATCAAATAAAGCCGGAACACCCAAATTTTCGGATGTGCCAAAGCATGACTCAACCCAGTTCATCCCTTTGCGGCTATCACTCGAAGGTGCTTGCTAAAATTAATCGTAGTTATAGCTATTAATGTATTAGTAAAGCGCTTACGAATATTCAGTCCATATTATGAATCAAAAACCTACCAAAGTATGGGAAACGCTGAGGATTTGTTTAGGTTTAAACCCATAGACATGGTGCAAAAAGTGTATAAATCATGTTGTGAATTTAATTATTTGATATAATTAAATCTGATCCATTCTTTAAATTAAATTGCGCTGAAAACAATTTACGCGAATGTTAATAGCAATTATCCGCGTGAAAATTTAAACAGGCACTAATCCCTGTTTAGTCTCTGCGTGGGCAGTGAGTGAAAATATCAAAAACATATCATGCTGCAATGCCCGGGCCCGCTAAGCAAAAACACATGGCCCCCTTAATCTGTCCGCTGATGATACCAGCGCCATCGACATTGTTCATAGAGTGAATTGTGATTACAGTCGAACACAGGCTATTACTCCAGCCAAATTACAATTTTCCCGGTTTTCGCGGAGTTCTCGGTAAAAATGTTGAAATTCTGCTCGCCGAAAGTTTTGCGTAGAACACAGAAACGTGAGGTAACTAAATATTCAAATTTGGCGTGTTGGGTGACGAAGCCAACTCAAATTCTAATTAAGTAAAATGAGTTTAATTCCTGGTGGCCTCATATGGTCCATGACATACGGGAGACGGAAGTTGAAAACCGCTACCACCCAAAACCGCACCCGCACAAGGGCGGCAAAGGCGGAGTTTTAATTAAAATAGTTTGTGAGCATTAATAGAGTGACTGACTCCTTACCGATTTCGTATGTGCGAACTTTGCTTTATACCAATTGTGGACGCAAGAAATCCTCACACCCACACCTTCCACTTTTTCAGGTGCATTTGCCTAGTGCACAGGACAACTTATACGTTAGAGCGAGTAGTGTATCGGAGCCATTTGAAAATCAATTATTGCGATCCCGCCTACTATCGCAAGGGGAGCTCATCCATCTTCTGCAGACCCGGTCGCCCCTCTTCATCGCCCTCAGCAGGTAAGTCAGCTAAGACGACTGTCCCATTGTCGTGATTTACTGAACTACGGAATTAGGAACATCCCTTATCGCGCTCTTCATTATTTTCCCGTTAATTATGTCGTCGCCTTGGTGCAGAATTGAAATTATCGAAATCTTCAAGCAATAAGCAAGCCAGAAGTGATAACATGTGTCGCAAGCTCACGTCGTACGTCGCGTTCGTTAGGAGTACTCGTGGAACACAAATTAATTTCGTCTGTTGAATATGATTTTTTTTTGCAATGTGTATGTAGACTAGACATCATTAACGACTGTACATGGAGATGGGTGGATGACGGCTTACAGTATCTCTAATTCTTGATGGCTGGAAGTGAAATTCGCATCACCTTACATAAATTCAAATAATGAGGTGCCACTGGCGTCGCTAAGCGTTTTAGCGCCCACATGCGAATTTATATCGGGCGCCCCGTTTCTATAGGGATTTATCTAATAGCAGTGATGGTGAACAATTAAAGTGCTCTTAGTGTATCTTTAAATCAATGTTTTCTAAATATTGGAATAATTTTCGTGTGCGACATTTGTTGACTGTTTTTAAATTCTCTCTCTCTCTCTCAAGAATGCTAAAACCGTGGGAAAAATGCTAAATTAACAAGAAAGGATTATGATCTACATTCCAATCTGGTTTTCATTAGTCTGATATTTGTATAATAGCAAATTAAACGTGACAACAATTGCATATACATAAAGCTCTGAATAATGTCCAAATTACTGTTTTGACTCTATTTCAGCAAGGCTTTCGATACTGTGAACCATTGTAATTTGTTTAGTAAACTATCTCAGATATGTACTTATGTATGTAAAGGGTTTCCAAATAGGGATGACCTGGTTTTGATATATCATGTCATGGCAGTCATATTTGTTTATGGTTTTTTGACAGGTCTGTGCAGTTATGTTCAGTAAGGTTTGCGATTTCACCGTGACACGTTTCACTTTGATCCAATGCTTGGAAATTGTCCAAAATTATTACGCAAACTCCCATTCTCTTATCGGTATTGCAAGAGCGTTTCGTGCAGAAAACGGTTGTCATAATGCTCCTTCTGAGCGCGCTATAAGACGCATAATAACAAAGTTTGAAAGTGAATTCACTCTTCACGATACAAAGGTGACTGTAAGACAAAGAAATGCCCGAAGTGACCAAAATATTCCCGCCGTTCAAGCCAGTGTTCGTGAAAACTCAAATGCGTCCGTTCCGCGCCGTTCTCAAGAGTTGGGGCTCTCCAGGATAACAACCTGGAGAATTTTGCGATTGGATTTAAGTCTGCATCCTTATAAGATGGTATAATATATACTTAAGCCAACCGACCATCACATTCGTCGTCAGTTCGTTGATTGGTCACTGGAAATGTTGAAAGCCGACGGTGATTTTAATCGCAAAATCATCTTCTCAGATGAGGCTCATTTCTGGCTCAATGGAATTCATCAACAAGGAAAATTGCCGCTATTGGAGTGAGTCAAATCCACGAGTGGTTCATGAATCATCATTGCATCCACAAACATCCAGTTTGGTGTGGATTATGGTATGGCGGAATCATCGGACCTTATTTCTTTCGATATGAGGCAGGAGATGCCGTTACATTAATAGCAACCGCTATAACACGATGTTGATGTGGACGACCTTTATTTCCAATAAGACTGTGCACCGCCTCACACTTCCTGACTTAACATGGACTTATTGCGCGCTAAGTTCGGTGAGTCTTTAATTTCCAGAAATGGTCCCATCGCTTGGCCGCCTAGATCGTGTGATCTAACGCCTTTGGATTATTTCCTTTGGGGCCACATTAAGTCGAGGGTTTACAGCAACCATCCTACAACTCTTGAGGCATTGGAAGCCAATATTTGTCAAGCCATAGCTGAGATACCGGCCGAAATGTTGCAAAGAGTCATCGAAAATTGGCGTGAGCGGATAAACGTGGGCTAGAGGAGCCGCGGTGGCCATTTGGCCGATATTTTATTCAAATCATAAATCGCATAAAATTATTTTTCAAATAAAGTAATCAGAACCATGTTTGCTCAGAAATTGTGTGTTTTATTTAAATTTAAAGTTCGGTCGTTCTTATTGGGAAACCCTATACTCGTATATCGTATTTCATTCACAGCCATAAAGCTTTTAAACCTTCTTTCGCTTTCAGAATTTCAAAATAATCAGTTTTTTTTACGCAAATCTGTTTCTTAGCATCATCGAATTACTCTCTCAAAATTTTTTGCAGAAACTCGCAACTGAAAAAAATATTATAGCTATATTTGTAACGGTGGGTGCGCATGAATAGAAGCCAGTTTCTATTCAATTTGTAGCAGCGAGCAACACCTGCATGTAGTCTGACTGTGCACATCTTGTATTTGTGTAACATATCGAAAAGCATAGTTGGTGTCTATCATTCGTCAACAAAGCATGTGTTACAGTTACACAAATGCCTCAACCTGGTGGTCATTTTAAATGTCATTAACCCATAAAAACTTCAAACGCGTTTATATTTTTTCGATTATTTTGATTGTATGTTCCTATGATCTTGAATTTGAGGTACAGTGCACATCATAGCCGCAAGGTGAACTCATAGGCTGTAGGAAACTAAACAGCTACCTCGTAAAAAGTGTGTTCTCACTTATCTTCCCGATTTTCTAAACAAATCCTTACAGTGAGCATACCTTGTATACCTTGGAGCTGTGTAGAAAACCCATTTCAAAAAGGGTAAAGAAAACGTTGTGCAAACAACTCAATCAATATTTCAAGAATATGTTTTTCAAGCATATACGTTACGGCACACCATGAAAAACCACCTCAGTTAGTTGCGTGTGGTATTGTTAGCTGCCATTGCACAATGTGGGTGAAGGAAGGTACCAAAGAATTAATTATGAACCCAGCACACCCCTGTGGTTTGAAGCAATTTTCCGCACTTAATTGACAGCTTAATCAGCGCATTTAATTCCAATCATGTTATTGCACCTCATAACACAGGAACGCTCCAAAAATTCAGGGCACATCGCTTCCATATGGGAGTCGGGATAGCCAACAGTTGGGCGGATCAGTGGATGGTGCTGGGGACAATTCACTGGGAAAGCAATTTGAGGTAGATGGCATTGCCCTAAATAAACCGACTGGCTATGCAGCGGCCCTGCATAGAATGCGCCATTACGTCGGCCAACAATATGCAATTACGTAACGTTATAAATTGGGTGCTATGTCGGACTAGCCTGAAAAATGCTTCAACTGCCATAATTTGCATTGTACCGAGCCGAGCGGTGCAGTGCTCGGGAACAGAATCGGCACAACTATTGCACACGCCAGAGGTTCACCGAGATGAGATTGCGATTAGACCCCAGCGGTGACGAGCCGTCCAGTTGATGACCCACAGGAATATTGGGGGCAATTGCTGTTGGATTTCATTTATTCCTGGGATTTCTGGGCTCTTCTAAATAACGTTGCGTTATATGGAAATACTGAAGCCCTAATTAAAATTAAGGGTATTTCGCACTCACTTGAGTGTTGGGTACAACATATGATTCTGTTCGTATGTTTGTTTAAAATTAAATGTATGTACAAAAAAATAAACATGATTCGAGACTTACTTTATAAGTTCAGTGACTGTTTCAATCGGCAATCGCTAGTCTCTGTGTTCACGGAAGTACACGGAATCCATGTCCGTGTACTGTACATGCGTGCTACAAACAGGCAAATTTCAGTCCATAGATTCAGTCAGTTATTCAAAATGGCGGGCCTAACATATTTTCTTGAAATTTTATTAGTGCGCCAATTTGTGGGTGTGTGTATAAAGAACAGCACACCATAGCACAACCCGAGAAATGTACGAAAACAATTTCACATGAATTTATTTTAAAAATGGCAGGGCCAACTTCTACCCCAAAGTTAAAATATGCAGCCAAATTGTTTCTATTGGTACTAATAACAAATTTTGCGAAGCAACAGAATGCAGAAAACAACTAGCAGAATTCAGTATAGCTCCGATTCTTTTTTAAATGGCAGGGCTAAGTTGTTGGACATAGTTGTGGAAAAAAGTTTGGAAACGTTCTTACTTCCTCACATAATTAGTTCATATTTCAAAGGTTTGTTTTTTAAATAAAATAAGTTTTCTTCAACTCAAAAGTATACCATATTTAACATATTATTTATTTATAGGAACACTTATATCTGTCTAGTAAAACTAAAACTAAATTATAACGTAAACCTAAAAAATCTTCTATATACAGATGGAAAAAAGTATGGAAACTTATTCTTTAAAGAATACAAAGTGGTTTATATATAAAATTCTCTTTTTCTGGTACCATGACCTTTCGCGCCAATTACGGTCTTACATCTTCTGGGCATAGAGTCCACTAACTTTTCAGGAATGTTATTCCACTCTCGGGAAATTTCCTCTTAATGTGCTCCCAAAAGTACTTACTCTATTGGATTTCAATCCAGGGATTGCGATGGGCATCCTAAAACGGTTGTATTTCCTCTTTGAACGACACCCTAACAAGGCAAACCGAGCGCTTAGGATCATTATCCTGCTGGAACACCGATCTTAACGGAATTTCTTCTCTAGCATCAGGAAGGATTTCTGTTTTTAGGATGCGAAGGGAAATATAACGGTCCATTTTGCCCTCAATTAGAATTATCGGTCCAACACCAGAACAAAAAAAACAACCCCCCACCATTACCGAAACTTCGCCATGCTTAACAGTGGGTATTTGATAACGGGGATTATACCTTTCACCTACTGGCCTACGAATATAATGTTTCCCATCACGGTTAAACGGTTGGAATTTATTTTCGGCACTCCATGGAATAGTATTCAATTGCCGTGTTGTCCACAAAACATGATCTTTTGAAAACTGGAGTCTTCTGTGAACATTTACGTGTGACAAAAGTGGTTTCATCACTGCAGATCGTTCAAATAACGCGTTTTCCATTATCCTATTGCTTATCTTCCTGTCCGTTACTTTTGCTATACCTTGTTCCTTCAATTCGGCGTTGATTTCAGTTACTGGTTTCCTTGAATCTTTGAAATTCCCTGATGCTATACGATCTAATACGATCCACATTTTCAAACAACTTTTTTGTACACACCTCTAAGCTAGATACTGTTCTACTATCAATTAAAACTAATAGGGTCGACGTTTTTGACTTTGACAGTACTTTGAAATCCTTAAAATGCTTTTAATAAGTTATTCGTACGCGACCCATCGCGAACCCAAAGTCAAAGGTAAGACAACGATATTCGTAAATAAGAGTGGCAAACCAATTACTTCTGCAAACATTTTGCACTTACCTACAAGAAAGTACAGCAACCGTGTGGTGTGTCGTTACAAACGCAAATGAAAAATGCAAATACACCACCCACACCCGCAAGGTAAAAGTTTACTCAACGGGTGCGACAATTGACATGGAGTTAATAAATAAACAATTTCGCCTTCACCCGGGGACAAAATCCCCAGAAATGGAGGCACCGCGGCAAAGTGACACAAAAACATGGCCAGGTATCTGGGAGCACATTAAAAGTGTTTGGCCCCGGAGCCAGGTGGAAAGCCAGGAATTTATCAGAGTCCCGTGACATACGTGTTTCGTAGAAGCAATTTGGGATTTAGGGACAATGTGGAAGCACATAGCGCACGCCAAACAAACATTCTTCCTTATGCGTCGGGCGACACTTTTAAACAAGGACACAAATTGCCAAAGGCGGAACTGCTTCCCACGTCAATAGATTCCGGTCAATTTCACAAATTCCAGCTTTCTCCACCTCGAGGGTCGTTGGCTCCCAGGACGAGCCGAGTTCCTTAGGGCCTTAATTCAAATTGATTTTCCAGTCTCTGAACGAGCAGTTCCTGGGCTTGGGAATGGGAATTTTAGTAAAAACTCGGAAACTTGCTGATCTGCGGGTATTATATGCAATCAATTTCTTTCGAGCATAGAACGCCATTTATTTTGCGACGCGCTCACTCGTTCGTGGATGTGACTTCCGCTTTGAGTGCATATATTTCATTTTTTTTAAAATGCTCCTCAAAAAATTGGGGAATTATGGTTAGTGGTGCAGAACTATCCTGCAGCATGAGCCCGTTCGGTTGCGTTTATCACGCTACAAATTCCAATAAATTTAGGAGACCGTTTTATCTCTGTTTGTTTTATATTATCCAATCAATTTTATAGTTGGGTTATGCTATTCGAGAAAACCGTTACGAGTCGGTATGTTCGCATACATCATTTTCTTGTTTCCACAGAGCGCTTTGTTTTTGTGCGGAAAATACATTAAGCGATTTAATGGCAAACTTCATAATTTATATTAATTTATTTATTTTGGGATTGTAAGTTGATATGTGGGTATACCTCTTTGCACGAATGCTAGTTGTTTGACTCGGATGGTCAAAGTAAATGAATACTCAAAAGGTTCTTTGAATACTGAATTTATTTAACAAAACCGTTCGGTATTTATAACAATAAGAACTTACGACTAATCAGATATGTTGCGATTAATTAGGTGAGCTGGTCATTACTTCATATGAAATTGCGGTCAGACCAAATATTGCTTATGTTGACTTCTGCAATTTCAAGTAGGTGACATGAAGTAATGACTGACTTGTTACAATTAGGAAAATATTTACAAATTGAGAATTACAAAATAATAATAAGATTGTTCAGTTCTGAACATGCTGGGGGGGGCTGGGGGCCAGGACCCGATGATAATGTTTTCCAATTGATGTTTGAGGAGATTCTTGTGGGTTGTCGACCTTGGGCTGAGAAGTTTTTGCCTTATGCCTGAGTACCAAACCCTTGAGCTGCTGCCGGTACTTCCATCCAAGAATAGCAAGAAGGAAGGTGATGAGTGTTGCTCCTACGCCTGATGAATGCAGAATTAGCGCCTTCCTTAGATTAGGTCCGTGCAGTTCTGGTTCAAAGCTGTAGTCTAGAAGTTGCTCGGTTGATTGGAGAAGACTCTTGGATTTCAGTATTGATGGAGGATTCTGTGGCGTAATGTCAGCGGCCTCCGGTGGAATTTCCTTCATATGGGTTCCTAGAACCTCCACCGACTCTTCAAAGTTGGTTTTTAGAGTCACTTCCTTCGTTTTTACATGGCAGTCATCATGTAGATGAATTATTCCAGTGCTGTTGAGTACTGCTTCTGTTCTGGTACCCTTACACATAACAGCGATTACTGTCGTTTCGTTTGTGACGTAAAGCCAGGAGTTTTTCATTGCCATTGCCTTCCAGACTATGCCCATGACCTTCACTTGGTGCATTTTACACATAGTTTTTGGATGTCGATTATAAAGCTCGTCAATGACACAAGATGGACTTTCCTCTATGTTGTATACAATTGTTGGCGTGCAGAAGTGAAGGTGATGGTCTACTGTACATGATCTCAGTTCTTCTCCTGTTAAGCTGAAGTATGTTTGTTGGTTGAAGTTGATCGCAAGAGTCGAATATTGTATATCAGCTACCACATATGTGTCTTCTTTGATCCTATGTGGCGTTGGAGTAACATGAATCAAGCTATAAATTGTTCTTTCCACTATATTGAGATATCCATACAAGTTCATTGTACTGTTCTCGACCTCAACATCTAGCCGAGTTTGAGGCACTTGAAGTATTAAGAAGTTTGTGCCCAGTTTTTGAGAAACATTTTGTATGATTGCATTTATGTCCCGGATGTGCACAAAGTCCAATATACTCCCATGATTATGCAGTGCTCTCAGCCATTTCTCATATTTTTCCTTTAGCTCGTCATAATAGTCTTCTGCGCTCAGGTAGGCGGAAATAATTTCTATGTTTAGCCTGTTGTGATCTGCCCTTGTGATATATGATGACATCTCCCTAATTGTTGAGCTAGCGTCATCTATCCTGGCATCAACTTGCTTTAAATATTCCAGTGTTCTAAAGTTTGACTGATTTATTTTGGTATTTAGGAGTAGTACTTGCTGATTTGTAAAGTGCAATATATCTTGTTGATTATGCTGTAGGGACTCGATGTCACTGTAAACTTCATCGTTTACCCCGAACACTGAAGTGAGTAGTCTGCCAAGGATGCCTCTTTTGTTCCTGCTATTGTGCTCTAACCTTTGTCGAGCCTCATCAGTAACCCTGAGAAGATCCTGTCTTCTTGTAGATATGTGCTCAAGATATGTCTGGCAGCGAGTTATGTAAGTAAGAGCTTTTGTCCTCTCGCACATACTTTTAACTTGATCCCACGTAATGTCAATATTTTTTTGATCGTTAATCAGTTCATCCTTTGGAAGAGACACCTGCAGCCTAAGATTGCCTCTTTTTATTTGAGCATTACCCAGATTTTCCACGAAGAAGCCCAATTTCGGTTGTACGATCTCGAAGTCCTTTGCGAACGCTACAGTCAACCAGTACAGTATTAGAATGGTTGTGTGCAGCAATTTCGTTGCCCAGGTGCATGGAGCAATTCTCCGTTTTTTATTCCTTCTTTCGTTTGTGGGCGTGCCTGTTCTCTTCTTATTGTCAGCTAAGGTATTGCTCTTTGTTGTGCAAATTTGGTCAAAGTATTCTGGTTTTGACCAAAGTTCGGGCTCTGTATGAACTATTCTGCGAGAATTTCGCTTCCGTGTGATAGCAGTCATTGTTGTAACAGGTTTGGTGCTGGGATTAGTGTCTTCTTCGTTGTAGATTGAAAGCGGCAGTTGACATAACTTGGTTAAAGGACGTTTCTTGATTCCATTCTTAAATTGTACAGAAACAACACGAACCAATCCGTCATCTCCAGGATGTAGTTCTGTAATTCGGCCCAAGGCCCATTTCTGTGGTGGCATGTTATCCTCTTTGATGAGGACTAATTCTCCAATTGTTGGATTCTTCCTTTCCGTTTTCCACTTACTTCTCTGTTGAAGCAGGGATAGGTATTCTAATGACCACCTTTTCCAAATGTCCTGCTGAAGCTTCGCTACCAGCTTCCATCTTTGATGTAACCCCTTTTCTTCAATTTCTGGAACTGGGGGTGCTATTAGTGGCTTGCCTATCAAGAAATGTCCAGGCGTAAGTGGCTCTAGGTCTCTTGGGTCACTAGAATGTTGTCCAATAGGTCTTGAATTTAAGCAGGCTTCTACTTGAGTCAAGACGGTACTGAATTCTTCATAAGTGAGCAGCGTTTCGCTCAAAATTCGTCTTAAGTGTCCCTTGACCGATTTGACTCCGGCTTCCCAGAGTCCTCCAAAGTGTGGACTAACTGCTGGAATGAATTTCCACTCTGTACCGTCATTCGCTAGTGCTTCAGCTGCTTGTTTGGTCGCACTGGAGATTGCAAGTTGTAGATCTCTGGTTAATTTGTTATTGGCGCCAACAAAGTTTGTCCCATTGTCGCTATAAACTGCCTTGCAGATTCCTCGACGGGAAACAAATCTTCTGAATGCTGCGAGGAAGGAGTCCGTGGTTAAATCGCTGACAAGCTCTAAATGAATTGCCTTGGTGACCATACATACAAATATGGCTATGTATCCCTTAAGTGTTTTAGTGCCTCTCCCCTTTGAAGCCTTTGTCAAGAAGGGTCCTGCATAATCTACTCCTGTACTTGAAAATGGTGGGGATGGAGTAACTCTTACTGCTGGATAGTTGCCCATGAGTTGCTGAGAATGATTTTGGCGATATCGAAAGCATGTAATACATTTGTGGTTTCTTCCCTGCACTACTCTTTTGGCATCTATAACCCAAAACGTCTGTCTTAGATAATTAAGTGTAAGCTGTGTACCACCATGTAGCGTTTGTCGATGAGCGTAATCGATTATGAGGTTCGTGACATGATGTTTTGGAGGTAAAAGTATTTGATGCCTTGCATCTACTGGCAAGGGTGACTTTTCCAGCCTACCCCCAACTCTCAAAATGCCGTTTGAATCTATAAACGGATGAAGTGAGAGCAACTTGCTATTCTTCTTCAGCTGTTGATTTTTGTTGAGCGCATTGATTTCTTCTGAGAATTCTTCCAGCTGTACCAATTTTATAATGGAATCTTTTCCTTTCTGTAGTTCCTCTGTGGATAGGTAGCTTGTTCTTCTGTTTGCCTTGTTCAGTCTAGCATTGTTGATAAAACGTAAGGCATAGGCGATCACTCGGACTTGTCTCGTGAATGAAGAACATTTAAAAATTTCTGGAGAGGAGACAGTTATGGCACAAACTGTCGTTGTTTTTCTCTCCTCCTTGTTGGTTATCAAATTGAGTCTTTTTAAAGGCCAGGATTCCGGTGATTTGGTAAGCCAAAGCGGTCCCTTCCACCAGAGATTGTTTGACACAAGTTTGCTAGGACTTATCCCTCTGGTTGCGAGATCCGCAGGATTTTCAGCGGATTTGACATGTCTCCATATCTCTCTCCCTACTAAATCATGTATCTCACTTACACGATTTCCAACGAAGGTGTGCCAATTGCAAGGGTTTTTTGATATCCAGGCGAGGACTATTTCAGAGTCGCACCAAGCAAAGATTTCCGGAGAGGATATCTCTAATGAAGTCTTGGCAGTTTTAATTAGTTGTGCTAAAAGAAGAGCACCGCATAGCTCTAAGCGGGGCAGCGTGGTCTTTTGTTTTAAAGGAGCAACCTTGGTTTTTGCTGTTAATAACGTTGTATAAACCTTGTTCTTGCTGTCAGTTGTCCTTATATATAGTGCTGCAGCATATGCTTTTTCAGAGGCATCACAGAACCCGTGAATTTGAACTTCTTGATTTTTCCGATAGCTTATCCATCGAGGAATTTTAATTTTGTGCAATTCAGTCATTTCTGTTTCAATTTTCTTCCATGAGTTTGTGATCTCACTTGGTAGGAGCTCATCCCAATCTGTTCCTATCTTCCAAAGTGATTGCATTATCAGTTTTGCAGATATAGTGACTGGGGCCAACCATCCTAGAGGGTCAAAAATTGTTGCGATTGTCGATAATAGTGCTCGTTTTGTGAGTTCGGAACTGCTTTCCTTCTGATTGATCATAAATTGAAACTCGTCTCTTCTGGGATTCCAGTTTAATCCCAATGTTTTAACTGAATCATCCTCAGTTATTTCCAATATTCCCTTTTCTAATAAGTCTTGAGGTACATTTTTTATTAATTCGTGGTGATTGGATGTCCATTTGCGCAAGTTGAAACCTCCTGCTTTTAACAAATGAATAATTTGCTCCTGGAGTTGATAAGCTTCTGCCTTGGTGTCAGCACCGGAAAGCATGTCATCAACGTAAAAATCTTTTGTTAATACCTCTTTCGCAATGGGGAGATGATTACCTTCATCTATAGCAAGTTGTTTTAGCGCTCTTACCGCTAGATACGTGGCTGGTGCTGTGCCGTAAGTAACCGTGTTCAATGTGTATTCCTGAATTTGCTGGGAGGGATCTTCTCTCCATAGTATCCTTTGATAGTTCCTGTCTTCTTCTGCCATATTTAATTGCCGAAACATTTTTTCGATGTCCGCTGTGAATACGTACCGATGCTTACGCCATCTCAATAGAATCTGGCTTAAGTCGCACTGTAATTTCTGGCCGGAGTGCAGCAAATCATTAAGACTTGTTCCTGATTCAGTTTTGCATGATCCATCGAAAACTACTCGTAGTTTCGTGGTAGTACTGTCCCTTTTGAACACTGCATGATGAGGCAAGTAGTATACCTTAGAAGGATTTCCTAAGAATTTTTTCGCTGGGCTCATGTGCCCGAGTGCTAGATATTCCAACAGAAACTTGTTATATTCCATCTTATCCTGAGGTGATTTGCTTAGCTTTTTTTCCATTTGTATTAGTCTGGCTACTGCTCTAGCTCGAGAGTTACCTAATTTCTCTGGAGTATCCTTGAATGGTAGATGGACCACGTACCGGCCATCCTTGTCTCGCTTATGGGTAGATTGAAAGTGATCGTTGCATGAATCACTGAGCTGGCTTAGTGGATTATCATTGTTTAGTTCCCAAAATTGTTCAAGCTTCTCATCAATTTCGGCAAGAGAGAGGAAACTTGAGACCTCATTGCGACTCTGGCTGGCCTTTCTTGGGATGTCTCCAAAAACTATCCATCCTAGTTTTGTGTTTTGAGCAGTCGGTAGGTTGTAATCAGCTATAACTCCTTCCATGATTATCCTTGCGTAGACGTCAGCTCCCAACAATATGTCAATAGGACCTGGCCTATTGAAGGTGGGATCTGCAAGTATAATATTCCCATATTGCTTAATGTTAACTTCCGGTATTGAGGTATCAGGCAGCGCCGAGTTTAATTTTGGCAAAACGAGAGCTTCTACACAAAGGAATGAGTTTCTTTTGTCGTTTAATTGCATTGAAAACCTTACTTTGCTGTAAGCAACAAATGCGCTTCGCTCATGCACACTTAATTTCTTGAATTCTGTGCATTGATATATTGGATGCCCCTTATTGCAGAAGGCACAGGATCGGTTTATTGTGGCATGGAATGCCTTTTTTTTAGAAGCGGAGTTGAACTTATTTTGGTTTGACTCTTTGATGCAATCCAGCACTTGATAACGTTTCTCCAAAAAGTTTAGCAATTCGCCAGTTGTCGGCATTTCCCTTGGATTATTAAGAGATTCTTCAAAGTAGCGCAGGCTCTCGGCGTCTAGTTTCCTCATGGCGATGCAAACAATTATCGGTCCCCACTCTTGTGTTTGGCAATTAAAATTCTTTAGTGCTTCGATACATTCTCTTATAGTGTCGTAAAGCATAATAATATCTTCCTGACATCTATGCTCTACCTTTTTTGTGTCTAGAATAGTATTAATATACGTCGTAATAATCTTTCTGTTATTACTGTACCGTGATTTTACCAGCGTTAAGGCTGTATCGTAATTCTCGTTACAAAGCTGAAGATGGCTTATTACCTTCTTGGCATCACCTTCCAAATGGTATAAAAGGTATTGCATTTTCTCTACTTTGCTCAGATATATATTGCCGTGAATCACATTAGTGAAAATGTCTGAGAAGGGTTTCCATTCTTTATAATTACCAGAGAACTTCGGAATTTTCACTGGCGGTAGCTTAGGTAAATTGTTGTACCGGCTCGCTTCTAGGCCTAGGGGGAGAAATGATTCCCAAGCATTGACCTGAGGATGTGTGCCAACATTAATGTTTGGGCGCAGAGAGGAAGCCGGAGGCGCAGGTGTCTCTGCTGAGGGTGTAGGCAATTTTGCCAAATCGTGGTCTGTAGAGCTAGTTGTTGCAGTTTTTTGTAAGCATGCCATGATTTTTTCTGAAGCATTTAAGTAAATCCTTTCAGTTTTCATGTATATTTGCTCTTTGAAATAGGCATGATTCTCATCTTTGCTGAGTTGCTGCACTATTTGGTCATGAAGAAGCTTGAAATTCTCCCATAAGAGCTCAAGTTCCTCACTTTTCTTCTTTAAATATTCCGGTGTTTTTCGTTCCGGACTGTCTTTTTTAAAGTTGCTTAGAAAGCGCTCAAGTTTCTGAGCTATCTCCATTTGGTTGGCAATCAAAATTTCTGTGCTCATTTTGCAACTGAAGGTTCTTGCTTACTCGGCGAATTTTGACTCGGCGATTTCTGTGATGCAATCAACTCGAAGCTGGCAGTCTTGATGTCGTAGGTCCGGGTTTGTTTTGGTTGAAAATCCGGGTTTGTTTTGTTGCTGTCTCCAGAAGTAAGGTATAGTGACCTCTACGGAGTGTAGATGATGCTCTCGAGGTGAAGTGCTTAATTGTTGAATTCTGGAAGTTCTAGCGCAGGCGGCAGTTGTATGTGGTTGTGGCTAAAAGAATCCAAGGTTTTTGAATTCTGGAAGCTCTTTGCGCGGGCGGCAGTTGCGTGGTTGTAGCTAAAAGAATCCAAGGTTCTTGAATTCTGGAAGCTCTTTGCGCGGGCGGCAGTTGTATGGAAAAATTCAAGTGGCTTGAATTCTCGCGGTACTTGTAAAAGGCTCGAAGGACCAATGTTTGACTCGGATGGTCAAAGTAAATGAATACTCAAAAGGTTCTTTGAATACTGAATTTATTTAACAAAACCGTTCGGTATTTATAACAATAAGAACTTACGACTAATCAGATATGTTGCGATTAATTAGGTGAGCTGGTCATTACTTCATATGAAATTGCGGTCAGACCAAATATTGCTTATGTTGACTTCTGCAATTTCAAGTAGGTGACATGAAGTAATGACTGACTTGTTACAATTAGGAAAATATTTACAAATTGAGAATTACAAAATAATAATAAGATTGTTCAGTTCTGAACACTAGTGGAAGTATTTCAACTGGTAGATGAAAAACAATATCTCTATTATTATAAGCTGAATGAATGTTGCGACCCTGGAAGTGAATTTAGCTAATGAAGAATTTAAAAAAAACAATTATGATGACCTTACCTTATCGTTCTTTGTCGGTAGTGGTCCCATGAATTTTTACAATTAATGCTGCAAACAATTGTATTTCATTTTAGGAAAATATATATTATGAGACAGAGGACAGAGACAAAGTCCCATCTCAGAAGGAGTACCTTGTGGATTTTCAAGGAAAATATAGAGTTAAGTACCGCTGACTGTATTTTGTTACTTATGCCTTAGCATAACATAAGTTTAAGGTGTGTTGTTTCTAAGGTCGCGATAAGTGCCTTTTTCCTTCTCTTCGAATTAATTTTGTTTAGTTGGTATCTTTATTTTGTTAATTATTTTTAATTGAATTAAAAGTGAATTGAAACGAATGCAGCATAAACCAATACTTTGGGCACTATACCGAACAATTAACGACATTATAATTTTGTTGACATATACACGCTTGCCGGTTTTCTTTCACCCCTTAATAGACGGTTCGTGGACCAAAAATATCAACCACGTGGCGTGGCGCCCAACGTAGTTAACCAAATTTGCGAACCCCTTTCTCCAAATGCTAGCCGGCGCGAGTTTATGCCACAATAGGGGCATGACACTAACTACTAGTATGCATACGAGTATGTATATAATATATATATATACATATAGTCGCAGCCCTGTGCTACCAACAAACACTAGACAGTCCAGCTGTTTTCGCTCCAGCTGAGTGCCAGTCCGCACTCAGTTTCGACCACTGCCAACGAGCCTGTACATCCTGAATTAGATTCTACGTCTGCTATTCTTAGTGCTACCGGGTTCCCTAGAACTCGTTTTATTTCCAGACTGAACCCTGATACTACAGAGGAAGACGTACTTCAGTATATTGGCTCTAGTTCTTTGATCTCGCGACAGTCAGTTAGAAAATCCTATCGAGGGCTCGAATTGGTCTTACTCCATTTGTCTCTTCGTTTAAAAGTTTTGTTTCAGAGCAATACTTCGCGGAGATCTTGAACAGCAGCTTTTGGTAAGATAATTCTCTGGAAAAAGATTTTGTGCCGCAGCAGAAATATCGTAGCATCAAGGAATAAAAAAAAACGGATTTACTAAATCAGCATTCACTACAGCGTAACAGGTTTGCGATCTAAACTACATAAATTTTTACCTTGTTGCTGCGAGCACTTGCTTCGATGTTGCATGCGTAATTGAAACGTGGTTGTCGGCTGATATCCAGGATAATTGAACTTGCTTTGTTGTTTATCTGTCTGCTATTAATCCTGCAAGTTAATTTTGAACCAGTTACCGGTGTCGGAATAGGTTGAAGCTTTGCACACCTCTAAAGGTCCGGTGACAACTGAATATCGTATATTCAATATTGTTTTAAATCCAATATGTCGGACTCCATAAGATAGTGGATCACCTTTCTCTTCACAACTCACTTGATGTGGGTATTAAAAGGAAGTGTTTAACTAGAAGAATACGATAAGTTATGTGTCATCATTTCAAACCCAATATGGCGGACGACCCAAGATGGCGAATCACCTTTTCCTTCACAGCCCCCTTGATGTGAGTATCATATTAACGGGTTCAACGAGTAGTATGCAATTAACTATATAAGTCAATTTTGAGCTAGTTCCCGTTATCAGAATAGGCTCCCTGCTATGCTATTAAGCATTATTTTTTCACATTAAGTTTTTAAAATTAGTGTTAAATTATTGTACTTACATAGTATATACATCATTTAATTTTTCTTCATTTTATACATACGCAAACAAATTAATTTCATGTCCGATAACTTCTATATTTCAGCGAACCATTTGACAAGCCTTCAGAGCAAAAACAGCTTAAAGGTAAGTAATATTGACTACTAGAGGAATACTTCAAGGTATGTTCATATGTGACTGAACGCAGATGGTATAAGTGTTCGTAGTATTCAGCCACAAGAAACTAAATACATACCATATAGTACTATAATAGTCCGACCGAGTGGGCACGACATAAAGCCCCGCCACACAGAATAATTATACAGAATTTATATATTTTATAGAAAACCGTGGCCTAACTATGTTTAAATTATTCACATAACTAGGACGCATAAACTTTATAAAAGACGTCACAGGATACCTCTAAACATCTTGTTTTAAATTAAACCTATAGTATCCTTATCAAAACAGATGGGTCATGTGGTTCACCTTGTTTTTAAAAGTTTTTTTTTTAACCTATTTTCTTGTCTGCTACAAATATACCAATGAAAATTCCGATTAGTTCGATTAAGCTGGAATTTTGAAATTTTACACACGCGTATAATCTGGTCGTCTGGTGACAATGCAATGTAATGCATGTACATATATCCAATATCGTGCAGTGCAGTCCGAAGTGTTAGTGAAAAGTGGTAGATCGGTTGAACTCGAAAGCGGCCATTATTACTTCAATTAGCGTTTTTCTAATTCTGCCAATTTGTATTAAATAATTGTAATAAGAACGACAAAATTCACATTGCTTAAACACATTTTATTTTAAAAAGGTTTCATCTTAGTTTAGGAACTGTAAACTGCAATTGTTGCAATTCGCATTGAACTTTTCACTTCCCAATCTCGAACCGTCTTTTGCAATCATCTAAACAACGTTTATCTACGTTGTACTTATAAATAAGAAAACACTCTTGAATGCATTCCTTATGGTATTCATCATCAGCAACAAGAGGTACCGCAATAAGAACCACGAATAGGAGTACGTAAAGCAGCTTCATCTTATCTATAAAAAACGAAATGTGGGATTCATTACAACCCGGGAAATATATGTATAATACTTACAGTTTTATGGGCGGCAAAACTTTTGAATAAAAGTACCGTTACAGCAAACGCAGAGAAGAGTTGTTAAGTTCTTTAGAGACTAAGTAACGCACTCGTACAATCTTTTGTAGCAACAGTTGAATACTTGTAATTACTTTCAGATGGGAAAGCACGCTCTTTAGGCTTTTATACCATCCATTCACTGTTTACGCAATTGGACAAATTACGTAGAAGATTGAACTAAGTACTTATTGAGTTAACGTCGCTATGATATCAAAGAGTACTTATACGAAATCCATGAGCCAGTTAATAAAGAGGTTTTCAATAAACGTGTCACAACTTTAAATTTTAATGAAAACAACAAGTAGATGCGACACATTTGCGCCTTATGTTTCTTCGTCTCTTCTACTTGCTGTTTCCGAGTTCGTGTTCTTTCTCTCAGCTCCGCATAACGAGGGTACCCCCTAAAGTTGTCGGGGTGACCATACTTTCTACCGTACCTGGTCTAGTCTAGACCCTTTAAAAGGATGGTTTGATTGCGATCAAACCTTGCCGTGTATGTGTTTCCGCTGTTTTGCGCTATTTACTATACAATACATTTAAAGTTCTGATACGCCTAATGTAAAACTAAACTAAACAACTGTGACGACTGTGCTAGAAACAGTCAGTACAATTCCGTTACTATGTAACATGCGCAGAGTAGACTGTAATCAATTGGAACAGGTGTCGATTGAAACAAGTTGAATATCTCCGAAACGCTTAGTGATAGCGACGAGGGTCTCTTGTCACTGCAAACCCAAGTATTTTATCAAACGATTTAAAGTATAACACAGAAAGTTTTTGCAATGCTAAATGCCATAAGGAAATGCTAGTTTTTTGTCCCCTATTTAAATCGCTTAGAAAATTCCCCATTTATCTATGTACATATGTATCCCAACGCCACAGGCGTTTTTTTTCTACCTCAACAACAACTGAAAATCATTTTCTCTGATATTGAGTATAGCGACGAGCTAAAGTACCTAGGTATAACGTTTAATAAAAAATTACTAATTCAATATTGTCGTTCGTTATTTTAGGGCTAAAGGGGGTTAGTTCTAGTATTTCGCCAATACCTTTTAGAATATCAATTTGTTGACGAAATTAGTTGTGAGAAAATTGTGGCATATGCAATTCTGCGCAAACGAGGTCCTTACTAGAAAAACCAGTCGCTCAAATTTAGGAAACCTGTCAGGATATACTTAGGGCATCGAAGCAAAGGTCTCCATAAAAATTAAGCCTGTTCAGACCTTTTTCGTAGTCAAAGTCTAATTTTACTGGGCTCATTATATGTGCACTGAGAAAAGTTTGGGAGTGTAGCCCGTCCAAAAGGTGAGAACTGCGTGACCAAATGTAAAGTTTTTTATGTCGTTATACATTGACTAATGCAAAGGGACAACAGCTTTGAGGTGTTGCCTGCAGGTCCGGCCCTACTATGTAGGTTGCTACTTAAGTGTTGAGATATGGCAACACCAGTGTGAATATGTCAAATCTGACAATGTCATCGTAAAATTTGCCATTTTTAAAGGTAAACGTATTCAGAACGTTTTGTCATACGAGTGTTATTTGTGTTGTTTACAGATACTTGAAAAATTACTCTTGTTAAAAAAACTAAATCGTGAACATTTTCGTGCGACTTTTGGTGATGAAGCACCACCTCAAACCAATCGTGGTCGCACTTCGTTACAGGATGAATTTCCTGAAGGTCGTCCAAAATCGGCTGTTGTGCCAGAAAAAATCGTTGATTTGCGTGAACTGATATTGCAAGATCGTCATGTGACGTACCGTAAGATTGAGGCATGCTTGGGAATTAGGTCCACTCGCATACATTCAATATTGCATGAAAATTTGGTCGTCAAAAAGATTTGTTCGCATTGGATACTGCATAATTTGACAATCGCTCAAAAAAAGGCTCGTGTCGATTAGTGCAAAAAATGCATGTTAAAAAAATTCAATCGCGGTGCTTCAAAAGACGTCTATAAGATCGTGACAGGCGACGAATCATGGATCTATACTCTATATATATAAAACACAAAAATTGTTTCTACCTATGTCCGTTATAGACTTTAAAACCATAAAAAAAAGTAATTTTTCAAGTACCTATCTGTAAACAACACAAATAACACTCGTATGACGAAACGTTCTGAGTACGTTTACCATTAAAAATGCCAAACTTTACGATGACAATGTCAGATTTGACATATTCACACTGGTGTTGCCATATCTCAACACTTAAGGGGGGAATACCAATTAGATTTAGGAAATGGTCACTTGATTTTCGGCGTGGATTGGGAAAAACCTATCAATGATAGAAAAATCAAATTTCGTACATAGGTTGTATGTTGTATTTCTAAAAATACAAAAAAAAAATTATTGCGAAATCTGCATTTGGCTTTTTGTTAGAAGCGTGTACAAAAGAGTCTGCAAATTTGCGGTGTGCACGATAGCACCTCAGGTAATTTTTCTAGAACAAAAAAGTGATTACAAATAAGTTTCCTAATGTCATTTACTTGCCCTTGACGTTTTCGGTTTTTTATAAAAAAATTTTTTTTCTTTTATAATTAAAAAAAATCGATTTTTCATTTTTTTTTTCAGTTTTGCGAATTTTTTTTTGCGAAAACAACACTGTTTTTGCAAAAAAAATCGTTCGTCAAGGGCAAGAGAATTGCATTATCTTTTAACCAGCGAAAAATCATGAAAATCGGTCCAGCCGTTTCTTCGCAACTTGTCACACCGTTTTAAAAACATGAGATTTGGGAAAACGAGTATAAAGTTTTAGTTCAAAAAAATGTCTGTTTTTCATTCTTCGAAAAACACACCCAAAAATCGATGAAATGAAAAAGAAAGCTTTTATAAAATTCACGAAAAGTTTTTTATGGCTCGGAAATGACTAATAGCATTCTATCGGCCTTGCGGACGCGGTGGAACGAAATCTGGGATTCGAGCGTACCATGAACGCGCGATACTCCATCGCTTAAAAAAATACCCAATTCGCAGAATTTCGGCCTGAAATTTTGTGGTGACATTTTCGAATAGTTATAGAATCCATTTCCGTAAAAAAAAAAATGAATTTTTTGAACCGGTCAATTGGTATTCCCCCCTTAAGTTGCAAACAAAGTATAGGGCGAACGTTGCGGCCGCTCCAGGCGCCCCACCGGGAAGGGCACGGATATGCATAAAAAAATAAGTCAAAATGTTATTTCTTAATTTTTGAAATTACATTTCCTTCGGGTTTCGAGTTTCAGCAGATGCGTTGAGATCATTCTACATCAGCTCCAAACTTTACTATGCGGTCTAAGCTTTAATTTAAACTATGTAATTTTGAGCGCTCACTTCGTTGACGTTTTTTATTTTCATTCTTGTGTCTTGCGATTAAATTTGTTTTACTTCAACAGCAACAATTTCTGTAAAGAGATATCTCCGTTTGTTCAAGCACAGTCCAAAGCTGTTTGAATGGTGAGGCAAAGCCAAAAAATCCCTTAAAAATGCTCTCAAAATGAGTTAATATTTTCGCAAAAAAAATCACAAAATCGTATGCTACTATATAACATTTCCCATTCTCCTGACATATTTTGTAAGCATCTATTTTATAAAATTAACATAAAAAGCAAAACAAGTATCTATTTCTCTATTTCATATATTAACTGCCTAATTTTGTTGCGACCCGCTTGAAAGAATCAAGAAGCTTCTCCCAACCGGGAAAAAAAATATGAGTGGCCTAGTCCCACACTAATAAAGGGCGCCATATTTTGATCTTGCTCCATCTTAAAACTAGGCACCGGTCTGCTTAGAGTTGAGAACAATGAGAACACAAGCTGTCTGCCTGCCATGGGTTTGGAGCTCTGAGGATAAAGCCTAAAGAATTTTGAGTAGTCTAGTCTAGACACACCAGAGTTTAGCTGGCATGGTTTTCAAGCGGGTACCTCGATTTATACCAGCAACTTGGCTGAATTACTTCAAGCCTGTGTAACTGCATGTGATGGGACTCTTCCATGATCCACGATATGTATTGGACTATTTTAAGTTTACATTAGAGCAGAGTGCTACTTTGGGGCAGGGTTACAACAACCCCGTTGTCTCTGGTGCTGCGCTCCGGTAGCAAAAATGAAAACACCCATAAAGGCTCGTTGTCTTCGAGCGAAGGCCGCCTACGGTACACGCTGAATTTTTGGAACCGTTTTTTTGAATTCTGAGATCATCTAAATGCAGCTCCCAGGCTCAGGCTTTCGGCGAGGTACAAATTCCCGTACGATAGAACCCTGCGGCCATTTCTCAGGAGAGTTGCATTGGGTGAACAGTTTACATCCACCTTAAATAATGATATCGATGGAGCATTTTCAAATGAAAAACGATGTTCAACGCTCATCTCAGGGTGCAATCGGGACACGAACACAATACGAGGCAACACAGCGCGACGCAAGATTCGGGGGTCAAGAAAAACACCGGCAGCTATTGACTCACGTGAAAGCACAGGCGGTGAAACGTTCGCCCATTCCGTGTTACCAATCACTAATAAAATCTTAAAAATGCATTTTTATAATTCTCTTCATTTTTTAATTAATTGTAATAAAAACAACACAATTTAAATTTCTTATAGATATTTTTTTTTGTAAAGATCTTCTTTTAATTTAGTTTCTGTAAATTGTATTTTCTTCAATTCTCATTGAACTCCCTCACTTCCCTGCCTCAATCCGTTTTTCACAATCATGTAAACAAAGTTTGTTTACGTTGTAATTATGAATAGGAACACACTCTCTAATACATTCTATATGATAGACATCACCAGCAACAAGAGGTACCGCAATAAGCACAACAAATAAGAGTACGTAAAGCAGCTTCATTTTTCCTAAAATCAAAAATCAATAGTTACAGATGAATATCAAGAACCGAACGAAATACGAGATTCATAATAACCCGGGAAGTATATACCTACAATTTTTGTTCAGCGGTAAAACTTTTTAGGAACAGCAAACGCACTGAAGAGTTGTTATGTTGGGTATCCTAAGATATTAAGTAACCTAGAACTGCATGTATCGACAGTTTAATACTTGTGAATGTTTCGAAATGGGAAAGCACATTTTTTTATACATTCATTCACTGTATACACAATTGCACGAATCACCCTCGAAAGTGAACGTATGTATGTGTTTGTTGAATCAACGTCGTTATGATGTCAGGGAGTATTTATTTTTCTCAGAAATTACGCACGTATGACAAACTTTTTAGTTATACGTTTACGCTATCTTGGGCCATCTGTTACATACATACATATATTGTGTTTAGAATAATAAAGGTTGGACGGGTCGAACTTGGCGTTCCATTTCTTCCCTGAGTTGCTGAATTGACCTTACTTTTAAAAAACCCTAGAGGAAGGTCCAAAGGAATTAAACCGCCATTTTTCGGCGGCCAGTTTAAGTCTTCAAAACGAGAGATATGGGAACTTGTGTTGCCATATCACCATCCTGTTGAAACTATATGGCACTTACGTCCGTTCATTCCATTCTTCCGCGCCGGGCACAAAAATGAACACGTAACCTGCGAGCTGTATTATTTTCTTCATCTTTACAATATTAATGAAGCTAGCTGACTCGTGTGAATATTTCGTACAGTGTCGGTCTGCTAGTATGTTTAATTTAAAAACATTTAAAAGGTAGATATTTAAAAAAAAATTATATTATAGATATTGGCTTTGTCAAATTTGATGTTTTTTAAAGCTTCTTTACTGTTTTGAAATATATTTCCTCGCTAATGACGAAAAATAATTGTCTAATATTATATTTTCTAGGTAGTTCTGAGTATAGTTATCATTCCATTCTATGAGGTTTTGAAGCTCTTCACAAACTTTGTTGTGCTCTAACTTAACCTCACACTCACACTATGTGTGCACTTCATTGTCTTTAGGGAAAGACGGACAGAATAATATGTGTTTGCACGTTTATATGGTTGTCTTCTTTCACTGATATTTTGCACTGAGCTTCTTTATATTTCTTATGTCGAAGTTTTCTTCTTCTGCGATTTGTGACACGTTCCAATTGTGTGGAACGTCCTCTGATTTGAGGTCTCCCTCTTGGTCTACCTGTTATGCTCCTTGGCATCGTGAAAACCTCAAACACGGAATTAATATAAAATCAAATAAATAAATAAGAATATTCCCGGAAATAAATGTTGATTCTACCTTTGCTGGTGACGCAAGTCAATGTTGTTGAGGTTAGGAGTACTTACTTGATTCAATTCGGTTTATTATACGTTGGTTTAATTCGGTTGATTTGCGTGCAACATCACACTTACGTATAAGATGTAAACAACTCCGACTAATAGCTGTAATGCATGTTAGTTAAACAGATTGTCAATAGATGGCGCCTTCGTACTACAAAAAAAACACCTTTGAAAAATAATATACAATATGATTCTAGAATAATAAAAAAATGTGGGCAATATATTTTTTAAATTTCCACGCTAATCAATAACAAAGTTTACCTTGCACGCATATAATACATATGGTATACTAAGGCGTATTAGAAATTGAGTATATGTATGTAAATAGCAATTGCTTTTCCATAGTATTTACATGCATGCTTAAAAATTTCAATTTGTTGTCTTTTTATTACTTTATTATTGTTTCATAATAGCGTTAAATTACAATGATTGGTATTACAATATATAATTATTATAGCTCTTAGTAATTAGGTATTACTGACAACAAATAATATTTCAATATAAAATAAAGCACACAGTGTGATAATATTTGTATATTTAGGTTTGCATTCTTTTCATTTTACAAATACAGTCGATGCCATGATTTTTATTGTAATCAGCGCGGTTGTTGTTAGAACATCATTCAGTTATCGGCTTAGTAGCAGATCTTCTACATTGTTCAAAGCAAATACGATATAGTCCAGCTATCGCAATGTTCTCACATGACCGCGAGCAATGATCGTTTGTACGCCGCGAATTAATTGTATGCAAAGTAGCAAGAATAACAATAACCATTACAAGACTGAAGCAGCTTCATCTTTTCTGCATCGACAACGAGATTGTTATTACGCATATGTGAACAGCTTTGTATATCGCGCCAATTCAAATAATTGTACAACGTGCTCGCAACAACAGTGGCAGATAAAATAAATAAAAAATAGTACGTCGGCAGCAACAGAAGACCTGCTGTTGTTAAAATGTCTAGCGATATTAAGCGTTTTATGTGTTTTATTTTAAAACGTTTGATTAAATACTTGGTTTTGCAGTGAGCTCAGATTTAAAAATAATTTAAAAAGTAGATTATCAAACGTTCAAAAACCTATGGTATACTTGCACAATTCTTGTACTTACTGGACGAGTTCATAACTTAACGTTAAGCGCAAAAGAAATGTATATACCATCAGTGCGGAATTATTGTTATGACCAAATTGCGAGCACAGCCGTTTGCAAAAAAATTTTCTCAAATTCCCTAAATTTCACGATATCACCTTTGCAAAAAGGTACAACATTCCCAGGTACAGCAAAAGGTACAAAACCTGTTCTTTAGAAACCCCTGACTACCTAATTACTTTATGTACTTCAAATTTGTAAGTTAAAGTTTAAAAATAAAAAAACACTAAAATATGGTATTAAAATCGACATAAATAAAAACCAATTCTAAATAATCAAAAATACCTATGATGTTGTCATAAGAGCTTCTATGAGCATAAGCCTGAAAAATCCTAGTACTATGCGTCAAACGGTTTTGAACATACCCTGCGCACCAAAATTGATATTTTGTGATTTGATTCCATTAACGTTTTTTCCATGGACATATTTTCCATTAATTCATTAATTTTTGTTTCCTAGTAGACATTTTCTAAAAGGCAAATATTCAATGATGGAAAAAATTTCCATGGAAAAACGTCCCATGGACAAAATGGAATGGAAAAAGTGTCCCCCTAGCCCAAAAATTATGTGAAGATAAACTTTACAACCTTTATGCTAACTTACCCCACCGCATGTGCCTACCCCACTTATGGACTGTGGGACAGATTGGCACTATTGGAACTATTCCCGGTTTCCCCTACGAATTTTAATTCTTTTTCATGTTTTTATTGGTTTTATGATTATTACATAGCATTTGGTTAAACAACAAATTTAGGATAGACATGTAATTGGTTCATAATAATTGCAACCCACAACAAGTAATATACACACTATGATAATATTTGTGTATTTAGCTTCGTACTATCTTTCATTTCATAAATACAGTTAGTGCCATAAGTTCCCTTGTACCTAGGGAAGTTCCCTAGTTCTCTTGTAGTTAGGGCGATCTCCGTTCTTAAATCGTTCGGCCGAAGGTATACATCCCTTCACGCAAAATTGTCTTGGTCCATCTTCTTTAACTTTGGCACATTTCTTCGAGCAACGATCGTAGGAATCCTGCGAACTAGTTGTTTGCAAGGTAATAAAAATAAAAAGGACCGCCATTACAAGACCGTGAAGCAGCTTCATCTTTTCCGCAATTAAAAAGAGAGGATAATTTTTTTCAAATAATGAAACATTAAGGGACGAACTTGATATTCAAATTGGAAAAATTGTTTCTCAAGAGACGAATAAGAGTACCTACCTTAAAAAACTTTACAGTCGATCTGAACAATTGTAGTCTTAGAGGAATACTGGAGAACACACTTTGTCTTGTGGGTTTTTATATCATCAAGATATATGCAATGCAGTTGCTATTACTCATATCAACAGCTTTGTACACTGTGCCAATACAAAGAGTTTAGTGCCATTGATTATGAAAACAATAATAATTGTATCCACATTTTAGACTTTAAAAAAAATTTATATGCACAGAGCCACATGCTTGCGAAAACAATGATAGGAAAAACAACGCTAAAAGAATAGATGTAGACAAACCTACTGTTGTTGAAATTTTGTATCTACGTCAAAACAAATTGGAACATAATGGACAATATGATAAGATAGATGAGCATAGATTAATAAATATCATAAATATTCTCAAAATCCATATGACAAATACATATATTAATTTTTTGTTATGCCACGGTATTATTATAATATATTATCTATTGGTCTACTCAACGCAGCGACATCAAACTTACGCCAAACAACTACTATCTTAATGTGCTTTCCAAAAGTGCTACCATTGTTGATCTACCACTATAACTTTTGTGCTATTTTTGAAAAAATGAATTAGAGATTTTTTTAGAGCATGTTCTTGAAATTATTATTACCTATTTATTTTTTTCAATTATGATTATTTTTCATGCATTGGCTATGTCCCTCTACGTCATCAATGGCAGGGGAGGTGGAATTGGGATTTGATGGTAGTGAAATGCTTCATTGCATATCTCGCACTGTACATGAGTACGTGAGACATTTTTGCAGCCTATGGCTCTCTCTTTCTCTTAATTTCTTACAGGAATACAATGGTACTCGTTCGTGTCTGTTTTAGCTAATGAGAAATTTGTCTTTTGTAGTTTCGAGATATTGCATATGCGTTAGGGATTTAAGGCGTATAGAGAGTGTCCCTTCTTGTTGATAGATATTCTTTGGCTGAAGTACCGAACTTTTCTGTAGAGGGAATACAAGGAATACGGGGCTGTGATGCCTTACTGGTTTCATGTATATTTTTATCGTAGCAACATTTCTTTATAATGTTTAAGGCACTGTCTTGACAAGCGGAGTGCCGTTGGGGTGCCTATGAGTGCCTGGAGTGCCTGGAGTGCCTTTAGGGTGTAGTGATTTAATCTTAATATATTGTAAAAAAACAAATTTTGAGCCAGTAGATATTTTGCAAAAGGTAAATACTAGTAAAAAATGCAATTATAGTAAGTGTGTCAATAGACACTTTAAATGATAGCAGTTTTCATAACAGTCACGCTTGAGTACTGTTCAGTGACGAGACTTTTAAAAAGGCGAAAAATCAGCACTTATTAGATGGTATGTACGATAAAATTTATGCTGCCTCTTAAAGCAACAACAAAGCAGTCAACTTGAGTTGCTAAAGCTGTTAAAACAGTGGAATTCGAATTTCCATTATGTTTGAGCACGTTTTAGTTGTTGTTCTCCAAAATATTGCTAAAGGGCCGACCAGGAATATTGGATTCAAATTTTCTTTGAAAATAACAATTTTATTACATGAACTTATTCAAATAGTTAATGTAAAATTTATATCAAATTTAATTGGAATAACAATTCATTTCAAATAACAATTTGTTTAAATATGATATAAGGTTCTATTTAGCTAGAAGCAAGTCATAATCTTTCTAAATCTCGTTCTTATGAGTACAGTATGTGTTCCAAAATTAGACGCACCTGGAGATCACTTGAAAACTGAATCAAATATAGGAATTTTAAGTTTAAAATAATAAATTTTTTTTAAAACACATTGCTGGTGACAATTAGTGCACATTTTAATTAAAACCTAGCCACTCCTCCTTTTTGTTTTATAAGATTTTTAATTCGTTTCGGAATGCTTTCTATACATGCTTTTATCATTTCTTTGAGATATTCGTCATTATTCCAAACATCTTCAATATTTTTCATTGAAACTGATATGTTTGGGTACGGGGAGTTATGTCTTCATCTGTTTCGTTAATTTCGGCTTAGGTGGTCGACATATTAAATGTGCCTCATAAAATCGTCGGCGAAGAGTCATTCTGGTATGTGCTCCCCAGCTGCCTTCGTAGGATCCGGATCCGGGTGCTCGCCGTTGTTCTAATGCCATATGCACTATTTTTCTGTCCATTTTCTTAGATGCTATCTTTTTTCTACCGCAATTTTTCCGCTTACTTCCTGATGCAGATAATGCAGTTGGTGCTATCCTTTCCACCGTAAATGGTGAAACCCTTTCCTGAGGCGCGATTTCTCGATTGGCTCTTGGCTTGGCATTTGTGATTCAAAAGTCATGCATATTTGATTCCATAGTGAATACGCGAACCAAAAGTGCTTTGGTATCTAATGTATTTCTATGGTTTCCAATGAGATTCGAACTCGGGACTCCTGGCTTCTAGCGGGGACACGCCTGACATTTTTCCAATTTCACATTTCATATCTGCTACACTTATAATCTGACTCTTTAGAAAGCAAAATAACCTCATTCATGTGGGACTCGCACCCGGCACCTTTGGAACAATAGTCCACAGCTCTCCCCATCGATCTTCAACTAGCCTTGTGTCTATAAAAACTTAAATCAAAAATTAACACTATAATCTTGGCAATTTCAAAAGGGACACTTTAAATTCAAAGTGGTATTTTTAAATTTAATATCAAAATGTTATTTCAGTATTTTTCATTATAATATTATAGTAAATATTTTACTTTTGAAATCTAATGTTGTTTAAAAAATTGAAACTTTCAAATTAAATGTGTTCGCATTTGATTTCAAAGTGCAAACTTCTTGAGTGTGGGAATTGGCATTGTACATATGTATGTATGTATATTTAGCCAAAAGACAAAAAAATCGAACAATTCAATAGTCAATGGTAATATTATAGAAGTAGAAGGATGCGGCAATTACTTGAAAGTGGTTTGGCTATGATAGATCGTACTGACTTTGGTGCAAGCAATGTTGCAGGCCACAAGGTCGGCAGGACAGAATTGATTCTAGGAACCATATTGCAGGCATAATCACGCCATGTTAGCATTCTGTTAAATACTACTGCCAAGTTCTTCCACTTTTTGTATGTGGCATTAATACTCCATTTAAATACACTTGGAAAAAGTTCACCACATGTATCAATAATCTTAACACCACCAAACACTGCAACTTTGTTGGAGTCAAAGCGAATTTATTTGACAGCGTCCACTAACAAATAAGGAAAACAACAACGGAGCTAGCAAGGAGCCGTCCGGGACACAGAAAATTGAGTAGTCTGCAATATATAGTTACACACATCAAGTACCAAGGACAGCTCTGAATGAGAAGATTTATACAATCGATCCACTTTTAAACAAATGAAATTGTAAATACTTGCAGATCTTTCTAAAAATAAGACATAAACATAACTATAAAAGATAAGAGAAGAAGTAGAATAACGAAGACGCAAATTGCATATCCGTATCAATAATACGAAAAAAATAGTAAAAAATACATGAAGAGTTGATGGAAATACATATTCATTTATTACAGGTTTTTTAATACAGAACAACTGCTTATTTATTTATATTGTATGTCGCAAATTCTGCGGCAAAGTGTCATGGTGCGCGTGAGGAATAAGAGGAACTTTAGACTGTCACATGTCCCGTAACAAGATTCTAGTGAGCTTTCCGCGAAGGAATCAGCTACAAAAACTATTAGCAATACGAAAAATATATGCTTTAGTAACTTCATTTTTAAAATTTTCTTGGAGAATACAGAATGTCAAACTGCTGACACAAAAGTTGTACATGCTTTTATACCAATGATTACGCGACTTCATGCTTTCGGTTTGTTGAAATTAGAACAGCTGAATCATTTGTAGAGGGACCTATTACGTAATCGCAAAACGTTAGATACAGTTTAGGCTCGAAAACCTGAACATTTGATAAATATATAATATGTAAAAGAAACTCATGACAGTTTGCATAGTAAACTTCTAAAAAAGTGAAATTTCTTCTATTTCATACCGCGGAAAGAGTTCGCCTTTTGTATCGAAAAAGGTCGAAAAATTCATTTTCTTTTTGTTAAATAATAACAGCTCGCTAGACCCGGCGTTGCCCGGGATACTACTAAAATTTTATTCCTTAATTTTACACGGAGATGGAGGTGGTCTCATTAAGTCAAGCGTAAATGCATACACAATACTCACACACATCGCTTTCACCTATTGCTAATACTTTTTTTACTGTAAATAAATCAATATTTTCAGGTGCACGGACAGCCCGAGGCCCGTGTACCGTGTGGCACGGACGCGCACGAACCCTACACGAACCCACGGACCTAACGAGTGAGCACTATCCCTGCATATAACTCCAACCTTTTTTTTTTAAATCTCTGAATGCGGTGCATAAAAAAAGTGTTTCTTGCTTCTTGGTATGTCATAAAATTATTTCCCTAACTTTTGATAACGGCTTTTCGTAACTTTTATTTATGTTAGGTAATCTTTATAAGAAATAAAAACCACGAAAATTGTTTTCTAGAAACGATTAAGAAAAATTAATAAGTAGGTATGTATGTGTAGTAACATGTCTTGCAGCCCAATATTACATTCGCCATCTTCAATGAGCATTTTGAATAATAAACGCAGTTATTAAATCAATACGGAAGCCATTGTTAGATTGCATATTGTTAGGCGCAGACCAATAACTACTCATTACTTCGAGTAGACGACATGATTTGTTTATTGTTTGTTTCTTAAAAAGCTGATCTGTTGAAATTCGGCTTTTACGAAGAAAAAGTGCAAAAAAGTAGCAGTAGTAGTTAACCTGAAATTTCTAAACTAAACTAAACTTTACAATGTTTCCTATAATTTTTCATTAATTCTTGACACACATAATGTACTTGTTAAATTTATTTCAGACTTTTCTTATTAATATTTTAGGCATATATGAGGTGGGGCATGCAATTCTCGCAGCTTTTATTGTTTTTTTCTTCAAAAATTTTAACCAAATGATTGTTTTCTATGGGTCACAGCTTTCATTAGACACCAATACAACCCCTTCGAGTTTCATTTATTCATAACCTGTCCGTTCCTCGTTGATTCAATTGATAATTTAAATTTCTATTTGGCATCATTATTTCACAACAGTTCTTGAGTTACAGGATGATTCATAAATTCGGGGTGCACATTATTATTTTAATTTTATCATTTGATGTACCTAGCGCAGGGAAATCAAACTCAAGCCACGCATCTGCTATCTTAATGTGCTTTTCATAAATGCCACCAATGTTGCTCTACCTCTACTCTTGCAGGTACAGACACTTACGAAAGTAAACAAGTGCTCTCCCATTTTCTAAATTTCACGTTTTTTTCCAAAATTCATGTAATTCATAGACCTCCTTTATATTTTTATTGACTTACCCATCTTGTTGCCTTTCTATAGAGTGACAACACGTTCAGGTAAAGAGAGGATATACAAATTTATACGAGGAAAAGCTTTTGAGGAATTTAAAAAAATCTGAATTTCACAAAAAATTTGACTTTACTGAAATCCAAAATGCCTTTTCTCTAACCTTAAATTTACTCCCGTTAATGTTAGTTTCTAATATTCCGCAAACGGTTTACTACGTATAATTTTGTATATCCTTTCTCTACCTAGACGCGTTATACCTCTTTGGAAAGGCAATAAAATGGGAAATTAAAAAGAAATACAAAAGAGGGAAAAATGTGGTAAAAACGTGAAATTAGGAAATTTTACAGCATTTTTTCACTTTCGCAAGTGACTGTACCTGCAATGGTACCTAGAGGTTAGTCAACATTGGTGCCGTTCGTGAAAAGCACATTAAGGTAGAAGTTGTTTGCCGTAAGTTTGATTTCGCTGCGTTGGGTAGATCTACAGATAAAAATAAAATAATAATGTGCGTCCCGCATTTATGAATCCCCCTTCCTTCTTGCCGTACGATATTTTGTTCGGATATGTGAGATCTATCACCCCATCATTTTGGCATGCGCTATACGATACACCCTGTATATGTGTGCATTAACGTGTAAAATAAAGGTAAAGGTATTCACCTCAATGCTAATGTTAAGCTTTCTTCACATGATATTGCTCGCTATAAATATGTGTTTTGCCTCTTTATGTCCGGTTTGATTGCTTTTAAAATATATGTAATTAAAAGGGATGCACTCATCCGGAAGTATTTAAAAAGTTTCTGTTAATCAGATCTCAATTTAAAATGTAATCCCAAACGATTGGTCGCTTCCAATTTGAACACTTGGTCGCAAGCGACCATAGGCGTTTAGTTTGATTGAAGCCGCTAGTGGCAGCACTTAGCGTAAAAACCCCCTAATGAAAAGGCAGCTGTAGTCAATATAAGCCGGTGTATGCACGTGTTGTTAATTTTATTTGCATCAGCGTTTTCGATATTTTTTGAAAGTTGATTCAGCAGGTGGACGAAAATTAGCACATAACAACTCAGCTCAAACGAATGGATAAAAATTAGAGTGGATTCATATGATCGGAAAAGCCACATCGTATTTTACCCAGAGGTCAATTATTTATCCAGAGGCCAATTATCTCTATATATACATATAAAAATGAATTGCTGTGCGGTACGTCTCGCTAAAACTCAAAAACAGCTGGACCGATTTCGATAAATTTTTTTGTTTTGTTTGCTATAATACAGGGTAGGTAAAAAAAAAAATTCGGGTAACCCCAAAGGAAAAGCCGGAAAATCGAAAAAATCGAAAATTCCATTTTGTATAGAAAGCGAATTTTCCAACTTCAAGGAATCTTTATGTAAAAGGCAATTGGAGGTTTTCGGGGTCGCAGATCTTGAGCTTGCATTCAAAATTTTGGAATTCAAGATGTCGGATCCAATATGGCGACCGAAAAAGTTGAACTTCAAGGGATTTCCCTAAAAATCCGCGCTAGGGAATTTTCGGGATCACTGATTTCGAATCTGCTATTCAAATTTCCAAATATGAGACCACCCCCATCCCGCTGGGAGATATAGGAGAGGGTGTGCAATAAGGAGGTGGTGTAAAATTAAGAAACCTAAATTTAATAATACTGTTGGAAAATATCTAAAACATGTGCAAAACGCAATTAGGAAAACGCTGGGTCACATAGGAGAGGCGGTGGTGCAGTAGGGAGGCGTTGTAAAATTAAGGAATACAAATTTAATAGTATCCCGGGAATCGCCGGGTCCGGGCAAGCTAGTTGATGTATATAAGGGCAATTTATCAATCAATTGATTCTTGATTGAACAGTTTTAAACACCCATAACAAGTTCTTGGCCTTTTGGCATCTGGCGTCCACTGCCTCAACATTGACCTCTCAGGATCCTGGATTAGTGATAACTGTAATAAGTTTTTCATGTATTATAATAAACGGCATTTTGGGGTTAGTTTGAGTTTAATAAAGTTTTAGTAGGTATACGTATAAATTTGTATATGCGTGCTCTACCTGGGCAAGTAATAATAACAATATTCTTCCATGGAAATTTCGAATTTATGATCACCCTGTATCTCGAAAACAGTTAGAATTCCCCCTGCCATACTATGTATTTTTGTTCGGTGAGATTTATCACCCCTATCATCTTGGCATGCGTTAACTGATACACCTTGTATAAAAACGGATATTTGCAACTTTCCAAACTGAAGAGAAAGGCACAACCGCTTTTGATATGTAGTTTTTGCTGAGAGCTATTAGCTGTTTCTTTAGTAAGCATTACATTAGTTGACCTTTTTCTCTTGTTTAATTAAAGCATTTCATAGCCTTACACACGATCGATCGTACAGCACATTATACAAAAAATTAAGTGGGCTACAATCGATATTTAGACATCATGTGTAATATCTCAAGTACAAAGAAAACCCTTAATGAAAAAACTTATAAAAGAATAATAAGCGAAATTGTAAGCCATAGTAGATTTATATTCAGAAATATAAAAAATAAGAGAAGGCGTAGAATAAAGAAGAGGCAGTGTACTGGAATGTATATCGTAACAAATTAGTACCAATAGTAAAAAGAAATGCACAGGGAAGTTGATTGCAACGAATATTTATTGTAGGTTTCTGAATACACAACAATTATGTCATTATTAATGGATAGTTCGATTCACAACCTTTGCGACAAAGTCGTCGCTGTACGGGACCTAGACCTTCACATCTGTCGTGACACTCTTCTTTTTCGGTTTTCGCGAAGGAACCCACAGCAACAAGAACTACTAAGAGTACGCAAAATAGAATTGTTTGTAACTTCATATTTAAAATTTGCTTGGAGAAGACCACAATGCTTTGCTGACTACGGTAATCAACAGTGCTACTTTCTTTTATACCAACTCTTATTCATATGATTTCCCACTTTTTGTTAATTATGAATGAAATTAGAACAGCTGAACAATTAAAAGGCGTTTTGCGTCATGTAGTATACAGTAGAGGTGGGTACAGTAGAGTACCGAAAAAGTAAACCCCCAATAAGATGTGCGGACAGTTTGCATTGAAGAACTTTCTTCTATTTCATGTCGGAGAGTTTCACATTTTCACAACCAAAACGTTGAATTATTTAATTCAATTAAAGTACTTCATTTTGTTAAAGGGAAGGATTTGAAAAAATATATTATTACTCTACAATAAAAGACTTTATCGCAAAGGATAAAAATTCCGTGAAAATACCCCTTTTTGGGTACGATGACGTCAATTAGGAAATATAGTTTGATAATCCCGTACAGACGCTCTGTGTTTTTGTCTACTACACGATAAATGTAAATTATATCCGAGTAGTTCTCAAAAGTAAATTCGGCCATTTCTTGATTATTTTATTATAGTTTAAGAGCTCCAGTTGTTATCGATTTGACATAATTATCACCTTTGATCGATATTCTTCTTCTTTTGAAAAGATAGTGAGATGGGCAATTTAATGTAAATATCAAAAATGTACATACATATGTTAATTACATGGATTTCAATTTAAGGAAATTGTAGAAAATTTGTTTGACTGTGCCTGCAGTGATGTAGATAGGTCAACATTGTTGAGATTTCTGGAAAGGATATTGAGATACTAGTTGGTTAGCGTGAGTTTGATGTGGCTGCCTCGAGTAGATCAAAAGATTAAAATAATATAATAATGTGCATACCATGAAAATGTCGAATTTATGAATCTCTCCTTTAATAGCTATAATGGGTGAATTATGATATGGGGATATAATATTTATATTGTATGCATATGTAGAGAACTATATTCTCAACCGAATAATAATGACAATTGTCAGGTCCTCCGATGGTTTTTTATGGAATATATTATATTGTATATAAAAATAAATTACTATTAGTTTAGTTCGATTAATGTTTGGGGGTTTCGATATCACTGGAAAGTATTAGGTGTTAGGTTTTTTTCTCTTTTCTTTCTATATATTATTGTATGATTTTGAATCAAGTATTTTGCAGAGGTTTTTTTGTTTTTGTTTTGTTTTTTAAAATATTTAAAATATTTTTTGAAATTTAATGTGAAGCGCCGAAAGCTGGCCAAAAGTCTTTAAAATTATCCAATTAGTTCGAAACTGGGTATCAGAGCGTTTTGGGTGGGTAACTACGAATTTGATGTCCGTTTTATCATAAACAAAATGGCGGCTTCAAAATGGCGACCGCATGTAGTGCAAAGTGCTCTAATTTCCACAAAACTTGGTATCGGGGAGTTTTTCGAGTCGCTGATTACAAATTAGGGGTTCCTTTATAAACAAACAAAATGCCGGCGTATTTTACGAACACCTTAAAACAGTTTGTAAAGCAGGACTCAGCAGGAATTTTTTTGTAGGGCTTCTTTAACATCTGCTATGTTCAGTAATTAATAACTATTTAGAGATTCGCAATTAGAAAATATTTTTCATTTCACTCACTTCTGCTTCGTTTAAGGAGGAGATTCCATTTTATTTCAAAGCAAAACACTCAGAAACGCTCGCAGGTAGTGCTACGAAGGGAAAATGTGCACCTGGACACTGTAAACGAGTTTTATGTATGGCAGGGATCCCCTACTAATAAATTCTCAAGTAAAAAGTCCCAAAATCAAATTTTGATTTTTCGACTTTTGGCCAGCTTTTCGGCCTTTTGCTTCACTGTGCGACGTTGGGTTATTTTGGTGGTGTAACGGTTACTTTATGACTGTCCGTAAAAGTTACGCCACGGTGTGGGTGTCGGTTTTGATCATTTCATGCCCCAAGAAAAATCGTAACGAGAAGATACAAGCTTCGCTTCAATAAACAAAAAAGTGACAAAACATCGTGGACTAGCTTTCTGATTATATTAAGATATTAAGTTAACTACATACTTTAACCCGATTTCAGGAAAATTTCTAAAAAAACATCTAGCATTACTTTCGGAAGAAGCATCACTTTAAATTGTAATGGCCTTTCCAATTCATTCGCTACTCTTTGAATATCCTGAAGCAATCCTTTCAACTTCATTAATGCTCCGCTGGGACGGTGAGGTATACCCTTTTATATTAATACTGTTGCTTTGCGCAATGTTGTTGCGCAATCCAAACCAAAAAAAAAATATTTAAAATTTTATTACTACAAAATCATTATTAACTATTAACGATCGAATTTCTACCACCTGGCGATACTAGTGAATATTAAAACAAGATATATTTTGGTGGGATCTACTCCGATTTAATGTCTTTACCAAAATTCCTCGGGAAAGACTTTTTTAGTAAGTTCCAATCTTTTATGCATAGGTTGTATGATATTTTCCACCTTTTTGCTGTGTACGTGATCGACGACGCACAGAATTCACGCAGCAAGCGAGCAAGCAGGAGAGTTGAAAAATCTGCATAAATATAAGTACCGTCTTGCAAGAAATTACCGCGTCCCTAGGCAATTAGTTTTTAAACGTGGAAAAGACGTGTGCCCGACCTGATTGCACGTGCCTAAATCGTTCTGTGCGAAAGCAATTTCTGGCAGCTGATTCTCGACTATTACGGCAATTTGTGCTCAAAAGTTTGTCCAGATGAGCGTTTAACCTTCCAAGTCCCAAGGAAGTCGTTTGGTAGGATACAGTTGGCAGAAAAAGATAAATTCTTATGATGCGTGACTCGAGCCGTAAGGCGGCAGGGCTTTATTCGATGTTACCTATTTCCGGCATATTTGTATTTTTCATGAGTCTGATTGAGCAGAGTCACTGGAGGCAAAAACTCCTCCGAACATAATTTCCTCAAAATTTGTGGTTCACTGATCCATGAAAGCCGAGGAGGGCCAGTAGACGTAGGAAAATACGCCCCGGCCGAGACGAAGAAGGTCTAATCAGAAATCAATCTTGGAATCCAAGGCATCGGTAGTTATGTCGCGTCCACAAAAGGGAAAGCATACGAAGGTCGGCAGCCGACTTGTGGGCTGAGATTTATTAGGAGTGATCCTTTGGCGGTTTTTGCGCAGTCATGGTGAAATTCGATTGTTTCGCGACGTGAGTGCTCGAGTAGCGCCCTAATGATTGATTAGACTAATTGCGGACAATGAAATTAACTGATTGCCCGACATGCATTTCGTCGCCTTCGGATCTCGATGATGAAGACGAATCGGATGGTGACGTGATTCCGACACGCGTGTTCACAAGATTCTACTTGATACCGTCGCCGCGCGGCGGGTGGACTGAGCTGTCGAAAGTGATTTTCGGCAGGAAATCAAAGGAAAGCGTGGATAATTGCGCCAGGAACCAGAAGTATCGCAAATTCAACGCTGAGCGCAAGCACAAAATCAAAAAACGAGACTTGGTACGTGAGCAACAGGGCCAACGGAAAGGTAAGGAGTAGCAGCGTAATTACCATCATACCCTCATGCACATTGCTGGAATGGGTTATCGAGGGCTAGGCTGAACGACATTACAGAATTTTATGTAATTATTATAAATAGGTAGTTAGAACGATAATACATATAAAACTTTCCACATAACTCGCAAGCTCCAAATCTTATTTGGAGAACATCCCTATATATGTATGTATAATAGTAAATTGTTCTGAGCTTCAATATGTTTCTTTTACCTAATTGCCAACGAATTTTAATGTAATTTTGTGAAAGGAAAAATGCCATACAATCGTTCAAGCGTAGAACCAAGAGATGTAGAGCGATTTTTTGATAAAGAAAAGTGTTTTCTTAGGGAATAGTGCGCGAGGTAAAATTAAATCTAAAACTTTCGTGCAAAGTGGAAAACAAACAGTCTTAGTTTCCTTAAAATGAAAACATCTTGTTTGACATAATATTCCCAACACGAAATAAAATATATGTGAATTATCCAAACAAAATGTTTCGTGTTACCGAAGAACATATAACATAGAGAAGTTGCATGATCCTAATTTGCTACCCAAAAACGTTTTCTGATCGATGGAAGAGAAGGAAGGGAGTCAGGGAGGGAAAGTAATTCTTATGCCAAAACCAAACCACATCCGAACCAACCAACATAGAAAGCTCTTTCATTTGCATTGAAATTTGTGTGTGAGAATAACCATTTTAATATGTTGCCACATGCAATGCATCTGGTATAGGTTTCTGACTAACTGACATTTCACAACTACATTCCTAATAATGTGTACAGACCAGATTTGTTAGCAAATTCAGTCTAATGATGAGAGCATAAATTCATACACAATACCTGAATACATCAGTTTCACCTATATGTACTTAATACTTTTATAAATTATTTATTTACGAATGTAGGCTAGGGCCGATACAACGTTTGCCGGGTCGAATCTGTTTCATGCGCGGAAACCGTTTTTGATTCTTCCCGCGTGATCCCAAAATATTTTCGGGTTAAATGTACGACAGCAGATTTAAAATCAGTGACCCCTAAAATCCCTATACATATATTCATTCACACGGAAATCTCTTGAAGGGCGAGAATTTTCAATCACCATATTGGATCTGCCTTCTTGAAATTCCAATTATCAATGGCAAATTTGATATCAGCGACCCCAAAAACTCCTATCTATATTTTTATTAGCAGTGTGTATTCGCACGCTCCGTGATCATGTAATATCCATGTAACCTCCGTGTACATGCTATATACTTGGTACCAACAGGCAAATTTCAGTCCATAGATATTTTGCAAAAGGAAAATATTCAATTAGTAGACATTTTGTAAAAGGAATATCTTCGTTTTCCGAATTGTTTTGTGCCGATGTGCAAATGTATAAAGGTTTGCAAAGTTTCTTGACTGCCGTATACTTTCCGTTTACTTCCGTCGAACTCCGTTTATTTCCATGTACTTCCGTGTACACGGAGATTACATGGATATGACAAAACGAAAATCCGTTCAAGTTCCACTGTGATATTTCCCTTCAAAATACCATAATAAACGACACACCCATACAAACTTTCATCCTTTATTTCGGCACATTCCGATAAAAAAAAACTCTAGGCGCTGCGCTGTCAAATTTCCAACGAATTTATATCGAAGCAATATTTAGTTAGTTTTCTTTGAGAAACAAACATACAGGCACACATATTCGGTTTTATATTATATAGATAGATTGATATGTAGATAGATAGAAGGGTAGATATATTGGCATTTTGGGGCCGTTCAAGTATTACGTGAGCAGATTTCTTACCATTTTTTACCCCCCCGCCCCCCTTGTCATCAAAAGTAAGCAAAGCACTTACCCCCTCCCCCTATGCTTACGTAAACATTTTTAGTAATAAATGTTTTTTTTATATTGTTATTTTTAAAATAGGAAAATTCATGAAAATATTAGGTTTAACTGATACACATAGAGTAAATGACAAAAAAATATAATCAGAAATAAAGAACATAACTAACATAAAGAATATTTTCGGAACACATTAACAGTCTTCAGTCCATGAAACCTGAATCCATGATTCTAAGTTATCGATGACATTGGATTGCTGCTCAGTGTTGTGAGTCTGCTCACTTTCATCCGATTTTGGAATGTCTACGTCACTCTCATCGAGCCATTCAACATCTTGGTGCTCTAAATTTTGAATAATGCACATCAGTTCATTAGCACGACGAGCAGCGACTCTTACAGGTCTAACTTTTCCCTCTGTGGGCGTGTTTACTTTTTTATGGATCTTCTCGATGTGACGATTTAATGATTTGACGGAAGCATGATAAAGACCACACGTTTTGCATGTTCGGCTTGAGAGCCTCAATTTTACCGTCGGACAAAAATAATCGTAGGGCATTTGTAAAAAATCTTTGAGGGTAGTACTCAAGCGTAGAGCTAAATTGACTGGAAGATCAAGAAATTGTCCTCCTTCATCCAAAACCAAGTCATCAACTGTTTGTTTTACTTTTGCAGGTGGTGGAAGAAACCTGTTGTCTAGTAATCTGAATAGGCCACTTCTTGGACGACAGCATTCTGTATTTTTACATTTTACAATTTGAAGCAAGTATTGGCTTTCACGCACATGTTCTGAGTACCATTTAATGTCTGGAAATTCAGGAACATCTTGTTCATCAGCCTCAACATATTTTGCAGTAACATTATAGCCATCAATTTCCATTGAACTCCATACTTTTCTAGGTTTCTAGGTAAGTGGATGGATAGGAATGCATGATAAACATTCTATTTCATCAAACCGCATAAAAAGGAGTTACATTAACTTCAGAAAATTAAGAAAATCGCCTTATTTTTAATTGCGCTGGATTTGTTTACCTCCCACAAAAGCATCGGCACCAGCGGTGAATGGCAGCGTGTAAATAGATGTTAAGGGGGGCATAGACATTATGGAAGGAACTTCGGAAAATTTTGAATTGTAAGCCCCCTCCTGATTATGGCTTCATATTTACGCCTGTACTGCGTGACTAATACGAACACAGCCAATTCTAACACATCAGGAAATGTGGTACGCTAAATCTGGCTTGCAGCCGTTCCGTACTTAGTTCATATTTCCATGGTGCCTACGCATATGTATTATTTGCGGGAATCCCCGAAAAAACTTAAATAACTAACGATGACGTAATCATCATCTAGACCCCCCACCCCCCATGTCATCCAAAATAAGCAAAACAGAGACCCCCCCCCCCCCCCCCCCCCCCCCCCTTGGTGCTTACGTAATACTTGAACGGCCCCTTTGCACTAATCCGTAAATATTGTTATAAAATTGTCCCGACTTAACAATTTTCAAATTTGCTCACCTAACACTACAGAAAACCGAGAAATTAAACGCAGTAAATTCAAAAATTAAATAACAATAAAACTGCACATATATACATATATCGAGTACTCAAGTACTGGTATTGGTGTTGAATGAATTGATACCTAATCAGCAATCAAAAGCTTCATATATGAACCCTCGGTAAGGGGCACCTTGCGTAGAATTCAATACAAATTTTCGCATGTTACATAAGTTAATGAAAATCTTTTCTGGGAGTCTTGGATATTTCCGCTGTCAAAAGCGAAACGAAGCACTAAATTGCTGCCGACCAGCTGCTCCGGCGGTTTATTGTCACGGTAGATGGGGCCGAGCCCATCCAATTGATTTTTGATATACCCACGACCGAAGAATGCCGCGTCCCTCGGCGATTCTCCTCGTGCAGGTCTGGCGAGGGTCCCTTTCTGTTGATTTAGCGTAAATTTGTTTGGCTGGGAGACTCGGTCATTCAATCACAATCCCACCAAAACAACCTACAAACGCCGCATTGTGCCCGACAAATCAAAGCCCGGAGCCACTCCTCTGGCCAGTAGAGGCGTCCACACGCATTTTATGCAAAAGCAAATTCGAATTCAACAAACGGACTTGTTAGCAATCTCCGAACGTAATTCGCTGCTTTCAAGAAGAATGAACTTCGACCAAGCCAGGTCTAATCGGTAATAAGCGGGGCGATCACGTCATTTTTGAAGAACTCATTACTGAGGGCCACACTGAATGCCAGCTGATTATAATTATTCGCGGTTTCGCGGATAAAGGCGAATTTTGCATTGATCCCATCGGGTGACATCATAAGCAAATATTCTCGCATGAATAGCTCCGGCGACCCATTTATCGACAGATAATGGTATGCTCCCCGGTACACCCACGAAGTCATTCAGAATTCCGTTTAATGCTAAATCCGAAACTTTTGCCACAAATTTTGAATTGGCCGTTGATCCAGAAAACTTCTTTAGGTCAACGGGCCGAAATTGAGCATGTCACGCAAATCGAGAATATGAAGTTTGGTCGTGCTGTGGGCCTGCTAAGTGGACCGATTGTATGAAAAGTGGGCGGATACTCGTATTCGTCTTGACGCAATTACCGAGTCGGAAGTGGTCATCGGCAAAGAATTTATTTCTCGAAATTAATTAAGCGGCAAATAGGCTTCGCAAGAGATGGAAGCATTCCTCGCGAAACAAATGATTGACAAATTTTTATTTGAGTTATTTGAGCAGAAGTAATTTGTATTCAGAAACGATAACGACGACAGAGACAGTTGTTAAAAATATTGTTTTTTTACTTCCGTGTAAATAAAATAAGAAGACGGCAAAATTACTTTTCTCGTGTTATTACCCAAATATAGGCAAGTTATTAGTTTCCGAGAAATCAGTTGAAAACGGTTTCGCCCGACAGAACATTTACAATTTTAGCTCGAAATTAATCTGGTTTTTATAAAATCTTTTATTGAACTTGCTCTGTTAATTCGTAGTCGTAGTTAGGCTAGAGCTTCGAAATTTTGCACACGATCAAAAGTCCGGTGACAATACAATAGAGTATATCCAATAACATTCAATATGGCGGACGCCTCAAGATGGCAGAATACTCTTTCTTCACCATCCCCTTGACATGGTTATCAAATGAAAGGGTTTGATGAGTAGAATAAGCTATGATGAGATGATAAGCTATGGTGGAGTACCTTATTCTTCGCAGACCCCCTTAATATGGGTATCAATGAAATCAAAGCGTTCGATGAGTAGAATTCGACTAAGTATGTAAATATATCAGTCATTAAAATTTAAACTTAAATTACAAAATGAACTACTACACCCAACGTCAATGTGTGAACAGCGCACTAATCTCGTTCAGAATAGAAGGAAGCCCTCTGTTTCGGAGTTTTCAGATACCATGCATGGGGACCTATTATCACGCCTAGACAGTGTTGTTGGCCTAGGTAGTAGGTAATTATTAATGAATTTATCCTACCGCATATAGTACTTTATAAGATTTTGTAATCTTCTGTACTGTTTAAGTATATTAATATTATTATTATTATTCTAATTTTTTCTATTTGGATAGTTCAAAGGAAGATTAATTTCTTATTATGCAGGGACCGTAACGGTTATGCCTTTTTCGTAAAAATCAGATGCAAAAAATTATTTCTTGATTTTTATTTTAATGAACACAAAATAATGTCTTTAAAATAAAAAACTTTTCGGCAATACTACACAGCATGGTCACGTTATACATGTTATGTGAAATGTAATCGACACAGGGTGTAACACGTGACTTGACACGTGACATAATTTTTTTTATTGCACCATGTTGAAGAGAAGGTTCCATAACGATGTTGTGTCACCTGTTACGTCCCGTGTCGATCATATTTCACATACCATGTAACGTGACCATGTTGTAGAGTATTGCCGAAAATCATTTTGTGTAGAAGAAATGATTTTTTTGTATCTGATTTTTACGGTAAAGTCATAACCGTTACGGTTCCTGTGTAATAAGAAATTTAACTTCATTTAAAAGATCCAAATACATCAAATCATTTAAAAAAGTCCGAATACTTCGAATAATCAAATATTTGATTAGTCGAATAATCGAATAATAAATTCGTATTATATATTCGTATTATTCGAATATTTTCAGCTCTAGCATGAACTACCGACTCGGCAAAAATATCACATTCATGGGCTTAGCTATAAGGCAGTCCTCAACATCTGGACTAATACCCCTGCATTTCCGAAAACGGCATGAGATTGTATTGCCAGAGGAGAGCGATGGACCAGTCTTACCGATTGTGTACGGGCGATAACGCGGACAGTACGATCAAGTTTGTTTTGAATCGATTTTGGGAATTTCGTGAAGAGAATCTCTAGAATCGCTCTCCTCAGATTAACTGTTTAATCCTAAGACTACAATTAGGGACTTTATGAAAGGATCAAGATATTAATAAATATATGTAATTTTAAGCTTTATTTAATTTCATAAAATTTTAATTAATTAAAGTCTACCTACCATATAAATTTATTTATATCAAGTTGTATTATATTTGTAAAGCTATCTAAAGTGACCAAAACTCTGCGGTTGCTCTGCCATATAAAATTGCTACACTAACTGCCTGCAGCTCCGCATTTCGAATAAACAATAATTCTAATTGCACCGATTAATTACACGAATTTCTATCTTTTGATTTAATTACTAAAAACCGGCCGCAGATAGCCACCATCACTTGCGGAAATTGTTCAAATTGGCCAAATGATCATTTGCTTAGAACCCAGGCGCGATATTGTAATTATTGGCGATTTAGTGAAAATTCGCAAATCGCCTCAAATACCGAAAATGTGTTAATCCTCAAATGGGGCAAAATAGCCCCAAAAGGCCTCCCAAATCCCATCGTCAGGATTAATCTCAAAAGCTATCATCGAGCGCTTGTAGTACGCTAAGCTGCAAATTTCATTATCAACCCTAACGCCATCGTAAATAACTCAGGCAGGTGACTAGAGTGCACAGGTCAACGTAATGAGTTCCACCGATAGCACATTTCGGAGCATTATCACGTCACGGTGAGTGTGCTTCAGTTAAACTGCACGTGAGTTATAAATGGCGACACTGTCGGTGGTGGGCGTGATATTTATGGAGTGTGAATATCCTCGAAAGCAACGCTGCCAAGGCGCCCTTAGGCAAAAAACCATCCACCCGCATTTATCATGTTTCGGGCCCTTTTTCATTTTCCAATTCGGCCAAAGCGTTAATTGGGAAGATGTGTAGCCAGCAGATCGTCAAATCTGGGAGATTGGCCCGGGATACTGGTCCTCTAGCGATTTTTCGCAATGGTTCCCTACCTCCTGCTCCTGGGCAATTAATGACTGCCGTATTTTGGTATACACCCTACACCCAACCTTCCTGGTTGCTGGATGGATGGCGGGTGTTACGCCGAACACTCAACACTGAAGCTGTGGTCCAGCGCTGTGCAGCCGTCTACGGTCTCGCGGTCCCAAGCAACGCGGTTTCTTTGAAGTCCGCGTTCACTGTTCACACTGAGACTACGCTAATCCACCGCCAGGTGCATAAATAGGTGTACTTCACCGCTGCTGCAATTTGTTGCCTACTTATTTGGCACGGAGTTCGCGGATGCGGGCAGAGCTGGACCAAGTGAGATTTTCTAAATGCTGTAAATTTGAGTGCCCCATGTGGAATGCAGCGGTGGTCACTGTCTGCCAAGCAGCCATTTACGCTGTGATTATCTCTTCAGCTCACGGAGCTGGTTGTTATTTGGAGAATTTCAGCCTTATGGGCTTATGAAGTGAACTGCAAATCTGAGAACCGCTGCCCGCACTTAGTCGGCCTAATGAGCTTATCCAGCTTTTATGGGTCCTTAACGATTTTAATTTGATTTTTCCATTTGAGGTAAATAGACTAATTTGTATTTATGAGAATATTGACGGCAACCAGCTAATGGCTGATGTGGAGATATGTTTCCAAAGCTCATTATGAGGCTGGAGAAGATATGGACCGGTGTTAGTAATCCTCCGCCAATTAGGTACATTTGTACATTAAATACGAATATCTATATCATTTTTGAAGGCCCTCATTAAGTGGATGCAATTTGAAATCAACACATTGGTATTAGATTTCTTATGTACCTACACATGTATGTAGGTCTAGATAAAAATTGTTTTGGTTTTCCAAATCAGGTTTTGATACCGACCCCAAAACTTGTGCGTTACAAAAGAATCAGTTTAATACTACAGAAGAATTTAAAAATTGATATTGATTTCGATATTCTTTAAGGCAATTTACCACCTTCGAGATGACTGTTTGCGAGGGTTTTAGAAACAAACCCCGAAACGATGGCTTGGTTCTAGTGGCAACACTCAAAACTTCGAATTCGCTTTGTAAAAGATTTTTAATTAAACTCTGTTGTGCTACTAAATGACAATTTAGAGAAAAACACTCAACGATAATAAACCAAAACCCTAAATAGTTTAAGAGGACCTCTAATTTTTTTTTGCCTTCAGAATGTCATAAGGATTGATAATTTTAATATGCGCCATGAGTGAAGGAATTATGAAAAAAAAAATGTAAAACTAGTATTAAGTATATTTAAAAAAAGTTTCATACCCCGAAGTATATTCAGGCATACATACTTATGTACCTATGTATCGCAACACAACAGGAGTTGAATTGAAAGAATTAGACAACAAAACATAAAACTCTCAAAATGCTTTACCTGATCAAATCATATACTTCACGTCAAACACATCACGGAACATTTAGGAGAATAGACAATAAATAAAGAAAAATTTATCTTGCATGGTCGCAGGTTAATATAACTAGGATGTGTCATATTGTTTGTCAGTGAATTGAAAAACAGCGTCCAAAACTTTATGTCGACACAAACAACGACATTTAGTAAAATAATACCCAAGAGGTCAATTACAGTTACACAACTACCAATTATTGTTCACAGGATAATTACAATTGAAGATAATTTTCAACACCAAGAGCGTACATCCAGCAGTAGATTTTTGAAAATGAGTTATGTTTTGCAAAAATAAAAAATGTTTACAAAATATCTTGTATAACTGTTACAGTCGAGCAGTACCTAAGCAAAAAAGGGTCATTCAATCCATTGGATAGTTTTCACACTAGAGTGATTTATATGGAAAGAATATACAATTTTCCGAAAAGTACAAAAATAATCATATCTTCTAAACTCTAGATTTTTGCTGAACTAAAGTTTTTTTAACGGTTAGTAACGATGCCATCTATCTAAATTTGCACGTGTTGATTATAATATATAGGCAGTAGAATCTTAAGGCCGAAATTTTCTCAATTTTTTTTGTTTTATGTCTTTTATTGTAACTAGGACTTTCCCCTATCAAGCCATGTGTAAGGTTTTTTCATTTAATTTAATTTCAAAACATTCTCGGGATAAAAAGTAGATTAAATCGTGCCCGACGAAATATACTTCCCAATGAAAGTCCCATCCCAGCTCAGCCCTTCCGGCAAACAAACAGACAACAATTTTAGAAAACTTTGTTTGGGTTATTACAAAATCACAAACCCTAAGAACCCAATTTAAGCAGATTTAAATTCAGCGGCCCCCTTTAAAGTTCAAAAATTTTGCCGCCATCTTTAATTTCCAAATTTCGATAATAGATTCAAGATCAGCGATCCCGAAAACTCCCTAATGTTGACTTTCATGGAAATTCTGTGAAATTTGACTTTTTTGGGTCAGCCATTTTGAATTTTGGTAGGTTTTAATTCTGTAGCCCCCAATACTTGTTAATATTAATTTTCATTAAAATTTAGGAATTTCGGCCGCCATAATAGATCCGCCATTTTAACACAAATTTCTAAAATTCTACTGAGGTAACCTATTGCCCTAACCACAATAATTTAATTAGCACAAATAATTGAACCGTTATGGGCACGGCACGTATAAATATATGTACACGGCTTTTACGAGTATCTAATGTGTTAAAGTGGAGCAGCCGCGAAATCGTTTTATGAACCTTATGGGCAATATCACATGGGTGTTGGCACTACTTTCATAACTGTCAGCCATTCAATTAAATTTAAGTATTTTAACTTCCTCATGTCAGGCGTCTAGGCTCTTAGTGTCTGTGGTTCTATGCGATGAATATTTTATTATTCAAATTCATCTATGACATATTGGTTTCAGAACTAGTCAGATGCAAATTGATACAAAACGAGTTCCATTAAAACCATTAGCATTTGCAACAGCTGGTGAACGTTCCCGGGAAATTCAAAACGTCTTCATAAATACCAGAAATGCTTCCTCATGAATAACACGAAGCTTTTACCAAATCAAATGTCTTAAAAAAATTTTAATAGGACAACCGCCGCCAGTTATTTGGGTAAAATAAGGCCATTACCCTATATCCAATACTTTCTTCTCCTTACCCACAGTCAGTGTCGATGACAGGCCGACTGCGTTTTATTACATCATGCAGCGATAGGGCTTCTTCTCACATCATCGATATTTTCATATGCACACCTCCATGGTAATTTCACGTCATTTGATATTTGCATAAATTATGACGCAAAGGGGATCGCGTTATCTTCACCTGTCCGCCTGTTACTTCTTTCATCAGAATGCAATAGCGCCTGCACTTATGAATGACTTCCGGATTCGAAATTGCAATGATCGTACGTAGAAATACTCTATAGGTTTTATTTATGTTTATACTCATTTAATGTAAACGTATTTCTCCTTAAAAATGTTCTCTTGAATTCTTAGTTAAATATGGGAAAATTTTTATTTAAACAGATTCGCGCGCCATTTCGCAAAAAAAAAATTCTAAAAATATAATCATGTGTACTTCGGTAGCAAAAATCATGTAGATAATGAACCAATTTTTTTTCGCGAAATGGCAGTTGTTTGAGAAAAAACCGTTTTTTTCGACGAAAAAACTCGAACTAAATGGCTTATAACTTTTTTTCTGATATACAATCGCTATAATCGTGTGTACTTCGTTAGGTAATTTAATAATAAAGGTCCAGTTAAGATTTGAAGTCAATCGGATGAAAACTGTTCGAGTTAAATTAAGTTAGTAATAACGCCTTAATAAACTTTAGTTTGATTTTTTTCTTCCATTTGGCCGGTGACATGCCATTTTTTTTTAATTCATTTATATGATGCTAAACTATCTAGCGAAATTTGAATAAATTCTCCCGTTTTTTTCGTTTTCGATCCAGCCTCCTTAAAAGGGGGCAGATACCTTTAGAACTGGTGAAATCAGTCAATTTTAATGAATTTTTTTCATGGTGATACAATAATTGGATCATTTATTACTTTTGACATATTGTCAATAAATTATTAAAGTGTACAAAAACATGAGATTTTTTTTTTTACAAAATAGCAGCTCTGCAGAATATTTCCTCAAGCGTCTCCCGCGGGTCATCGAAAACTGCTGATGCTGTCAAAATGTTTCTATTTATCGGAAATAAAAATGGTTTTTCTTGTCGATTACTAACATATTAAAGGGAAGGATAAACCTATAAAATATTAAAAAAGTTAAAAATTAAAATTTATATCGGCTGTTTAATCAAAGGTCCAGATTTTTGGCTATTTTTCAAGAGTTTTGACCCCAAAAAAAATTATTTATTAACCCGATATCTTTATACTTTTAGGTACATCCTTCCGACAGCACTATAAAGAGAAACCTCTGAATGTTTCAGCCTAATCGGTCAATAACTTTTTGAGTTACAGAGCTAGCAGTTTTTGAAAACACAGTTTCGAGATATTCGCGTTCAAAGTTTGCATTGAAACTTTCGTTGGCATTCTGGGTATAGCCACCCAGCATCTTTCCAGTAAATATTTTCTGGACAAATCTTCATAATTTGGTAGAAGATGTTGTTTTATATCGTCGCCAAGTAAGAGAGTAAATTATGAGACAAAAGAATACACAAACGTATTGTGAAAAGGCATTGCTCCGACCCAAGCTCTCCGATTACCTGGTTAAGGACGGTATGCGGGCTCTGACATTTTTCCCAATAACTCCATTAATATTTAATATTTCGATTTGTCCTTTTGACAGTACATTGCTAACATATTATATATTCGAATTATCTAAAAAAAATCGATTTTCTGAAAATTCTAAAGGTATCTGCCTCCTTAAGTTACATTGTTTGTAAAAAAGCAGATTTTTTCAAAATTTCGCCAAAGGGTTTCTACGTATTAATTTGTATATCCTTTCCTTAACAAGATGGGTAATTAAACCTTTCAGCTCATTAAAATCCATCCATCCATCCATAGACTTCCTAATGTCATAAAGTCCAGACATGTTTATAAAATCCTCAAAGTACTCAAAAATTTACAAATCAGCCAATTTCGCAAAGGCAAACTATGGAAGAATCAAATAACAGAAACGTAGTACAGAAACGACGAGCAATAAATGCAGCACAAATTGTTAATCGGAATGCAATAGTGCAGAATTATGGACTTGACGAAATGACATGTTAGTCAGTCTGACATTCACTTCCAAAATAGTGTAGGACTTCAAATAACAAATAATTCGTGTTTTCTGCTTTACATTCCATGAAAACAGAACAATTTGACGGTCGATAATAAATTGTATGCAAATGGATCAGACCCCCTCGTTGTAAAGTGCAGTCACGTGTGACCGATTCAATATTCGTTATCAGATCGCGCTGTCCGATTCGCGTTTTACATTCGTAAAATATTAATAAGCAGGTGCGCGAACAGCTTTTCAATCTATGAATCACTAGCCTGGTGGATCCGCAATTGAACCTCATACCTGCACCACGAGGCTTTATTAGGCGCTTGCACATTTTTGAAAAATCTCAACGAGTTCGGCAATTGAGTCTGTGTGCGGGCACTTGGGAAATCGCGTGAAGTAACGCTCTCCACACACCGGCACCACCACGTGTGCGGATCAATTTTATTTACGATTTGTTTTCATCTTATCAGCCAGGGAAAATGCCGGAAGTTGACCGAGCAGTTCCGTGTGGTGTTTGGCTTGTCCCAAACTCGGACGATGGTTTCCACCGTGCGAACGCACTGGAGCAGCAATTCACCATATGTGTGGAGAGTATTGTTGCTTCAATTAGTGGTGGCCGGGGGGTCGTTTCGTTTGCTGTGCGCGACGACATGTTGCGCGGGTGAACTGAAGAAGCGATCCCAGCATCGCTCCTCGCCTCTTGCACTTGCAGGCCTATCATTTTCCAATCAAACACATCGAAGCTAAAGGCAAATAAACATACAGCGATCCGCTGAGTATGCTCGTGATCGCCGATCGTCGTGGTTTATGCGTTCACGGTTTGGTCATGAAAGAAGTCGGGATAGGCTATTAAGTGAAACACTGGGACAGGCAGGGTCACCCATGTTTGTGAGAACGGGTATATCAGCTGGCCTGTGACTGCACACACGGTGCTTGAAAGCTCGCGGCCGTTCACTGGGTGATTTTGTCATATATGTCGGGGGCCGGCCTTTTGTTTGAAGTCCATCTATTCGGGTATCAAACGTGTTCCACCGTACGGTCGCGATCACTTACTCTTTGATCGCGCACTACCTTAGCGCACCGCTAACCGATCGCCTCCATTTCCGAGACAATTTTTGCCGCTTAGTTGGATTCTCGATGACTGCCGGATCAGTCGCGTAATTCGCTAAAAAACGTTGATTCCGTCGATTAGTCCGCTTGTGCAATTTCCAGCCGTCGGTTCACAGTTCAGGCCGAGCTCGATCTGGGCTGAGGCTCTAGCCAATCTCGCGGCTTATTTACACAACTGCAGAGGCGAGCCATCCATGCTCCCTCAATAGAGCAATTAGCCGTGATAAAACTAACGAGTTAACTGCGGGGGTGATAACGACAGTGTCAAGTGTTTTTCTGTTCTTTGTGGCATAAGTGTGGAATTCGAAAGTTTTTCCAAGTTTCATGAGGATTTAGCGCGGAGCCGCCAAACGTATGTATGCACGCAACATATCGCATAGCCATGCGCAGTCCCCCAACACATTAGCGGCTTTGTTTACAAGCTCCGCGCAATTCACTTGTATGCGAGCATGTTCGCACTTCGAAAGCCTATGCTAATTAGCCAACCACTTTGCTTAGAGCTCTTTAGATAAGATAATTTCATTCCAGCCGTGATAACGTAATTCACCGAAGCTTGCTCCAGCTTGAGTGCGATGTGAGCTGCACCGCCACACTTTTGCTTTTTAATTGGACAATTTGAGACGGTTCACATTCTTTCTAAGTGCTGTTTTCACTTTCCCCAATTACATTTTTATGGAAAATTCCGCGTAATTCGCGAATTCGTTAAAATAGAACCAGAAAATTGCGCGCAAATTGAAAATCTTCATTTTTTGTCAAGGTAGCGAGGCATTTGCATACAAGTCCAGATTTTCTGGTATATTTGAATTATCTTAACGAACTTCGGGGATTCCAGCGATTTGTACGTTAATGAAATTAGCTGATAAGTAGCAAAGCAAGACAGACACCACGCCTGCTAGATAGAGCTCTTAATTTAATTGACGGATTTAAAAAAACGGGGCAGACGTGGAATTTGTGTTTCGAATTTGTGATAAGGAATTGCAGCATCTCTAATTGGGTCGATATCGGCGCGGTCCGTTGGTTTCCAATACGCTATTGAACCCAAACCACAAATACTTTTTCTTAGTAAAGCTGCACGTGTTTGTAGGATTGCCGTAAGGAGAACAACATAATTTCTGTCTACAATTTCATTAAAGGGTTTCTTTCATTCAATTTTAGTGCACAATGTTGCATGTCGAACTGTCCGTGGGGATCACATTTTCCTTTTATATTAGGGTTCTGCAATCAAAACTAAGAACCGGAACGATTACGATGAAAATTCGGTGAGTGTCTGTCTATTCCAAGTTAATATCGCTGAAAATAGTGTACATAAATTTGGATCTGGTTGATATATGTATACAAAAATTCAGATAACCTTTAGGGCGGTGGTTCCCAAAGTGTATTCCGCGGAATTTTGCGTTTCCAACAACAAATAAAAGAGTTGCTCGTGACAGTCTTACGACCATATGACTGAGGCCATCAAACTTTATCTTATTCATACAAAATGAATAAAGGTGTTCAGCATATAGGCAAGAAACTTCAAAACTTTGTGAATTGTGGGAATAAAATTCTTTTCCTCGGGTCTGACCCAGCAATTCGATGCTCATTATAATCAATCATTTTATTAAATATTTATTCACTGAGTCTTTAGTTGCTTTGTGACCTGTTTATTATAAAAACGAAAACCTATAATCGATTTCATTTACTTTTAACTTTATATTGTCTTAATTTGTTAAGCGTAATTGTTACAGAAATGCTATTCGGCACAATATGACCTGAAATTTTAATATCCTGACTTGTAACTGGCGTACAGTATTTTGTAGTTATTTAATGTTGTTTACTTTTATTTCAACAGTGTTTAAGAAAAATCCAAAAATATTTTGTCACATTATATTGCGTTAACAATATCAGTATATACTTGAATATGAAAAATCATTTCATTAAAAGCAACTTCTTCATTATTTAGTATAATATAGGGTGGGTGTTTCATCTATGGGGAACCAAAGTGGATTGGGTGATAGATCTTACCTAGGCAAACAAAAAATCTTATCCCAGGAGGAAGGAATTCGGGATGGAAATTATTATTTTATTTGTATCTTTTGATCTACTCAACGCAGCGACATCAAACTCACGCCAAACATTTTGTTATTTTTTTGTTCCAAAACGGCGGATCGAACAAGGCGACAGAAAGTTTCATATTTCTCGGATTTGCATGAAAATGGGTGCTTTCAAGTTTTCAGGGTCGCTGCTATCAAAATTTGGAAAATCGAGATGAGGATTCCACATTTTAAAATTACGTACTTTTTGGTTGATTCGCAAGAATTATCCATAGCTTTTGATAATGTTGATACTCCAAAACATGGCCACGTTACATGTTATGCCATATTTGAAATGACATGTGATGCGATATGTCACATAATTGTTTTTATTGCACCATAATGTAGAGCAGGTTCGATCACCCCCCTTAGAAAGCCCGAAAAGGTGCAACGGGGTCCAGGAATCCTGAAAATGGGTGAAAAATAAATTTTGAAACGCAGCTCATAATACGAGTGGACTCAATGTTTGAGTTGAGCAATGAGTGGAATTTGATTTGAGTCCAATCCACTTTAAATTTTTTATTGGTTGTGTACTAACCAATACAATTAAACACTTCTGAAAAGCTACACATGACCTTTTTTTGAATCTTATCCGAGAATTGCTTTCATCTAATTTAAAATAGGTGGGGATGTTACTAAAATCTAAGGTTGCAAAAAACTCACATCTAATTCATAACGTGTACATGTTATGGACTTTTCCCGACAAATTTTTCCTGATTTTTGTTTTAAAGACATCATTTTGTGTTTCTTAAAAAAAATCAAAAAGCATCTGATTTTTACGGGAAAAAGCATAACCGTTACAGACCCCCCGATAATAAGAAATTTTGTTTCCTTAGAACTATCCGAATAGATCAAAGCACTCAAAAACTGCGAATACTTCGAATATTCAACTATTTGAATATTTTCACCTCTACTTTCCGAAAATGAAACAAAATAAATAAAATAAAAAAGGGGACCAGAATTGCGAAAGAAGTCTTTAATCCGTGTACCATGATTAAATTTATTTGGTTTAAGTTGCGAGTCAGTTGCAGCTTATTACAACTATAATTGCAACTCCCCTTTCTCTTCCAACTCTCAACCTGCTTCTTAAATTTTTATTTTATAACCAAAAAAGGATAAATTGCTCGATAATCATGGTTAACCAATAAAATAAAAATCGCTACAAAGAACAACTGTATTAAAATATTAATTATAAAATTATGATAAATGACTCCATTCCTTAAAACCTTTAGTGTTAAAATGGTTAAATTCTACGGCACCATTTTTAAAATAAGGCGTAACTTTGAGGCTTATGGTAGTTATCAAAAAGATGGATTTTGGAAGGTTACTCACCTCTCATCAATCACCTCAATCAATTCAGCCGGGCTTATGTACATACATATGTTTGTTGGAGAGGAGTATCTGTTCAGTATGTGGATAAAAGGATATTTCGTGACAGGGCTTAATTTCCGAGTTAATGGGACTTTCTGGGTTAGAAAATGAAAAATCACACAAAATTTATGAATTTTTTTATATGAAAGAATTGAAAAATTATTAAAAAATAGTTTTTGCTTCATTATATAGAATATGAATGGTATAAAGAACACAGGATAACAGTTAATTTTTTCGCGTTACAATTCGTCATAGTTTGTGATTTACAGCCCCTTATAAAAGAAACTCTATAGCGTTATTTCGCAGTCTTATCCCTCGTGACCCCGCGTAATTAACGCGTACGAAATAAACGTAGTAATCAGTTTTAATCGGAAATGGTCTCAGATAAAATTTGGTAAGCATAGTTTTGTCGAAAGGTCCATCATTCTCGTGATATTTTCGAAAGCCGTATTTCATGACTTTTGACTCCGCATAATTCATCGCGCGACACTCAGATCGAGTATTTATAATACTACTAACAAGCTGCCTCTCAATTTTTAGTTTGTCTAATTTTCCGGGACTATGACGAAAATGTTCCAAATCCTGCCAATAGAAAATAACAAATTTGTGTAAAAGCAACAACAAAATTCTATTCCTAATTTTGCCCATCCGAAGTTGTTGCCTAACTAGTCAAGTCACCCTACATTTTGTTGTCGCGCAAGAGTTTAACTAAATTATCCCAGAGTTTCTAAAAAGTATCCAGCTCAACCCCGAGGGCTTTAGGGTTTTAACTATCCCGATCCCGTATGGACAACAAGAGCACAGCAGCGTTCGAATAATACCACTTCTGATTTTCCAGATTGCGGATTAAATCCGAAAGAAAAATAAGGCGAGAAAAAGCGAAAAATCACCGAAGTAGAAAGGAAAGAATTATGCAAACACGGCTAATTAGGAGGCAAGTTCGGGGATGGATAATTGAGTTCTGATAATTTCGTTTACCGACTTCGACGTTGCGGGTCGGGGAAGTAAGAAATTTCACTTTGGAAATTTTGGGTGGTACCGCGATGAACCCGTAAACAGCGTCCAGACGTATACTCGTATACACGCCTGCTGCCCTGCCGAGAATTGAGTTTAACACGTTAACGAGCCCGAAACAAATTTTCGTTCCATTGAAATGCTAATCACATCTGAGCGAGAGATTCCTCTGCATTTGTAATCAGTTCGTTTGGTATTCAGCTCGGACGGAGGAGTTTGCAAACTATGTCGAATGGGACTCCGCTGATTTTCTGCACGAAACAGATACAACTTCCCGTGGAGCTTGAGCTCAAGACGGCCTCAAGTCCCGGTACGTCCGGCAAATCCTCAATTAACGATAATCATCCTGCCTTGCCGCCGTCGCAGCACAGCCCGCTCCCCGGAGTGATATTAAATTAATTTGAAAATATCCATGTTCCTCCCTCAGCAATTTTAATTTATTAATCAATCTCGATGGCTTCTCCAGGGATAGTTTTCCCGGGAAAGCTACTTCTGCTAGCAGTCTCAGGGATCAGAACGCCAAAAGACGCCGGGGAGCTTAAGACGAGTCAAGAGACAACCCGTCGGAAGAGGGAGTCCGTTGAAACGCGAAATGTGGCTTGGTTGGCCCGTTACCCAACCCATGAATAAATTATGATGTCACTGCCAGCACACATCTCTCCCAGCGGCTTATCAGTGACGTAATTTTTGCAAATTAATTGCTACGCGCCTTGGCGCTTAGGCCATTATCGACAAATAAATGTTCCGGTTGCACCCCGGAGGCACCCACGGCACGTGATCCCTGTTACGGAATTTATTGTCAAAGCTGGGGCGGACGCATCATCGGTAGCACGTCGATTATCTCAATTGCTAAATATTTTGCTGGGGGCAGGTAAATTGAGCGCGATGCGGATGGAAGCGCCACTACGCGAAAATCTGGCCAGCAGGGCAGCTAAATTTTGTGCGAATTTCCGTCGGCCTTGGCTGTCGGTCTATTTTGGACAGCCGTGGGTTCTGCCGAACAGCCATCAAAATATCATGGCATGTTTTGGGTCGAGTGGAAACGTGAACTTAATTTCGCATTCACCATAAACGCAACTAACTAATGGGTAAATGATGGGGGCATTGCGCGCCCAGAAATTGCGAATGATAGAAATTTCTGGGAGCAAAAGTTGCAGCTGAAAGCAATTTGAAGCGGCATCGGCAGTCGTCAATTAAATAGCATCCATGGACTTATTAAGCAGTGGCCACATAATTAAGCGGTTTGCCTTCGCGATTTATGCGCAAATAATTCCTCGAAAAAATCGTGGAATAGGTATATGTAGCCTAAAGGTCTCAACAGACTCCAGCAGAGAGTGTTGAAACTTCCGCTTCAAGTCTGCTGCGCCGCCAGCAAGTCGCTAAGACATTTCGAAAGTTGCATGAAGGCAGCAAGAAAATGCACACTGCATCTAGTTCACATTTATTTGACTTCCGCCGGTGGAGAGCCCACGTAACGAGTGAGCATGAATGAATTAAAATCCCTGAATGAAAATCTTTTGTTCCCGCGACTCAGCACGAGCGGTGCACTGCTGGTGCCGAAGCAAAACTGGAGACAACTAATTGGTCAATTATAGCATCTTCGCTTTGTGTCACTTTGGTGTGCTTATTTTGATTTTTCAGGGCTTCATGCGTACGAATGGGAACGAGGTGGGGAAGTGTGTCACATAAGCTTTGTGTGTTCATAGCAAAGATAAAACCATAGTGTCAATATTTATTTTTTCCTATATTTGAACATCACGAAAGCTTCCCACTAAAGAAAAAATGTGTTTGTAAGGAACAACAATTTGGCAACTCGACTGTGCTTGTTGCCATATTTTCTCAATTCAAGTACCTTTTCAACTAAGTACTTTTGGACAGACCTAGTGAATCTGATTTAATGCTTAACGTAATAGCGAACGAGATCCGAAGCCAAAGCATTTAGTAGGAGAATCTTTCTAACCGCAGTGGTTGGGATCTCAAATGAAATTCTTCATAAATGGAGGCATTAAGGCCATAGAATCCGTCATACGTCGACTTCAACTTCTACGTTGGCGGAGAACTATTTATATTTAAATACAAACTGGCCCCTACAGACCCTTCGTACGGGCCCTCCCTAACTTGTTTTTTTTTTGTCTTTTTTTCTGAATTTGCTCTGCCACATAAGAAGCAGGGCGCAGTGCCGAGCAACTGGGACTTCTCCTGCGTCAAGCTCGCCCGTTGCCGTCGCACATGTGGAGGTATCGCTGTGGAGCTCTCATAAATTTTGGTTGCGTTTTGGTTATTCGAAGTGGGTGATGTTTATATTTATTTGTCTATGCTGTTAGTATCATAAGTAGTTTCAATTAAATTTGTTGCGATTGAAATAAAATTAAGAAATTTCGAAAAATTACTACGAAAACTGTTACTAATTTAACAACCTGCTTACTCTTCGATTTTGTGTTTAATTGAACCAAAAATGCATACACTGCGTATGCTTCCACAGAATTCCAATACCAAAATCTAAGCATTCCTTAGAAGAAGTTTGTGATCTTTATACTATATCTCAGTAATGGCGGAATTGGCACGGAACCAGAGATTGTTTTTTTTCCTTCTTCACTCCCCTTGGAAGCATTGGGCTTCCACATAGCCTCTCCAACGAATTCTTTTCCATGCTGTTTATTCGATTTGCGTCCAATTTTTACCGCTATTTTCTATTTGTTCAGTTACTGTTCGTCTCCAAGTAGTTCGTGGTCTTCCAAGTTTTCACTTCCCTTGCGGGCTCCACTCCAGGGTCTGCCGTGCGATTGCATTTATTGGTCTTCGGAGTGTGTGACCAATCGATTTTCGTTTTCCTTCTATTTCTAATGATCTGTGTTGCTATTGGGTCTTGGTCTGTCATTGACCACATCTTGCAGATTTATCTTAGACATTTGTTCATGGATACTTGAATTTTGTTCATGCAAGCTTTTTCGTTGGGTTGAGGACTCCACCAAATTTGGCTGCCCCGGAATCAGTTGGTCTACTCCAACCTACATCATTCTGCAACACTCTGTTCTGTATTGCACATGCTGTCAATTATTTCTTTCAAACATTGGCGTATTGTAACGAACTACAAAGGAGCTCTAAAAATACACTTTATCTGGGAAACTACTGCCAACTACTAGAAATGTTAGAGCGAGAGCACTTGTGTATTGGAACTATGTTTTTCAACATTTCTATAGCCAAATAAATTTACACCATTCCCCAAAAACTAAAGTAATCTTGAAGCATTGCTGAAACTTAATTTATAGAGCTTTTGGAATTTGCATATGTATATACACACGTTTACATGCATTCATCCCGGAAAAGGAAATACATTCCCTGACTCACAAACTTTAAATAGTTCAATTAAACGAGAAATCTACACCAGGTCTCTATGGGAAGAACACAGATCCCTGGAATGTCTTATTCAAAGTTTTGAATGAGCAAGCATGTGGTGCTCTGAATTCGGAGTGGGATTAAGTACCATTACCACAGGAAAAGAACTTCTAGTCGAAAAATTCAGAACATGTATCTTTCCTGGCACCATGTGCATACCTCGAGTCTGTAGGTATCTTACACAAATAGTCATGGGTACGACCCTGCAGCAAACAAGTAGTTACACTTAAGCTGAAAAACCCCATTTGGTGTAATTGAATCTTTCGGCCCCAAAAATGACTGGAGAGCGGCAAATCTACGTACACAAATAATTGCGAAGGTTCCACTTGAGACGGAGCCCAAGTTCGTTACTCTTGCAACTCGTGCTAATTATGTTATGCAAACAGAAAATTTAAACAGCACCCATTTGTCAGCTGAACGGTTAAAAACAACAATTCTGTCGAGCTTCCGAACGCCCTCCATTTGGTGCTTTTGGAACACCGGTTTGCCGTCCCATGAATTCAAAATTAAGACGGATCAAAGTTCAACAAAGGCATCCTCTTCAAAAAATGTATCTCACAGACAGGAAATGTAACTAATTAAATCCACCCAGCGCGGTCCTTTGCGCGATGCGAAACTTACTCCGCTGGTGAAACACTGCAGAACCCTTGTAATTAGACCGAATTGTCCTCCAGGCACAACTGAAATGTAAATTGGGAAAACTTCCACAAGTGCCAAGCTTTTTTGTCCGGCAACGACGTTTCATTAGTTTTTTGCACTTCCGAAGAAACAGAGTTTTCCTTTGGCATTATACCGTCGAAGATGGAGAATCATTTTGTGAAACGTTCCCGCGACTCTTTTGAGCTCTACTTGAATCTTAGCGGCCACAAACGGCGAGGAAGTCCAGATGGCCGCTGTTTTTCACTTTGTGCTGGGCACTGAATACTTTGGCGACAGGATATTTATGGCCTCCGTCAATATTTACGTTTTTGCTCTTTTTGTCTAATTTGAGTTGCGGAAAATGCATAAGTCTAGCCGGTGGAAGTACTCCAGACCTACGAGAGTCTCCAGTAAATTTTTTATTGAATTTTTTTTACTGCTGAGCTCTCTGTTTCCAACGGACTCGTAAATGGCTACTTTGTGGAAATCGAAGTTCTTTGTGCTGAAATGGGAAACCGCTTCGCTTTTTTAACAGCAAATGGCAGTACCGGCTTTCAAACTTATTACATTATTGTTAGCTTTAGCAGACCCCGCTTAACAGATTTTCTCTATAATTGGATTTGATCTTTTATGTTGAAAGTTTAGTAAGAAATATTGAATAAATCCATCAACAATTAAAAGAGTTTACTAAATACACACATTCGTAATTTCTAGCTGAATTAATGAGAGTTTAGTGTATTTATATTTGATAATTGAGTTTTACCTATGTGCTGTGTTTATCGGTCCTAACATGCGAGCAACGCAAGCACGACCGACGCGAACGCCGGGTTAGTCATCTCCCTCAGTGATACATATTATGGCTCGCCTTTTAAGGCGTAATATTATTTGACAAGCTTTCTCATAAAGAGCTAATATTTACACTACTACGACTTGTCTTCTCCAATGATATTGTTCTTTCGATTAGCTTATTTCTTCAACTTTTTCTGACACCCATTCGTGTTCTGTCTGGCGTTCCACAAGGTAGTCACCTAGGTCCTTGCTGTTTATTCTTTTCATAAACGACTTGATTTCTTCTTTACTAGTAACGTACAATTTAATTTTAGACGCCACATTGAAAGATATTTTTTAAAAGCAAATATTCTTTTTAATATTATTCCGAAAAATTAGTAAATAATAACAAATATTATTTAAAATATGCTTGTATGGGGATGCCTGGGTAGGAAAATTTGTACAAAATTGAATAGAACTCCAAAGCATATTCGAGACGTATTTGTGTATTTTTTGATCTAAAGTGTATTTATCGGGATTTTCCACCTTTTTTTTACACCCAGTATGATGATAATGTGTTTGACGATTAAATAAAACTATGTTAAAAATGATAGTCACATTCATTTCGATTTTTTAGACTTCTTCAACCAATATCCTCCCATTATCTGTTATACTCAGCAACACATACAGAGTGCACTACACGAATATACATGCGTAGTGTGATCCGGTTGCGTATACCTTCAAAATAAGTTGCTACGTTTCCTTGGAGGGCCAATAAAGTGGATAATTAAAAAAAAACAATAAATATGTATACGATGACACGTACGTCTGTCTGTCATTGGCGTTTTTCTCAAAAACAATATAATGTTATATGACATAATGTTAGGTGCTCGTGACTCACACATATTTCGCTAGTCAAAGATTATAAAACAAGTTTTATTGTATCGTGTGGAGTATCGTTTGAAAGGGTACTTTAGATTCCACAAATTTTTGTTGAATTGTTTATACGGATAGCTCAAAATTTGCGAAAGACTACCGTCCCCCTTTCTGATCTTTCAGGTTCCTGAAACTAAACTTTCGATATTATCAGGCTTAGTAGGTATTGGAGTCATAAAGCTGTACTTTTTTCGTGTCCGGAGCAGAACAGTAAAAATCGCATTGTAAATGTTTTTATCTTTTGTGTTAACTTATAAAACCTCTGTTACTAATAAAGTCGCCAGTCAATCGTTGCGCAAGCTGTGTACGCAGGGCGCACGTGTGAGAGTGACCCTATTAAACCATACATCCGTGTGTAACATATGCTCGTTTCGCTGACGATGATTCCACCTACATATGTATACTTAAATTCGGTCGATTGACTGTTTGTAGACCAAGTTCCGGAACGAAACCCTGGTTGCTTGTGCTTGATTCGCTTTTGTTCGATTTCATCTCCTTTTTTTGTCCCCGTCAGCTACTTAACCTCGTGCAATTCAAATTTCACAAATGCACAAATACTTTAATTTTCATTTTAAATTATATGTCTATTATGCACTTAGATACGATAGGTACTAACATCATCAATGGAACGGATAAATTCCTTCTCATTTTACTACCTACTTATTTCAGAAATATAAACGGATACGGTACAGTAATTAGCCATTTTCGTTCGAAAATAAATTTAATATAAATTAAGCAATTTCTGACCCTAATCAAATAGAGAATTATGTTCTGATTGAAGACCCCGAACAAATAAAATTTCCATTAAAATAAGCATAAATCACTCTTGGGTCCCCTGCATGTACCTCAAAAGCACCAGTGTACCTTAGAACTCCGAAAATGTCCATAAGTCCCGACACTTGAGAATTTAATTTTGCCCGACGAAATCAAAAGCATCATAAACAAAATTAAGCGACGACCCAAATTTAACGTCAAACACATCCCTCACCTCAGTCATCCATAAAACTTTTATTGTCACATCATTGCTTCCACTGTGGAGCTTTTTATTCGGCATCACATTGTCTCGAAAGCGAATCGATGGAAGACATGAAATCCGCCGACCCTTTTTGTATCATTAATATTTATTAAGATTCAATTTGACACCGGAACAGCTTCGTGACTGCTGCGGGTACAGCTCCACAGTCGTGGCAATTTGTCTCCACTCAGGCGATTTTTATGCTTCACTCTGGTGGCAGTGGAATTTTATCTTGAGGAGATAATGGATTCAGCTAGTGTCAGATGCATTTTAATTTTCAGTACTTTTTCCCGGCAAAAATCAATGGGAGCAAGTATGCGTTACCATAAAGTAAATATAATTTTAAAGCCTTTCGGAAACAATTTGGTCGACTTTTGGCCAGTTCAATTAATTATAATTATTGTTCATTGCGCATTATATTTTTTTTTAATTTCCGGAAGAATGTAGGGGAAATATTGTGATTTTTTGTGATTGCTATTTTTTTTGGTGAGTTTGCGTACATTCAAGTGACAAACTAAAAACATAAAGGCTTAAAAATATATAGTCGGTTTGAAAGAGTGGATTTATTTCTCTCAAATTCTTGTTCGGGGTAGTGTAAAGCAAAAAAAATAAGTGTGTGAGTACGGGGATTCTCAGCAAAGATGTGTAAACATCAGCGTTCGTCTATTAACGTAATGAAAAGATTTAAAATTTTGAAATGAAATTTTTAGAAAATTTGAAGATTTTTAAGTGATACTTCTTATGCGACAGCGAAATCGCTTAACATAAATGGACCCGTTATCACAGCCATCCTTTCAATTGACAATGTTCGGGTGCCATATTGGATCCGCCATATCTAATTTCCAAATTTCGAAAGCATGATAGATTCCAATTCAGTAACCCTGAAAATATAATAGAACCCGATTTCTCCAAATATGGATGTGAATCATTAAGTTCAGGAAGTCATTCATTATTTGTCGCTTTTGTTATACTGATTGTCGATGAAAATGAAAAAAAAAAATATTTTAATCAAAACGAGCTTTTCGAAAGCAGAAAATTTACGCTTGTAGTAAGGATGCGTTTCATTAAACCAGTATTTTAATTATAGTCTGTTTTATTCGGCATAAATGGCTCTTTCGGAAAAACCATGTAAAAGCCAATAGTATTTTTTTTATTTCAAATAGTGTATTAGTTGGAGCATGCAGGTTGGCAAAATCTTTCTTATATGCTTGGAGTTATAATAACGTTATATAACACGTTCCCTATTCTTTACGCCCCACAGACATAAGACATAATATTGTAATATTCTAATAAATGCCTTTCAAACATCCTAAAACACAGTCCCCGGATAAAAATATTTAGAAGATATCCTCATTGTATAACATGTAGATATTCAGAAGACGTGTTACCTATGTGCTTCTCAGTACCCCTATGGATATGGCTTTGAGAAATAAGAAGATCAGTGATTATAAAAGTAGTTATGTATTTGTTTCAATATAACCTTCATAATATTTTGTAATAGTTTCTTGTTTAGTACTTCTTAATAAAAGCTTCCCTAAGAACCCTTTAATTGACAATAAAAAAAAGTATTCTAAAAACTCTTGCAATTAGTAAACTTCTTTTGTGTCTTCTTGTACAGTTAAGAAATCGTTTATCAACTACTTCTACTGCCAGTCACTTAAGAAGTTAAATGGAAACATATTAATTGCATTTATCCAATAAAACATCCTTTGCGTAATAAATCTAAATTAGCCATCATTCGAACAGTCTTAGTCTTAGTTCAATGAAACCGCGAAAAGAAAACAAGAAAATAGAAAAGATATTCCGTTGTGATATCCTCGACGAGTGCCACATGTTTGCCTATTCGTCATTGGAGGACACATGTTCAAACATACCAACATCAAATGCGATTTGTAGACGAAGCCACCACATCGTCGGCTGTGCACTCTACCAAATGATCGAAAGATAACTCGATTGCCTCTGACAGCCACTTAATGGACGATTAGGAGCTCATCAAATGAATTCCGTTCTGGCTAGATGAGCGCGAACAGAGAATATCTGAAAGATCGGGACAGTCATACCGCGCCTAAATCGCAGACTGCAGGGGAATCGCTGTTTAAATGCCCACTGTTTTTGCGGTTCTTCCGCAGCTGTGGGAAACACCTCCCTCCTTGCTGCAGACAGTATAGCCCAGACGTATAAAGCTTGGTTTAGACTGATTCTAGTGCGATCACAGAAATTGCTATGCTAATTACCTACACAGTACACATGACATCATTTGGAGAAAAAGGAAATTCAAAGTCATCGATGACTTTTCGCTCATTTGTATATTCTTGTCACGAAATCTATGGCGAGATTTTAATTAACCTTTTGGTATGCCAGCCGCCTTCGCAGGTTATGGGTGGTTTCGGCTTTTAATTGAAACTGATCGACCATTTATCACTCCTAAACTTTATTGATGTTTCAAATTGAACATGTGTTATGAATGATCTGCCAAAATTTGTATTTCAAAGACAAAAGACAAGCTAATTTTGTATTTCCCTGGAACCCAAATTAAATTTTGATGACCTTTTCCAAAATTGAGTTTGTTCTTTACAAATTGGGATGACAACTTCAAAAAGCTTTAATTTTAGTTTAAAAGGGGAAATTAAATTACAATACTTATATTGGGAAGTTGAGAGTATATGTCAGATGCAAAAATGGTTGCTTGTTTAAAATAATTATATTTAAATGGAGGCGAGTTTCATATTGGGCTCACCAAGCTGCAAAAAATTGTGATGATAACAAAATGAATAATAAGGTTCAATGAACAGCAAAAAAAAAGTAAAATACAATACATAGTGAAGAAAATCGTCAAAATTGCTTTTAATAAACGTTAAGTGTCTTTATCGCAATGAGACAAAAGACAAAAATGCGAAATATAAAAATTGCCGATTTTGGTAAACTGACAAGCTTCTGAAGTAAATATTATACAAAAGATTGCCCACATAAATTAGTTGGCGCCTTTCGTTGAAAACGTCTTTGCAAACAAGATGTCAACGAAATGAATAATTATGTAAATGAGAAGTCTTGCTATCATTAATGGAAGATATAGATGACCTTGAAATGTTTATCTACTGTTGTCTGCATTTTCGCCCATATTTTTGCAAAGCTTTTTCTGTAGGTATTCTCTTACAACGAAGTTGCCGAATATAGAACTTTACGTAATCTTCATTTTGAGATTCTTTTGGTGGATTACAATGAAGAAGTGATATTTTTATAGCTTGGCTTGGCTAGCTTTATACACACGTGCTACTTATATAGCGTAATATTTTCAAATTAGTAGTCTAGCCATTTTTTTATTAGTAGGTACAACATGTTTAGGTAGAGAGGAAAATGTACCCGTAAATGCGTTCTCTCAAATTAAAAATTTATCACGGTTAATGGTAATACGTCACAAACGTTTAAAATGAACATATCTTCTTTTTTTTAAATTCAGATTTTTTAATATTTCGCAAAAGGTTTTCTGCAAATAAATTTGTCTACCTTTTCTCTGACTGAACATGTTGTACCACTTTCGAAAGGTAACAATTTGGGCGGGCAATTCAATAAAAATAACAAAGGGTTGTATTAATTACATGAATTTCGGAGATTCGGAATCGGCTACCCCGAAAACCTAAAACTACCCATTTTAATGGTATTCCGTTAAAGATGTAACTTTTGCGTCGCCATAATGAATCCGCCATTTTGGAGTGTTTTTATGGCAATAAGCGCTTTAACACTAGTAACTAATAGTAATTCGTTTGAACAGTAAACACATCGGATATAATATCAAATTATCTAAGCACATATGATATTTCATATTAACCAGCAGTGGTGCGTTTAAAAATACCGTTGTTTTTCTAAGATTTCGGGACGACACTGAGCAAAAGTGTGAACGAGTGAAAGTTTGAATAGTATAGCCGCACTGCGAAGACTCATTTCAAAAATTAAATAAATTATAAAGTAATAATTCGCAAGCTATGATCACGTAACTTGGTGCATATAATCTTCCGTCATGGCCGGATCGACATGGTTTCAGCAGGATGGCGCGACCTGCGACACTGTAGACGAATCAGTAACATTGGTGAAAACCATATCGTTTCATCACTCGTTTTGAAGGCCATGAAATTTGCGATTTAACCTGTTCGGTCTTCTTCCTCTGGGTTTTTTGGCCTATTTGAACTATTTTGAGACGATACAATATCTCAAGGGAAAAATTGAACAGCCGTCTGTACTGCAAAACGTTTTCCAAAATTTCGTCCAAAAGAGTACACACCGGCCAATGGAGGAGCCGTAGTGGCCATTTGATTAACATTTTGTTTCATGCCTATAGGGCCAGTTCGAAAGCAGTGATGCCGCAATAATGCACAATTCAGCTTTAGAGACTACTACGCTGAATTGTGCGGTACTGTCCCATCGCTGTATTTTCGACATCGACCATTCTCTAATGTCAACAATTGCACTCTGCAAATTAATAAAAATATTAACGAGTATGATTTAAACACATCGGGTTTTTTTTTTAATTTAAAATTGAAGTCTTTGGTAAGACACCCTTTACATATAAGCATTTTTATAAAACTCCTCCTATGTATAAATGGGCCAATTAGTTTCTAGCCATTAGCACCTTCTACGTCCTGCACCTACAACTTAAAAGTTGAGCTACCCTTTTGTTGCCTAAGGTACTTGCTGCCTTCCATAATAATGTCACCTCCTGCATGCCGCATCAACCACCGGTAATGCCCACAACTTAACCGACCTCAGCATAATTAGGTCATCATAGGTTTTCGCCTCACAAACAGTCTCTCAATCGGGCAAAGACACTAAGCTCCGTGAGGTGTGCACATGCATACAAATTAGGCGAGTGTGTAATTATCAGGAAGAGGTCAACGAACCTCTCATTCGTTTCTGAAGTCACTTCCCGTGCACTATTTGAACGCACTTATCAGACGCTTTGCTTTCTTTACAGACGACAACTACTCGGAGCCGGACTCAGTGAGGCAGAACATCGAAAACCTCGTGAGGGACTCGAGCAGAGGTGAGTGCGTTTAATACTTAATGAGACAATTACGGCTCTGCGGTCAGTAAATAGAAATTTCAATCGAACAAGGACAAATATTAGCGATTTGACACAGGCAATTTGCTGCAGCTCCGACTGCCGGAGCGGCGGGCCCACAGCTCGAGCCCACTTTACCTGAGGCCTAGGTGGCTTGGATTCTAATAAGACTCGAAGGTGCAAAGACAAAAGTCGAATTCGTGGTAAATTGTAAGATTCCCCCGGTGATGGCGAAGCATCCTGCAGTCAGCTGGCAGCCGTGGTGGGTCCCCAGATCCTGGGAGCAGTTGCTGCGGTTGCCTGGGGTAGCCACTGGTAATACAGAGCCCATGATTGCGACACTTTCGTACATGTTTGTGTGCAGAAATTAGAATTAGATTCGCCAGAAGTTCACATAGAGGAATTTAACGTTCTGGCGAGCTTCCCTGGAGACTTTTGTCTCCGGGAACGGACTTTCATACTGACCGAGTCAAACATACGGCATGTGGGAAACAAGTGGGAACAAAACCGAAATTGGTTGTCGCTTTATTTCCAGCAATCGTTGTTTTTTGGGCAACACAATCGCAATGTGAAGAGGGATTTTGTGCAGGATTTAATTGTTTCTCTGAAATTCCGAAGGTTGCCCTAGATAAAGTTTGTTGTACAAATTGTTTCAAAAGAAAGCGGCTTATCTGATTTTTGTCCTAACAACAGTTTACAGACCATCACACATCCCAACTTTTGACAAGAATAACATCTCTGCTTTGTGAGTTAACTATTTCAGTGCACAACAAGGATGCAACGAGCCACATTATTGGTTATTCATTTCAATTGTTTCCAAAGCTTACCTACATCAGTTTTTGAATTTTATAACATATCGATTGTTAAAGTAGTCGGAATACACTTTTTTAAATTATTGAGTCCTTGTAGCATGATATTTTCTCTCCAGGTGAACTGTAAAAATATAAACGGTGCCTTATGACATCAAACTAAAATTTAATGAAAAATCGGGCGAGCCTGTTACGAGGCGTACGGCCGTTGGTTGGACGTAAAACAAGCAACGAGTCGTTTTAGCGTATAGAATTGAAATGAAAACGAGACATAAAAATCAAAACAAAAATTCTCAGAGCGTTGCTAATAAAATATTAACAGGTTCTAGTCGAACAAATGAATATGAAATAAATATACATAATGTAATTTTTACCTACATATAAAATTAAGATAAATCGTTTTCAGCCTTCTTCTCAGTCAGTTAGATTTTAGTCCAGGCGGGATCTGTTTTGGATTGGATGTTTCATATAAGACCTCTGGTTTTTTTTTTAAGTCTCCGGTAGGGCTTAAGAAATGATGATTTTTACATGCGCCAGTTTAGTCCAGTCGAAGTAGCATGAAAATGAGGTCAGGGTGATATAAAATGTTTCTAGATATAAGCCAAACCTAGGTTGTTCAGAATGATGGTAGGAATGTAGGGTTCTTAGGTTTCACATAACTAAGTAGCGAAATATGGTTTTTTTCGAGTTTTAGAAAAAGTATTGATTTTAGAAAAAAGTGTTTCTTAAATGTTGTACGCCAAAATGAGATTTGTATCAAAATCGGCTAATTTATTTATGAGATATTGCAAAAAACATGTTTCAATGAGAAAAGAAAGCTCTTGTAGCATAGAAAAGGCACGTGAAATCGGGAGCCATATGGTCGAATGGTTTTTGCACAATCAAATTTTTAATAATTTTTCACTTTTTTTTACGCATATTTCTCAGCGTTCTTACGGTTCTACAGCGATATACGGGTGCGTAATTTAAAGTAAATGATTTATACTATCAATATAAAGAACGAACCAAGTGAAGTATTGCTTTTAAATTTTTAAAGACAAATATCAAGCCTAAGAAACACTACATTCCTACCATCATTCTGAACAACTTGGATTCAAATTGAAATTTTTCAAATGGTGCTTTAAAAACTTCGTGAAAACACTTATAAAATTACCAACAACAAATTATTAACAAATTATTATACGAAGAACTATTAAACTGATTTGGATGAAATTTTGTATCTTGTTTCATAATAGTAAGACGTAGTCTGTATCTTAATTTCGTACGTACGATTAAATGATCGAAAAAAAATTCAAGAAAAAACTTTTTTTTTTATTTTATTATTTTCGTTAATTATACCAATTTTGCAACAACAACAATACATACTGGAGTTTGTAAGTTATCCTATCTTTTGTGAAATTTTATTGTGAAACTTATATTCAATCTTCAACTTTTCACTAAAATTAATAGTTTTCGAGTTACCTTGAAAAGAAATAACAAAAAACCGATATTTTTTTGGATTTTTCCCTTTTTGATTTTTCATAACTTTTCGACAACTTTTTCAACTAGCGCATATAAAAATTAACATTTCTTAAGCCCTTCTGAAGACTTGAAAAAAAATTAGAGCCCATATATGAGAGATTCAACATACCCCATCTTAAAACACATCTCGCCTGGACTATTTACTATATCCTCCCGATTGAATTAACCCCCGTCACATTAGTTCAAAATCCATTTTATACAATAAAATAAAGTGGGATCACAAAGACAATATGTATTTGTGTATTGGATGATTAATACCGCAATTAATCTCCAATTTGTTGATCGTGAAAATACGTTTCTTACAGATTACGCATTTCGCCAAATAGAATAATTAATGATCACATCCCACTTCGGCAAATTACCAAGAATAATTACTTGATTGTCAAATATTCAGTAAATCGTCGCGTTCGTTTATGTTACTGAGTCAACCTATTACCCAAAAATAAATGTGTGTTCTTCCAATATTTACAATGGAACATTTCTCAATTTTCAAGATTCCCCAATGTAGGTTAGAGCCGTCCCAAGAGTTAAACACACAAGTTCACAATTTATCTGTACTTCAAGACAAACATTAATCAATCTTAAAACGCTTGCGTCAATGACACAAGAGGCTTTCCAGCATACACCGTTTCCCGAGCACGTGGCTTCAATAATTACCTATTGCACTACATACCAAAATAGCACGGCGTAATAAAAGTGCTTTTAAATAGCTATTTCAGGGCGAACTTCGAGGCCCGAAATAGACGCAATTATTAATTGATTTAGCCGGTCGTATTGAGTGAAAATAGTCAATGGCACATGCCGCATTATTCAGTTATAACTACTGCGCAGGGGAAGCATCTCGTTTGTTGGCCATCTGTCTAAACCTTTTCAAGTGACTAGCAAGGGCAGAGGCATATGTAGTATCCCGTGCATTATGAATGCTAAGTAGCAGCTACTTCGACGCTTCTATGCTTCTAGCCCAAAAATAATTTATACATATAGTCACGCTTGCGCTTGATGACTGTTCGTTCTCCCGCCCATAAGTGTCTGTCACTTAACATTCGCTTGTCGGGTTGACCTCTTCGCAGCTGATTAAATGACTTACAATGTGCGGCTGCAGCGTAGGCAAGGGATGCAACAGAATTCATTCATGAAAGATAGACAGTTTGCTTGTCTTCTTTTAATGACTGTCGACGATTGATAAAAGGTGAAGGAATTGTAGATAACGAGAAAATGTCTGAGAGCAAATATAATCAACATCCATTAAAAAACTCGTATACCAATTTTATTATTATTCGTGTAATAGTTTTATCGAACAGCTGTGTTTAGAATCAAGTGGTTTAAGTCTACTCAAGACCCTACATTTGAACCCATAATTGATTAATTAGTTATTAGGGATATTATTTTTAACACTAGAATCCCCGATGGAGTCTTTTTTAATCCTCCCCTTTAATTTGTTTTCCGAAAAACGATCTCGTTACTATTTTTGTGGCTAAAAGGAGTGATATCACTAACATTTACAGTATTCGCTGCATTTTTAGCTATATTTTTCCATGTTAAATTTATCTCCAATGGAGTCAATGATTCCTTGTAGTACGACTGTAGTAGTTTTGACAAAATAATTCGGGTAAATTGGTAATCATACACACATAACAACACATAAAAGCACAAAGCGTTGTAATATTTTCGTAAAAATAATAATATATAGATTACACGGTCCGGACAATCACCTGGCGATGGCCTGTTCAGTCGTAAGGATACAAGGACAGATAAAATGCATCGTAGAGTTAGTAAAAATTATATATTTTACTTTCTTATTATATTTCACTTATACCCATACAAAATATTATTATTATATAATTATTCTTAGTCAGACTATGTGGGCATCTAAGGTAGTCATAAATGCCGGGAATTCTAGTGTTACAGAGTTAAATCCAAAAATGTTTACAAAACAAATGGCATTTGAAGTTTCCCTCCTCGGACTCCGCAAGGGGTGGCCGCCATATTGAATTTTAGGAGTGAAGTCAATTATCTGTAAATATTGGTTTCACGTGAGAAATTATTAGGAACTATATTTCCAAAAACTTTCGATTGAAACATTTTTAAAGAGGTAGAAATTTTCAAATTTTCAAAATCAAAAATGATGAACATTCATATGTATATACCCATGTGTATGTCCCCATCTCACCTTTACCTAATTTCATAAAAAGCAATAAATATAATGTTGCGATATTTCAGTTTCATGCTGAAGCAGGAAAAAACAGGTATAAGGTAAATAATCTTCATTTTAATAACTAGTGTTACCACCCCTAACTGTAATTGTCTCTTATATACGATTTTTCATGGATGTTATCAATCCTACGATGAAATCCTGGGGAATATTCCCATTCTTCTTCTATGGGCAGTTGGAGTTCCTGGGGTGACTCAACGGCAGCAGACCTAACGCGAATCCTTTTAAGTTCGGCCTATAGTTGATTGAAAGAAATTGAAGACAGGACTCCGCGCCGGCCAATAACGGGAATGCCGATGTCCTGCAGATACCCATGGACTGGGGTCAACACACATTCTACTTACCCTTTGGAGTATTGTTCTAACCTCAAAGGGTTGTTGTAGCCCACCCCCTGTCACAACTCTTACCCTGTATTAAACCCCCCATGCCATTCCCAATCAAAAAGGGTAGTTTTTCCCTCTTTGAGGAGGATCGGTGGGGTGAAAATAATATTCATTATATTTTACACAAGCAGATAAAGGGGGCGTTGCCCTGATTTTGCTTGTTGCTGCTTACAGGGTAGGGTGGTGGACGTTTCTAAAATTCTTACGAGTTTTTTCCATTCTATTGCTCCATTGCATTTCCATTGCTAAAAAAGATGGACAAATTAATTTTTGATCAAATCAAACAAAGATTAGCATGTTCGTCCGACTCCCACTGAGATCTATCACTCCACTGTATACAGAGCTGTGGCGTACGGATGGACATGACGACACTATAAGGGTTCCTAGTGACCACGGATCCACCAAAGGGGTACACAACTTGCATTCATCTTTCTGTCGCAACCGATATACTTAAATTTTCTTGGTTACTTGCCGTTTATTGCACAACATTCTTTCATTTCCGGTTATTTACATGACTCAGGAATAATATTTTGGAATGCATATGTATTATTCTTCTCTTTTATTATGATAGGCAAAAAATTAAATCCTATAGAATTTGATTATATTATTCAATAGCCAGATATTTTTATGAAAGACTGCAGACTCAACCAAAGGTTAGTGAGTAGACTTGTCGCAAAATTAGAATAAACTATAGAACAGGTTGTAGAAGCCAAACCAAGTCTAGACAGTAGCAGGTCCGGAGTACACTGTATATGTGCAGGCATAAATTTGTTAGGAATGCAAAGCTGAATTTTTTACAGCTTATAATTCCTTTCATACGTATGCCACAATAGAATTTGTATTAGAACTTTTTAAATGAGTATAAATCCAATGGCCTGCTCAAAAGTTCTCTCTTGTGAACAAACGTTCCAATAGTCCAATGTTGATAACTTTGTATTACCAGTGGCAACCTAGTGACGATACTTATACTACTTTTGTATTCGACAAACGTGTGCATTGTGCCCTAAAAGGAAAGGCTTTCCGCGCGTTCTTTGTATTAAAAAATTAATCAATTCGGTTGTCGAGTCAGCGAGCGACGATGTATTACTCTTTCCCCATAGAGCGTAATTAGTAGGGGGCCCAATCACACCAGCACAGTTGATAACGTAACTCACTATCGTGGCGATAGCTTCCAATTGAAGCACGAAAAGGCAAGTCGAAGTTCGCTTATCACAATCCGATCAGTTTTCAAAGCAACCGATCGCGCTTCAGAGCGACGAATTTGCAAATATACGATGGATAATCTCGCGGGCAGTGCGATCCGCGGAATCGAATTGTCCCATCCGCAGATAGCGTACGGTAGCAGTGCCTCTGGTTCTGATCGCACATGCGGGAAAAGTTAGCCGGCAAAATTACCAGAATGCGCCTAGTCGGAAGCGCAGCGCAGCCGCACAACACAACGTTAGAAGGCCGGCGGGGTGACCGGGCTGAAAATTGAGTCGCGAATACAGGCGCATGGCTCCATCGGCTCCCCGCGTACAAATGCGCGGTCAATATGTGCTAGAATTTGATTGTGTTTCGAAAATAAGCAGCGGCTGGCGGAGCCAAGATGAATATTATGGGCCGCAGTGGCATTCAGTAGTGCGCCTGTGGAGTTAGTTTAAAAATTCTGAAAGACGTCGCAGTTAAGCGTTTGGGCGGAAGAAAGCGTTTTCTGTTCGTCGAGCTTCGTTGTAGCCGGCATGCCTAAGCACCGACGGAGGAAAAACCAGCGGAAGAACAAAGGCAACAAGAACGACGGTGGTGGCAGCAATAAGGGCAACAAGCAGGAGGAGCGACACCAGACGCCCGGTGGAGCCGAGCTCGGAAAAGCGGCGAACGAAATTGCGGCTGGCACCAGTCCAGAGATCGAAACTGTTGATGATATCAGGGCCGAGCGCACACAGACTATCGAACTGCGATCACCTTCTGCCGGTTGTGGTGGAGACGAAAGTAAAATCGCGGATGATAAATCAGATGCTGGTGACAGCGGCAAAACGCTTTTAGATTCGGAACAGTCGCAGAGTAATTTCGCGAATTTTTCAGATACTTGCGGTGTGACGAAATCGTTAGAAAACGCGAGCGAAGATCATCATAGCAAAACGGGGGCGCAAAGTTCAACCGAACGGAAGGCTGGAGCACCTTCACAACCTGTTGTCAGGGAACTTGTGGAAATACGGAAAAATGACCATGGAAGGAATGAAGAAAGCGAACTGCGCACCTCACCTACCTCAAGCTCCTTATCTTCGTCGGATTCGGATACGATTAAGGCGGAGGAAAGTCCTGAGCGGGAAGTGCCCAATGTGGTTGAATTCGAAAGCCATGACATGTATGACGTAACTAAAGAAAAAGCTTCTAAGGATACCTGTACCGGCGAACGTGTCCGCGAGGTTGAAGAAAATGGCGCTGGGGGCGGCTTTGGATCAGTTGAAGAGAGCAAGAGTGCCTCCTCAATTTCCAGCTTAGAAGGCTTTGATGAACCCAATACTTCCAAAAAGCCTGTGAAGCATCAAATCGTGCAAGAAGTAATCACCACGCTGTACTCATATCGCGTTGAGTCTCCCAAGCCCATGCAACCAAACACGGTGAAGAGTTCCGCCATTAAAAAGAGCAGGAGTCTTGATGACGATGACCTTATGATTCAAGAAATGAGTGATAACAGCTCAGCTGGTGACCTTACCGACAATCAGCCACTTGTTTCTGAAGCTGAATCGGAAGCCGACTCCTCCGATGCTCTTGAAGTGGATAAGACTGAGCCGCGGATATTAAGCATCACAACCATTCCTCTGGACTCTCCAGAGGCGAATAGTATCCTGTCTCAAGAGTTTGCATCCTCAAAGAAGCCGGAAGGGTCAAGTGAGGAAGGGCAAGATTTTAAAGCGAGACGTGCAAAAAAGAGGAATGCACTGGAGGTCCATTTCATGCCTCAATTCATCAATCCACGTTACCTTGACAGCATCAAGGAGGAGTGCAGTGATATGAGCGATGCCGAAAAGAAAAGTATCTCAGGGGACCTTTCTCTGCCTAATTCCCCTTCCGGTAGAGACCCTGATGATGATGTTTTCCCCGAGAGCCCGACTATGGCTAAAAAAGCAGATGCAGTCTTCCCCAAAAGCAGCCTTGACTTTTCCCATAAACATAAGCCTGTTTCCCACCTGCGCGCTCCAAAATCGGCTGTTATTCGAGAGGAGCCGCCATGTGTGGTCGTCGAGGCAAAAATCGTGGAGCAGGAATCTATTGAGGAGAGTTGTTCGACCTGGACCACAGATAAGGTCCAAGAATCTGGGGCAGCTGAGATAGTCTACTTGGATTCGGCCTCGAGTAGCTCTTCCGACCTAATGGATCTCGACTACACGCAAGGAAATGACGCAGATGTGGAAGACTTGACCGAAGACACGGATGTTCATATCATGACACCAACGTTTGAGGTGGACGGGGAGGGCATTTTCAACGACTCAAGTGCGCATATTTCTGACGATCAACAAAACAGATTGCCGCTAGGACAGAGAGAGGAGAACTTTCCGTCACCGCCACCTGTTGTGTCCGAAATTCCGCGGAATAGCGAAGTTATTGAAAAACCACCAGAAAGTTGTGATCATCGCCAATTTTACGAGCAAAGTGCAAGCGAGGGTCACGTGGCCCCTGAAAATTCTTCGGGGAACAATTCAGCGGAAGTAGTGGACCACTCGGTTGATTTTGAAAGTAGTACCAGTGAGTGCTCCCAGGTTACAACCGCCTTCAGGATCGGCGAACCTTGCTCTGATATCATGTTCGCGAGTTTGTTAAGCCCACTGATTAGTGATAAGGAAAACGTAAACAAGTTTGATAGTGTAGGCAGCGATGCCGCGGCGGGCGTTAAAGAGCTTTCGCGGCAGGACTCATCCGGGAGTCACGGTTCGGGTCAGAGCCAAAGCACAGTGCACAGTCAGTGCACGGCTATTAATAAGGACTCACTAACCCACTCGGATGTGGCTGATTTTGCTGATGTTGGATCATGTGTTTCAGGGTCATTCCACGAGGACACGGGGATTCAAACCCTACGGCAACTATGCATCGAAGTGTTGGCATCTATGCCCTACGGTAAGGAAGTTTTAGAAGAGTTGGCGTCCGTTTCTCAAAGCCTGAGCCACCTAACGCAACAGCACCAGGAACAGAAATTTTCCGAAGTGATCACCGAAATGCCGTACCCGCTTCCCGATTTGCCTCATATCAAAGATTTGGAGGTGCCAATAAATGGAAATAATCCCACGAAAGTGAAACTGGTCGCAGTTCCGCCACCCAAACCCGAGTCACCTATTCCTCCCCCCGTACCAGAACTCCCCAAGGACGAGTCATGGCTCGGGGTACCCACGAAGAAAGATCCGAATCTTCTCGTTTGTCTTTCACCGTCACAGAGGAACTACTTGAAAGAAACGAATACTTTCCCTGCCAGAAGTGCCGACAGCCTCTTGGATATGCACCAGAAATTTGTGGAGCGGCGTGGGTACCATGAGCTAACCACCGATCAAGTGAACGCAGTGCACCACAAAAAAGCGGAACACGTTGTATCATCGGCGACGCAATTGCGGAATAGTGTCACACCACCACCCGTACCGCCACCGCCACTGCCACAGGTTTTCACGCAGAGCGAACCTGTGGCTACTTCGAGTGGTGATGGGGATGACAGGAATAACCACAGATTATTGGCAATCATCCGAGACTCGAAACAGTCTTCAAGTGAAAACAGCCCGAGAAAAATAGAACAAGAGGCACAGCTAGCGTCGGTCTCAGTGTCGCGAGCCCAGTGTAGTGATCAGGAAACGCAAACAGCTAAAGGTGAAGCTACAACCACACCTGCCCTGGCAACTAGTTCTGGCAAGGAGCATAAACTATCGGAAATCAGCGGGCAAGGGAACAGTAACAGCAGTATGGCACAAGCAAATTTTGACCGAGAAAATTTCTTCAGGAAATGGGCCTCAGAAGATCCCATTCAAACCGATTTCAAGAGGTTCTCGAACATTGAGACCACCCCGATGTATTGCGGCCAAATAATGCAGACGATGCCCAAGAGATATTCGAACATTGAGACTTCCTCTTACGAGTCCCGGAAGCGAGTCGAAAATGGTCACGTCGTTTATAACATCTGCGATTCTAAGCAGGAAAAAATGTCAGACTGCAAAGACCACGACAAAGACAGTTTTGCGAATAGCAAAAGTGAAATTATGTCAGATGCAAAATTAGATAGAGTTTTCGGCTCATCAGCCGCATTACCAGCTGGCCAGAATTCCGAATCAACTCAGGGTGGCAAAAATAGCTATACCAGCAATGAAAAGAAAAGCTCCACAACGAGCGATTTCTCCTACGACGAATTTCGGCAGAGAGCCAAAGAAACTGCAAAAAATGCAAAAAATGAATTTTTCAAGCGAGAGCATCTGCTCAAGGACTTTGAAGATATCGAAAAGATCTTGACTGATGACATGTTCACTATGGACAAGGGTGAGGAGATCAGACGCAAGTCGAGAGCTGATATGTGGGCAGAACTTGAAAAGAAAATATTGAATCAAGAGCCGCAGAAAGAGATGAAATCAGAAAAGAATCATTACGAGAACTTAGACTTTTCTAATAAACCTAAGGCGCCAAACAATACGGGAAAACCCAGGCAAGTATTCCAGCAAGAGCATAAAGAACACAAGAAAGAGACACGATCTTACGAAATTCCGATCCGAATCGAGAACAAGAAGACTGACGCTTTCGAAGAGCTGGACAGAAAAATGCGACAGACTGAAAGGCAGCACAGTTTTGAAATTCCTAGACAGGGCGACAAGACGACGGATCCCTGGGATCGATTCGACAAACTTAAGCGGCAGTATAGTCTGCAGAATGATCAGCAGCAAAAAACGAAACCGGAAACCCATGAAATTCCCATAAGAATAGAAGATAACTTCAATCGCTGGGAGAAGTTTGAAAATAAAATGAAGCAGGAAAAATCACCCCAGAAAGTCATTAACATACCTGTCCAGGTCGATAAATCCAAGGAAAACAATCAGTCCCAGAAGAGTAATGAAAGAGTTATTCCTGTTAAGGTGGAAGAAAAGCAAAGACCAACTAGCACCACCTTCTTCGACCAGTACAGCTCCTCAAACAACTCCATGTTCAAAGAGCATAAGTTTACAGAAAATCGTCTTAGCTCGCACAACCTCGACGAATGGATGAAATACGCCGACCTTGGGGCGTCTTCTGACAATATTACTAAACCATTTATGAAAGAAATGGATATTGTCTACCATGGTAGGCGGGGCAACATACGTGCTCCGCGCCTTAGTGCTTCGACCAGCAACCTTCATACAGTTGGGGGATCCCTGCATAGCCCCAAAAGTCCAATAAGCCCTCCGCAGCGGTCACGCTATAACAGCTACAACTCGGCGGTGGACCAAACCCCAATAACTCAATATGTTACCCCGCACTACGTGCGGCAATGCTCCTTACCAAGGGACCTCCACAACAACCAGGCGGAGTACATCAAGCAGAAAGAACACGAGCTCCAGGCCGAGTTCGACAAACTGGAGCACGACCGTCGTAGGCTGATCGAAAAAATGGACCGAATGCACACTAGCCATCAACTCCGCAAGGACCTCTACCAGCATAGGTCCTGCAGACTACCCACGCTGTCCGAAGAAGAGGCGTTTCGCCAACAAATGCATGACGAATGGATGAGCAAAGTAGCCGAGAGGGAGGAGCGCCGCCTGCACAAGATCATCAAAATATCCAAGCCGACCGACGATCCCACCTCCGGAGCACCTGAGAAACCTGTCCGGAAGTCTTCCTCCTCCATAGACATTAGCGACGAGTTCTTAAAGCGGGTCAAGGAGCGCCGCTCCAAACTGCAAATGCCTTCCGACAGCGACTGGGACAGTGGGGCAGAGTCCCATCCAGCCCCGCGGACTGCTGAACCGGAAAACGAGCCAACTGTGAAAGTGATTGAGGGCCAGCAGGAGGCGGATCTCAGGCGCCTTCCGAAGCACCTGCGAGAGTTTGCGGAACTTGCATGCAAAGTTCAAGAGGAGCACTCTGAGGAGACCGCCACTTACAAGACGACCTCCACGATCTCGAAAAAAGATGGTGAGTTGAGCAATTTTCACATATTCGGCCTGCTTATTACCGCTGCTGTTGCCTGGACCGTTTGGCGGGTGATTACTAACATCTAGACCTAAGAAGCTTTGCGTGCTGTCCCGGCCGTTTGTTTACATTCCACTAACCCAGCCAGAGCGTATACCTTGCGACTAATGAAGCTGTTTGGCGCTTAAGACATTCCACACCAAAGCACTCAGCCCCGCTATTTTTTTCTTTTGTGTTTTTTGTTTGTAATAAGCCTCGGAATGTTTACCTGTATTTGTTGTTTGTTAACTCTGTAGCTTTAAATTATAAATAAAATGTTTTCGCAGAAGCTGAGTTTGTTTTATTTTTAACCGCCCACCTCTGTTGCTGCACCCGGTGAGTGGCGGTCAAGCCGAGCATGACACAATTCGCTTAAATTTATCAGGCCACCACCACCGTGTGCGCGATTCTGTGCATGCTGTGCGGAGCATACACCTGAAGTCCAGTTTGTTCCTAATAACCCCTCCCCCTCCCCACTGCGGGATCCATAGTGAAGAGAGCAGTTCAGCGATGGGTGCAGTACGCGGATGCTGAATGCTGATTGCTGATATCACCGGGTCGCGCATCTTCGCGCAATCACCGTTCCAACTGAATGGAGCTTTCAGCTTGCTTTATTGTCTTTAATGAGTGTAATTTGTGCAGATTATCATCAAGTGCCGGGAAGCACGTCACAGCCGAAGCTTGCTACCATCTTGCGGCCAAAGGGGACTGCCCAGGGCTCAACGGCAGTAATCGCTAGGCGCAAGAAACAGACACGCTTTGCACTTTCGCCTAATCGTAGAAGCTGGTCAGAAAGTGATCTGCTGAAGGAGATCGATAGTGCGCTCAGCTTAGCCAAGGGATTTCTCTACTGCCGAGGTACGGGAACTTCTTTGATACAATTTCGCTTTTTGAACATAACGTGCTTTGTCCGTTCGTCATGCATGAGTGCATGCTTGTCGCTCATTAATTTCCATCGCCTTGATACTGCAAATTGCCCCATTTGATCGCCAGTTTGTCCCCCACGTCGCTACCCAATTAACCATTGTGTTAAGCATATTGCGAACATATTATTTTATCATTAGTGTGTTGTTGCTGTTTGCTTCTTTATAACAAACCAAATCAAAATCAAATCAAATATTGCATAACTATACTCCCGCAAATATTGAACATTTAACTGTTTATTTTAACAAAAATTGTATTAACTTTCAGAACAACATTTTAACCTTGATGAAAGTAAAAGACATTGCTAAATTAACTTCAGTTATTGCATTCCTTCGCGGTTTCGCTATATAATCCACACGTCAGTCGTATTATTTAGTAATGGTAAGAACATAAAATTTTCAATGATACACTGACCTCGCAGGACTTAATAAAAAAATTACAGTGATTTTATTCATTTACTTAATTTTTAGTTGCAATATGGATTTGCAAAAATTCCAAATATAAAAATAGAACTGTCGGTATAAATGTGGGGCTTAAATCGCAGAAAATAATTATGTTATTGAAAACATTGAAAATGGTAAATTCATAAAACGAACATTGTGTACAAGTCATTCATAATTGATTCCTATTGAATACGCGAACGTAGTAAATTGCCTTCTTTTCTTATGTAAAGTATTTGTGTGGTTTCCGATGGGACTCGTACCCGCGCCTGGGCTTCTAGTCGAGACAGTACCTTAAAGGTACCCATAAGCGTACAGGCTGATTATGGAAATTTTTTTCGTAGAGTACTTAATATACGAAATATTTGAAAGTTTCAAGCTAACCAAAATACCGGGTATGTATCAAAACTAAATGGAGTTGATATGCATAACAAAAGTTTTTAACATTTTCGATATATCCCACGCAAATATATGTGGAGAAAATAAGGGTGATGTCAAAATTTCATTAATTACTTGGTTTTTTATGAATAAAATAGTGATGAATGAAAATTAGATTTTTACACCAGTGTTGAGCATATCCGGGTACTAATTGTTGTTTACCAATAATTAGATGTGCTGTTAAATGAATTGGTGGAATTTTTTTTAAATTCATCCATGCGCTTAGGAACAACAACGGAATAAAGTCGAAAAACCTTTCAAATTAAAAAAAAAAGATTTGTTTCACCCCCTTAGGATAGGAATTTGGAGAAAGGCTTTTAATAGTTGTTGAATATTACGGAAACAAGGCTGCAAACAAAATTTAAACACAATAGCTCTAATAGTGTAGCAGAAATCATTAAAAGAAATAAAATCAGCCGTTGGCAGTTAAACCATAAAATTGAGGCTGTGTCGTAAATGGGCCAACCCCGATGAGGCATCCGTCGACATTTCGATAGAGAGATAAATATGCTTTATGCTTTGATCTGGCACCACTTTCAGCCTGTATGCTTATGGGTACCTTTAAGGCCAAATTTTGCCCCATAAAAAGCTGGCTGCCTGCGGTTTGGTCCATCCTCGGTCAGGAACCCCATGTGTTTTTTGATGTACATATGTAACAACTTAAACACCTTATATTCAACGAAAGTGCAACTTACAAACCAACTAGCCGAATGAAATTTGAATTTTTGATTAAAATATAAATTGAACGTGCCACTTTTCCAATTCCAATATTTCATATTCGGTGTGAGAAGAATTGAGTTTCAAGTTATGGCATTAACAATATCAAGTAAACTGCAGTTTTCACTGGAACAGATTCGCGACTTAATTCTTCCATTGAAGTATTATTTTTGGGTTAAACATTTTTTATAGCTATTTTCTCGTAGTGGAAACATTTGTTGATTTGATTTGCAATTATTTTGGCCGACACTGTTCTTATTAACTTAAAAATATCGAACGCACATATTTCTGTGATTATTTTAAGTCTTCCTAATTTAGGAAATTACTGATTAAGCGTATCATGTTCAAAATGTTATATTTGTTGCTTATGTAGCACACCTCTATCTTAATTGTAACGTTATCTTTAAATAATGCAACTTAACATAGTCTTATCAATGAGTTGACATTTTTGAGATTTGTGAGAAAATGCATGTAATGCATAAAGAATTGCTAGAACCGCGCGTGCAATTGCCATTTTTGCCGAACTCACCCGTAAAAACAATGTCACGACATATGTGCGCTATTTCAGCGCCGCGATAATGTCTCTTATCAAGAGCAAACTCTCAAGGGCAGTTAAACTGAGACCTGATGCGAAAGTGTTATCACTCCCTAAAAATACACCGGACACATCACTCGCGATCCCCTAATCCATCATCAGCAGATAGTGCTGGGGAGCTTTCATTTGAATAAGTAGAGCCTGCTCGGCGCGAAATTAGCGCTTGTTCTAAGTTAATTAAGTCGCGCACATACACATCTGTAATTTTCGGCGGTTCTTTTTTATGTTGTAATTGAAAGAGCAAAACTAGAAACTCTTGGCAGATTATGATATTTTGTTGACATAATCGATGCGCGCGCATCTCTCACGGCAGACGTCTGGGTCGGCATTTCGAGATTGCGCACTTTCGGGTAAATTCATTTGGCTGGCTGCAAAATCGCATGCGTTCGAATGATTCTTCCATGGCGAAGAGTGCCAGTGCCAACAGCCAAACTCATCCGAATACAACCGCCGAGACGAAGACCAGCAGAAGAAAATAAAATTTCGGTTACAGTTGCTCTGAGTTCGGATCAATTTGGTTTGGACCGACCGACGCGTGATTGTGGAAATGGGACAGGGTTAGATCTATTTTCTGTTTTCTCTTCCCTGCCTTTATTAAAATATTTCCTAATTTTCGATTATTGCTCAATAAATATTTTTTCTTGTTTTAAATTGCGCCGGGGTGAGAAAGTGATTGTGTCTAGTCGCGAATTGTGTTATGAGCCTGTGTTGTATAGTGTGTCATAATATTGTGTTGGATATTCTCTTGCAGAACCACAACCAGCGATGATAGCGCCAAAATTTAAGGCCAAGGCACCGGGATCAGGTATTGTCCAGTCTTCATTAGATCTTAGAAATCTCCTCCATCGCCGTTTGCCTCGCAGCTTGCATGATTAATTGGAAGTTGGTCAAAGGTTCCACTTGTCTAAAAATAGAAACATCAACTTTGGATCAATTTCAGCGCTTGCTTTGTAAATAAAAACATTTCGAGTGTTTCACGAGTTTCGTAAACTTCAGCACCGCTGGGTAATTGGGCTAATTATTTGTTTGCAATTTAAAGCAATTTGGGGTAAAGAAAATTTATTTTGTATACGTTTGTCTGCCCTTTTCCCAATTTCAGCAAGACTTAGGTTGCTGGAACCATCCCTAACGTTTAGTGTACTAACAGCAATGAGATCAAAGAAGATAAATCTCTCCATCAGTTGAAGTCATTGCCCTCCTTGAAGGATTTTAACTTCGTTCCACACTGATTGACGAGGAATGGACTATGTCCATCGTTACGACTGACATGTAATTAAGCGCTACATTAGCATGGGCTTTTTTCGGCGGACTGAATTTAGCATCCACCTCCAGTTTTCATGTTCGTAAAAAGCTTATGCCCAGAATAAATGTTTGAGGTGACGGTTCATAAAAACATTACCACAACATCGGATGTGTCTGGTCTTCAAAATTTATTTGTTCACCTCAAGGCCTCTACTTTAAAATTAAAGTTAAATAAATAAAATAAATAAATTCACTTTACGCAAACCCAATTGTTGGTTCATTAGTAAATTGTTTGTCTTTTACTAACTTTCGTTATTTTAAACATTCCGCGAAAGCAAAAATTTCAAAAGTTAGCAAATACAATTAATTGTGTTGGAAACATTGACTAACCGCTTTCATTATGATAAATGCCTAAAATGAAAACGTTTCTAGCACAAAAGACAACAGACAGCATAAACGACATCGTTTCCATTCCTCTCACAGCCACATCCCCTTCCGGTTTGCGGAAATGTTGTCCCTTCATATATAAACACCACCTAACGTCGCGTGAGTTTGCAAAGCAATTTCTCAGTTTAAGAAGATGGGAACGGATGAGCACAATCCCCTCTAAGTAATTTTTCACAATGTCAACCTAAATGACAAGTACTTTTACCCGCAGATAAATCTCAATCACAAAAAGTGCCATGTGCTAAAAACAAAAGTTCATTCCATTTAATCCTTTACCTTGCTAGGGGTGGAATAGGCGGATATCTTAAATGCAATATTTTCTTGAATTTCTGACAGAGGACCTTTTATATTTCATTTCATAATATTAAATAACAATTTAAATGGAGCAGAATCTATGTTGTTTAAGAAATATGTATATCTTCCTTATTTGTTATAAAATGTAGTGATACTAATTTTCGGTCATTACGAGGTCATCGAAAGAGAAGTGGTCTCAAGTATTTAAAACCTAAGTGGATACAAACAAGGAATAAATAAATGCCAATGGGAAAAGCTATCAAGCCTTCAAAATTTGCGAGCTCTAGCTTCAGAAAGTTCATTCATGTCAAGAAGTACACACGTGCTATTTTATTCGAATTTAAGAGATTTGGAATAAAACGCGTTGTTATATTTTGAAGGACCCAGTATATAAAAAGTATTCTTTATATCTCACGAACACATATGTAAAAGTCTGCCTTGTGACTTCCAGAGACTATATGAATATGAATGTACAAAATTCAGGGATAAAGAATGAACGCCACTGCAGATGGCCGCAAATTAAATTTGGGTCTGCCATAATCAAAGTTATATTTGAAAAAAGAACAAGTTTAAAAGCTTATAAAAGTTACACGTAAGTAATTTTTATCGTTTGGCATGCCAAGTAATATTCATGTTTAATTTTTGAATTCCTCTTATTTCGGAGACACCACCAGTCACAATAAAATGGAAAACGCGACCCTTTTCAACTGACAATTAAGATATTTTAAATGAGACACATGAATTGCTTTCCAGGATATATTCAAATCTTATATTTAAATTCATCGTTTGCATTTGTGGGTTAGCGATGCACTTTGAATTTAATAAGACTTCTGTGAGAAGAGTGAGTGACATTTGTAGGCTTGCGCTTAACACAAAACATATTAAAATCTTAAAAACCACTTAATAATTTTTAGACACATCGACAGTAATCTCGCGACACACTTGTCTAGTCTATAGACATTTAATTTGTTTTTGTTTCTACGTTCATAACGACTTTCACCAAATATACGTCGATTTGATAAAATCTCTTTGTAGATGTGACATCTGGATTTTTTTGTTCATAATATCTTTTGCAAAAAAGGTTTGCGTGCATCTTTTCTCTGAATTGTTCCCAGTGGGAAAGCCATATATTTAGTCCCTTTAAAGCAGTTATGCCCGAGATACACGAAGCTAGTTTTTCAAAGCTAGGATAGCAAGCTAACATAATTTCCCGTATCCTATCCTGGCTTGGCGCAAGCTATAGAGCGGTTTACATGATGCCAGGAAATTTTACAGACACTATACAGTGACAACACTTCCGTCGACAAAATTGAACGCCATTCGTAAAACAAACACAATTGGATCGCTTCGTCACTGCACACTAGCCGATTGGATAGTAGCTTTGCCGGCCAGACGAAACTATTACACATGCCAGGATAGTAAAATCAGTGGTGGGGGACGCTAGTAGCTCAAAAAATTGAACCCTATCCTATTAAACTATCCCAGCTATAAGCTACATAACTTACTATCATTTCACTAGCTTACTAGCCCAGAAATGAAACTAGTTCTGTATATACGAAGCCAGAGTTATTTTCTTGCTAGTTTGATAAACTAGCCTCGTGTTGCCCGGGCATAACTCATTTTTCCCTGTTAGTTAGGTTAAATTAAGTTGGCGTGATTGCCTGAAGGCACACTTAAGCCAACAGAAAGGCCCATTGTGATACCTCTAATCAGAGAACCATTTTGAAGCTCGAGATCTCTGATGTTCATTGAACCCAGGTCTGACAGATCATTAAAGAAGAACGCGCCCGAATGATAGCGTTTGCAAATTGCAAAAGCAGGGTATTGAAGAAGGAGATGAGTGATGCTTTCCTCCTTCTCCTCATTCAGGCAACTTCTGTAGAAGTTATTGGACGGTACATCAAGCCTTCTGACATTGACGGTTAATGCTCGTCCTTAATTCTTCGCGCAGAAACAGGTTCCGTTGATGCTCCTATGATCCCAGGATCTCAATCTTCACGGGAATTGGTGTAGAGAGATATCAGTTGGAACAAAGGGGGGCAGTCAATGTTACCGGTGAGGAGTTTCTGAATAAAAGTAATGTCGGCATAGTCGCGTCGCTTACTTAGCGGTTCTAAGTCGATTAATTTTAGTCGATTCTCATAAGGAGGCAAGTTTTGGTAGTCGGACCAAGGTAGATCACGTAGAGCAAAGCGAAGGACCCTGCGCTGGACAGATTCGATTTTATTGATGTCCGTTGACTGTGTGGGAAACCACAACTGACTGGCATATTCAAGGATTTGGTAACGTATGGGTTTTTGAATTCGATGGACCAGCGTTTCACAAACCCAAGGGCGGAGTTAGCTTTAGCTAATGTATTGTCGATGTGGAGCCAATGTTAAACTCGCTATCACAAAATCACTCCAAGATCACGAAGAGAGACAACTGAAGGGAAATGCTCGCCAGACAAAAGATTTTGGAGATTTTCATATCATCGGCGTAAATTGAAAGGTCCGAGTTTTTGATGATGCACCCAACATCGTTTACGGACAAAATGAAGATCAGACCCAGATGGCTGCCTTGAGGGACCCCTTAACGGGATACAAAAAGGTTAGAGGTCACCGAGTCAAAAAGAATACTGTATTGACGTAGGTTTAGGTAGGACTGGTAGGACTCGATCCAAGAAATAAAACACTGCTGGAAACCAACAGAACGTAGCTTAAAAAGGATAATTTGGTGTCAGATTTTATCAAAGACTTTACCGAAATCCAAAATCACACGCAGAATATTGTATCAAATCAACAATTTTTATCCTATTTAACTTTATTCAAAGTCTTTCAAAACAATAATAATATGCCAGATCGGCGCCAAGTTTTACAACTTATGTATATGCGAAACAGACTCCTGGAAGTAGTACATATTTCCTAATCGCTGCCTTTTATATAAAAGTGTGAACCGAAGTGCTGTCAAACATTTGTGGCACAGTTCCAAATATTACTCACAGTTCTTTCGTTCGCTTTCTACTGCAGCGCCGGTGAATTTTTGGCAACTACTTTCAACTCCCACAACTACCAACGATGGAACTTAAATGTGTATTTCGTCGTTCTAAGGTCGAGGTTCAATACTTTGCAATGTTCTAAAGCACACTATCTTTCCAAGAGTTTTTTGTACATTACGAAGTTATTTAATAAGATTTGTATGAGGGAATTTAATTCAAAGGACCTAAAGAAAATAAATCATCCACCGAATTTCAATTTTGGCATTAACTCATAGAATCTCTATGCTATCTCCAAATTGCCGCAATGAATTAACAAATATTTCCATTCTGAGGGCATATACTTAATAGTGAAGGCACCCGTGGCAACCTCTAATGGCAATCTAAACATAGAATTCATTCAGCTTTACGACATTCGTAAATCATCTACAGACTCCCGGCGACTAATAACTGCGGCAGAGTGTAAATTAAAACCGTTCAAAAAGCGTCACGGACCTATTTCTGTGAGTTCTAATTAAATATTTATCGTGAATTTCGAAAATAACCTTCAAAATTTATTGCCGTCGACCCCACAAACTAGAGGGCCCCCGAGCCACGTGAAGAGTCGTCATTTTCTAAACGTCTTCGTCTCCACCGACTGCTTGCTGCAGGCGTGGGTGGCTTTCCCCAAGGAGCAATTGGAGTTGGGTGCTTCGCTGAGAGGTTGCGCTGCCTTCATTCAATTTGTATTTCGGCGAGCGAATTTAATGTTGTTTTCATTTTCAGTCCAAATGAGCACAATCAAATCAAATAATCGCATTTGTGTCGAATCGGATTTCGGCGGAGCACCGTCCTGCTGCCTCCTTTCCCACGACTGATCGTACATCTGCTCTGCGGACTGTTTATCTCGCGTTAATCTCATGTGACGCAATGATTTACGTGAACTCTGCCAAAGCCCTGGGGAATCCATTCGGGAATTTGGGGAATTTTGTAAAAGACATCTCTGAAAGAAAATCACAACAAATTCCACCGAGCTGGATGCTGTTCATGTTATTCGCGGGCTCGCTTTTCCCGAGCAACTATTGTGATTTCCGATCATTCTGGCAGTAATTGGGCTTCTCGCTGATTAATAAATCAATCATCCGCAGCAGCGGTTATGTTATTTTTGGAGGAGCGGGTAATTCGCATTTGAAATGTTAATGCGAATTTATTGTAGCATAAAACCTGGCGTGCTGGCGGTGGAATGGTTTTTCGTAGCACCGGATGAGAAGCATTAGACTTCGAGCTACGCCGGATCTAAGAGGTTGATTTATTTTCATGGATTTTAGCGTAGTGAATATCTCTTAAATTCACTTAATTTAATCGTTAAAGTGGCTTTACAGATTTTCGAAGAAGCCATAAAATTTATTAAGTTTTCTCCGCACCACTGCTTGTCTAATCACTTTGGAAACACATAATTAGTCATTATGAATTCCTTGTCACAATAGTTTTATCCTATAAACCTTAGGTATTTTCGCATCCTTAATAAATGCCAAAAAAGACGTATATTTTCCAAGAAACGAAAATCAGGCAACCGAAATCAAGAAGAAGAATAAAATGTGAGACTGGCGCCACAGACTGTAATATTTCAAGGCTTTGAGGAGTTCAATATATGTATGTAACATTTATTCAGCATTTTAACGAGTTTTTTAAAATATTTTCAATGCTAACCACAGTAGATAAGTTGTTTACAAATGGTTTAAGAGGTTTTGGGCACTGCGACTTTAATTTGCCGCTAAATTGTTATTTGTTGCATCTGCCTTTTTGAAATTCAACCTATAGTGTCAGGAGATTCATAATTGAAAATTACGCGAACGAACTAAGCGTTTTGATAATTAGAACGTTGTTAAAAAATCACTGACCCATTGCGAGAACCTTGCGAAAGTTGATCGTGGAACACCAGTAATCATATCAACATATGTTCTAGGTGTTTGTGGCACCGAAAATTGAAGAACTTGATTCGAATCATATTTCAACAAGACGGCGCAACTGCCCATACCGCGCGCAAATTCTTTGATTCACTGAAAACCATGTTTCTTAGGAGATTCATATCAAGATACGGTAATATCGATTGGAACTCGCTCTCACCGGATTTTACGACTCCCTATTTTTTGCTTTTGGGATAGGTACTTCAAGAGTAAATTGTATGCTAACCATCCCACTACATTGGATCAACTCAACGGCAATATTCATATCGAAGTTACTGTAATTTTACCATTATTCTTGAAAAAGTGATGAAAAACATTATGAAAAGAGGACACGTTTACCTCGCGTTCAGAGGCGGCCAATATTAGTTTTCACACCTATTTATCTAATAAAATAAAAGTTTAAATACAAAACGCATATAAAATTGCAAATAAACCAAGATAGTATAATTTGAATTGCATACAATATAACTCGAGATATTAAATTTAAAATTCAAAAAGAGAATAGTTTCCCTTCTCTCATGGCAACTCTTCCCTCTATAGGACTGTGCTCCTGGTCTAAACTCTACATACCTACTACATGGAACACTTGGTCTGGGCCAAGTGGGAAGCGAACCTATAGTGGTGTGGGAATCGGGATTTTGCTGTGTTTCTACAAATATATTCTGTGTCCATGAAACCTACTCACCCCACCACCCTTTTAATTTTTTTTCCAAATCCTTTTCAATCAGGCAAAACCACCTTCTTTTTTCGTGGTGATGCTTGTTTAGAGAGGCGAATTATATTGGGGTTCTATTACAAGGGAAGGGTTGTGTGACAGGAGTCAGCTCTTAGAGGAGGTTGCGTTGCGTATTATTATTATATTATTTGCTTTTCTTTCTTTCTTTTATTATAATTACTCTTCTCCCTTATCACTTTATATTTTTATATAGATCCTTACTTCATGTTCCACATTTATTTTTCCACCGCTGATTAATATGTATCCTTAAAAGATTGTAATCTTATGATAAGTAATAATAATAAACTTGAATTTGAATTTGATTTTCTTGCATGTACTTGTTTCTATCTAATAGCTACCAAATATGACTGACTAAACAATTGACAGACGGAAATGGAACGCGATATAAAATTTCTTTAATTGTCTTCTTGAGGCTAATGAATTACCGATCTTAATACAGTTTCTTAAAACGTTATGCAAGTTTTATTCCGAGTCACAAAACTTTATCTTTGATTTAAAAATAGCCCCACCTAATGGGTTATGAAAGATCGTTCCATTTCGTCATTTAATTGTTCGCGTATGATGCATGCCTTCCTCATCTTTTGACGTGACAACGTCTCTCTCCTCAAACAACGAAAGTACAAGTATATATCAGGTAAAAGAAAAATATTTCTTTCATCCTAGATATTGTCACGCCCAAAACCCCGCGGCCGTGTCGACGACACGACTTAGCATTTTTTATTTACAAAAAAGCAAAATCTTTCCTCCTTATGAAACATAAATAGCACCCACGCCTTTGTTTAAAAAAAATATTGAAATCCTTCTAGTTTTGAGATTTCTTTGGTATAAATGGATTCAATATAATATTATTAAGAGGAAGTAAGAAGAAGAATTTATAGCTTGGATTTAAAACAAAAATTAAAAATCCCTTTACAATTGGAAAATAATATGTTTGGAATTGTTTGTGCCAAAAATTATTAAATTACGCAAAATGCCGCAAGACTATTTAAAAGCTACATCGAAAACTCATATTTGTCAAAGCCCTCTGAGTTTTAGTCCAGAATGTGCAATTTTCTGTTTTACAATAATTCAATGTTATATTACCCTGAACATTTGTAGGTACTAGCTACGTGCTCGTATAATCACAGCTTACAAGTTACAATGTGCCAAACAAATAATTATTCGTGAACACAATGCTTTCCTTTTTGATGATGGAATGGAATTATTTCACGGTAATCAAACTATGCATGATACCAACATATTCATTACGGGAAATGTGAAATGAAATTGCAATTGGTAACGTGCACAAGCTTATCCATTGTATTTTGTCTAGTTTTACCATTTATTTTCGGCTGCTCGGCAACCCTGTCGAAATGGCGATCTTTTAATTGCAAATCAGTACTTGCCGACGAAACCTATGTTACATGTTCAATCAATTTCCTCTTTTAAAGGGATTTTGCAGTCATTTCATGTAGTTAGGCTCGTTTGGAAAATTAATTTCGGATATATTTGTGTCCGAATTATAGAATGATATAATAGGAAATATTTGTGTGTAATTTGACGGAGAAAATAAAATACAAATTACACTTCACTATTTTTTTGTAAAATCTACTAATCAATACAATCAACCCAAATATGTATAAGGAAATTTTTTTGACAATAAATATGCAGTAAATTTGTTAAAGTCACTTTGAATGTAATAATGAAATGTAAAAATCAAAAACTGTTCGCGAAAAATTACGAAATTCATATGATGAGAGAGGCGCTGTGAGAATTTTTTTTACTTCGTTATTTATAGAATTGGTTCGTTGCCGAATTTAAGTTGAGCTTTAAAGAACAAATAAACAATAAATATTGCCTAATAATTACGCAGAAACGAATTCACGTTTTCGAAATTAAAAATAACTAAATACGCATAAATAAATACATGAAAATACAAAATGGTCGTGCTTCATATTTATATACGCTAGTTTGCGAATTTGATGGGTATAAATCAATATTTAATGAGCGGCTATTATGTCTACGTTTACGTTTACCCCAATTTTATCATCGACATAACTTGGTTTATATATGGTAAGCATACCGGGAGAAATATAGACACAGGTCCTTTTTTCCCCCATATTAGTAGGTTCAAATGATTTGAAATTGTTTTAGAGTTTAATGCGCGTTTGTTGCCTCTGGTTTTGATATTATAAAATTATACTATCCAAAGATGGTGCCTGTAAAATAAATCAGTGAAGACAACACTGGTGTGCGTCTATAGGGTTCTGTACCTAAACACCAGCTATTTCTTAGTATGGAGCTTTACCGATTTGTAAAAATAAATCGCTTTTAATTTGGCAGCAGTTCTGTTGATTTCCATTAATTGAAAGGTAATGCATTTTTACTTAGAAGTTCCTGTGGCGAATTTCACGCCATTAAGGACATTGTTGGATGACGGCATTGCGCTTAAAATGTTTGCAGTCGTTCATACATATTTAAATCATTGGCGCCTGATACAATTATCGCAAGTTTCAATTCATATTCAAAGATCACCTTTCCATGATTGCTTTTGGATAAGCGTGAGAATCTTCTGGTCTCGCGTTAATCAGACCTAGCCGCAGTTGCTCTTTTCAATTTTTTGGTTTGTCCTTTGCAAAATAGAAATCATGAAATTCACGAATAAAATAAAGTAGGTATATGTACCAATGCATATTGAACCAACCAGATTTTTAAGAAATTTTAAAGCCTCCCGGCACACCTGAGCCAACATGTCGCAAAATCGCCCTTACGTAATGTCTTACGCTGTGGACCAAAATGTCAGAAGTCTCCCCTCCTCAGGCTCATTGTTGTGTATAGGTATAATGGTGAACAAATTAAGAACAAATCACGAAGGCAGATTTAAAAATTAACACATTATAAGTTTGAAACCCAAATGCAATATTCCAAACAGCAACTACATATGTGTGTACATTTTAGTTTCGCTCATATACGTATGCGACACTCTAATTTTATTGAAAACAATGGCATGAGAAGAAGCAATCATATGCCCCTCTGCCGACAGATACTGTCTGGTACTTACGTAGCCTTCTCCTAATGTCCCCTAACGTCTGCTCTGCATACGCGCGAATGGAGGCAGTCATCATAATTGCAACAATTACCACTGGCCTTAATTCGAAATAAGTTCGGGTTTTGTCACGTGAGCTAGTGTTGCATCCGAGACGAAGTGATAAAAGAATCAATTTCTGACGAACACGCCTTGGAGCCGTGTTGGCAAACAAAGGCCCAATATATCGTGAATCCGGAAAAATCGGGGCTGATCCACCGGGCGACAGATAAAGCTCAGGGAAGTGTTGGAAAACAGAAGCAGGTTGTCACATGCCATCAAGGCAAATCGAATTAAAGGGAGAAAAAGTGGCAGCCGAAAACAGAGAATTGATTGATGGACTCATGGATGAGTAATTTGATTGGCACTTGGCCCATTGATTAGGCCTGGCAATTGGCACTGTATTCCTTTCAATGGTCCGGGTCGTCGGTGATGACGGGCGCCTTTCAATTGAATTAATTTGCTCCAGATAGACCCGTTTTCATCAAACTCATTGCGACGGGAATAACTCCGATATATAAAAAGAAAACAGCCAGAAGGAGCGCATGAAAGCCGTCCGTCACTGATAGAGCCACTGCGATTCGCCTGGCTAATGACGAGTAAACAGTGTGCTGTCCATTGGGAAAATTTAACAAAAACATCGCGGACAATAAGCCTGCAGCGGCTATGCGCTTTCAATTTTTTCGAGCAGGAAGTACCAAACAATTGACAGGTTTTCATAGATCAATAGCTTTTAGGGAATCCCCCATTGTCTATTCGTTCGGCCTGGGCAGGTTCGCAATTATTTTAATTTTCGATCGTTTTACACTGGAGCTGGAAACAAAACACTTCCCCTGTACGTGACCTAAATCGTGTCAGAGGCGGCAATAGATGAGACCTTCAACTATAAGAGGAGTTGCAAAGTCATTTTGCCGAGAATCGAGGAAATTGATCTAGAGGTGGACAGTTGCACTACACGTTATTTTAATTAAAAGTGCATGCTTGTTTGGTCTTAACGAGACAAAAGGTTTTGTGGCCTGGTAAACAATAGAATTCGATTAATACTAGAACGATTGGATACCTCATTTAGCAAACGAATTTCAATTAGCTTCTCCAATCAGTCGATGCTTGATCTAAAGCGCCTCATAACTATTCTTTCGGGCAATTTACTTCGGATTTGCAAAGATACTATTTGGCGTTCCACATGACTGAACTCTAGGTCCTTTGTTGCTTTCTGGATTTTTAAAGAAATCTCGTCGGAGTTTTTGTAGTACCTAAGATTTTACTTAAAAAAATAAAATTAAAATACTTTTGAGAACACAGGTCTTCAAATTGGCACATATTTTTTGATGTAATCATTAAGGTATTTATTATTTCTGGCAGCGTTTGCTGCATAAATTATGCGATAGCCGACATAAACCGATAGCTGTTTTCAACAAATCACAATATCGTGCTTAGCCGAAAACTTCATGTTCGTTAGGAGTTCAAAAAAAATATACTTATCCGTATATATTGCGAAATATTTGAAAAATATATAAAGTATATATACTTTAAATAAATGAAAAGTATTCTGAAACTGAGTCTGTATTGTGCAAAACAAATGCAATACTTCATACATTTAAGAACATATTGAAAATTCATTTTGACTAAAAATTGTACAAATTTTCAATAAAATGTACACTAGATTTATATGTTGAAATATATACAAAATACATATAGAGCATATATTATTTGAAGCGTGAACAAATATATCTTTTTAATATACGAAATTACAAACCTAATGTAAGTAAGTAAATTACATTTTTTATATACTATTTTGACTTGTAACTTTTTCCGTATGGATAGAACGCTATTGTTGTATTACATGTTGTTTGTCTACAGAACTCTAAAAGGTGAAGGTCGAAATAAGAATCTCTTGAATGTCAAATCCAATCTCAACAGCGAATGGAAGGCTGCTAGCTTGCTAATTAATTACTTTGTGTATGAAACAATGGGACTATTTATCTCTAGGTCAATCTATTTATAATTCATGATAGTGAAATCATTCAGTTTCTTACTTTTTTTCCAAATTACCCAGAAACCAGTACAAAACAAGCTCAGAGTAAATATGGAGTTGCAGACACATTGGTATTTTTATACTAAAGTTAACTACCCCTGAAGCTTGGAGTTACTGCGAAAGCATCTACAGGAGATAATGATAATTCAAACGTTGTCAGTAATATACACAGCTAGCAGGGAATCGAGGCTTCTTATTACTTTGTACCCAACGCTCTCATTATATGAGCAATTTTTCACCCCGTTTAAAAAATAATCCCTTCGTTTCTTCTTTCTCAGTCTCCATAATTTCTTCTTTCTCAACTTTATTTCAATTAGTATTACGGCAAATAAAGGGAAATTGTCAAGAAACTCGTTCGTTTGCGAAAAAGCTAATTGCGTTTAATGCTTCTTACGTTGTCTTGTCTCATTTTTAAGTTGTAAGTAATAAGAAAATATTAAAGGTGTTTCTCTTTAATGCTGAAAGTAGTTAGTTCTCGCTCAGGCATTACCAGAGCTTGTGTCTAGTAAATTATCATCACCAGACGAATGTGGTGGCACAAAGTTATTATTATAGCTGAAAAGTTATCCTTCCTGTGATTCCCTTTTTTTATGTGACCTGTCCCACTCAATGCCACTCGACCCTCATCCTTAACTAAAGCTAAGTTAAAGGGACGTTTCCCCTTGAAGTAGTAAATAAATTCAAATAATCACCTAGATCCCGAACATCTGAAATTTCACAAAGTTGAACGAGCATTCAAACTGTTATAAATCCAAAAAGGAGCACAGAACTGTAGTTTGTCGTATCTTAGCAAATAACGAAGTTCGCCACTTGAACGGGCTCACAATCAGTGATTAAAATGTCACAGCAAATTCCATTAAAGTCATTGGACTAATTCCCTATCTTTGCCAAACTCAGGGCATCCTCCCATGATAGCTCCAAAACAAGCAGACAGGAAGTGAGGAAGGTACATAAAACTTTAACCCCCGTCGCGTCACTGCCCCCAGAGCAACTTTAAATCGTACGTAATTAATATCTAAAGTCGGAAACTGGAAAGTTGTAGCAATTTTTGGGGGAGTTCTATCAATCAAATGTGTCCATTCGTAAATGTGTCACCGACAAAAGTTTCTCTCTTAGTGTTTACCCAAGTGACTGAGTTCTCGATGGCGGTCTTAATGTTAGTCACCTAAAAAAGTTTGGCACATATCCAATTTCCCGATTAAGTTCCTGTGCTTAGTCACCGCACTCTTACGTAGTGTCCGATCAATTCATTGGCAGACACTGTCACTTTTAGCTTTTATTCGGTTTATTATTACACCTCCGTCCGATGTTTGCATTTATTTTTGCAACTTCAGATAAATCACAGTGTTTTTCTCGGGGAAAGTTAGATAATATGTATTATAGAAAAAAGTTGTATCACCAACCACCTTGTGACGCTTTTCTCTAATATGTTGAAAAGTGTAAGCATTGCATACTTTTTATGCTCGAATAAAAGTGCTACTAATATTTTTGAATACATATGACACGTTAAAGCGATAATGAGAATAACATTGCTTGCTTGCCAAAATTAACTAATGTAATGAAAATTAGCACAAATGATTTTCAAAAGAACAAATAATTAATTATAATTAAATTAGTGGCCGTGTAGCCACATTAACCACCTTTTAAGAAAATTACGTAGGTTCAAATCCAGCCTCAGCGAACTGCTCCAAGGCTTAATTGGGTCACTTTGTTACTTTACGTTTACCATATTTAACTAACACTGCAAGAAACGCATCACAACTCTGCCGCTTGCCTTGAAAAGTGTTCTATTTTGTTTACTCTCATTTCATTCCATTAGCGACTTTAAAACTTTAGTTGTTGGAAAAGTTTACAATTATTTTTGTTATTTTCTTTTAGCTCGATACATTTTGGGAAAACCTGAATTTAAAGGTCAGTGTTAGGCAATTTTTGGAAATACTTAAAAACATTAAATTCAATAAATCACTAAGCACTTCAGCAGTAGAGACATAATTTAAATGAAAACTTGAACCTTAAACCATGATTAAATACTTATTTATATTATATAGTACGTACACTAAAAACTGAATGAATTTGAATTTTCTTTTGAAATTGTTTAGCATACATTTTATCATTATATCATGGCGTACCAACTGCAGCCTCTATGTAAATACTGTCAAGGTCTGTTCAGAATTGTAAAATGAAGAATGACATTTTAAGTTTGTATTTTAAATTAAAATGTTGTTTTATAAATGAGTCAGTTTCAAAATCGGTTATTTACATTTTTTGTTTAAATTTCGAGATAGAGATGTCGCGGCATTCTATAAACAATTACAAATAACACAAATCAATAGGATTTCTATACAGACTAGTTAGTACAAGAATTTTTTATGTAGATTACGATTCCGAAATTAAAAATACTCCATTGGTTTTATTGCTGTTTAGAAAAAGGTAAAAACTTAAAAAATGATAATTTTTCCATTGTTGAAAATCCAAACTAATATTATAAATTTGAAACTGTGTTTGCCTCTCTGTCTGTTTTTTACCTCTTCGGGGCTTAACTAAAGGGATTTCGACGAATAATATTCCTTGGAGCCTAACAAAGGGCATAGGCTTATTCCTGGATTCAAAAGAAAAAGGATTATTAGAGTTTGTATTCGGAAAAATTTATTTTGACAGGATTAAAATTTAGCATTAATTCTTCATATTAATTTCAACTTAAAATATAGGCTGCCTTTCATTATGGGGTTTCAATATGGTGGATCCAATTGCTGCATTTTTTTCATATCCTGCTCTGGATCAGATCACAGCAAATGTTGTGTTAAATTGAATTTTATGAAAGACAAAAGTATTTAATTTTGCGGAAAGAAATTAAGTTGCATTGACTTACGCCCACTTTGCATCAAAAAATAACCCAATATACACTTTTCTTTACCACCGCCTTATATAATTTAAGCTTCAAGAACTGACTTATGGACATCTAATACGAATACAAGGAGTGCACGGTACTCATACCCTGCCAACAGAATATTAGAGGCTGCAACTGGTTTCCTAAATTTAGAATTATGTATTTAGATTCTGAAAAATGTCCCTTAAATGTTATTTCTTCCCAAGTCCAAAACCAAACCAAAAAAATATGGTGATGATATCTGTACTATTATTGCGTAGAAAATAGTTCGTTTGGATGTTGTGCATTTTGTAGTCCTGTTAACATGTGTAAAAGTACCCTTATGGTGTCTGTGTACAAATATGTATATGTCAATCACATGCAGATTAAGAGAGTATAACAGATCGATTGTAATTAATGTGCAGGAAAAAGGGGGACTGTTTTTTTTCAAAAGTGGATGAGTGATAACTGAACTTATTTAAGAGGGAGTTTTTAAGGTACAAAATTAAAGTAGGCAATAGTTTAGAATGACATCAACTAGTTACGTACAAAAAAAAATCAAAAAACAATAATGTACGTTATTATTATTATGTCCCGTTTTAGAGAAGAGTATCCCCCTAAGGTATTCAACTTGATAGAGTTCATCCTTTAAAGAAATTGCATTTTAATATCTCATTATCGTTATTTTTTCCACTCATTGCGTTTACGAAAAAAACAGTCCTTAATTGTTCCCATAATACGCACAATACTTTATTTGAAACCCAAAAGCCATACATTCACGATATCCCAAAATAAAAGCAGTTGTTTTCAAATATGTACTGTTATGAAGCATTCATTATATGTATGTATGTATACCATAAAATCTGTTAACTTTTAAAATATACAAATGAAACGTTGCTTCGAAAAATTGTTTTATTAGATAGTTGGTAAAAAATGAAGCCTTTGGTCCTCCACACCTATTATATCACAGGACCACAAAAATCTTTTTCCATGTCCCGAAGACGAGACCGAGGGTGTCGCTGAAAATGAATACAGTGTTAGTTTAGCTCTGGGACGCCTTATTTTGTCTCTAACCTCAAAAAACTAAAACGAGAATTTTAAGACATGTGTAGATAACCACAATACCTGAGGTAAACGTGGATTTTATGTATCAGGACAAGTGTATACAACCAACAGACTTAAATAACCCCGTAACCCTCTAACCCAATAAACCAATAGTATAATAGACAAACAGGTGACCGAAAAAAGTGCAGATCATCGCCAGGGGCTACGAAATTTTCAGGAAAGGTTCCTTATTCTCGAAGAAACCTAACTAGCAAGGGTTGTTGGTCACCCTTTCAAAAAATAGTGAGAAAGCTGCTAATGCTAAAAGTAACGCTCGAATTAAAAAAGGGCATAACACACATGCTAGTAATGCTCTGTATAGTATAATTTTAAGTATGCATCACATTGTTTTACATAATATAGAAGTAAGTTGTGGACAAATTTTTCTGATCAGTATTCAATATTTACGCAATTCCTTTCTGCAATTGTGCAAGCGATAGATTAGCCAAAATACATATTTCAAAATTCTACAAACCTTTCAAAATAAACATACCTACTGGTAAATCGGTTAACTTGCATACGAGTACATAAAGTTCTCAGTTTTTTGTGATTTTAAGACTATAGATTACTATAAATATTCCAATATAACTTTAGTTCATAATTTAGGACTTCATGCATCACGAGTTTCCCTTATGCGTCGCCGCATTTTAATCCATACGTTATATATTGGTATTGCATCTTTCTGAACCCATTCTTATATTCTACGTACTGGAATTTTTCATTTTTAAATTCATGATCTAGGGGAAACATCCTATGGTTTGATCAATGGCTAATTCCGTTAATATTTCCTGCTTTACTTTCGAGAGAGTCTTTGAATATTTTGGTTGGACTGTCTTTATTAAACGACTTAGTTTATCATGAACGACACATCCAGAGAAATTGGAAAAATCCAAAAGGCAATTACAGTTGCCCTTCAACAACGGTACCTTGCATTATATTATTAGATGCGACTCAAAATATATACCCAATTTCATTAGACACAATGCTCTTAATAAAATTCTCAGTACCTTTAAAACGTAAGTCCCCTACAATGTAAACTTTTGTGACATTCATTAAACCATGTCGAGTATTTGTGTGATTTGCAATTAAAACAGTTTTCGTGCTTGTGAACATTTTGTGTAAATATGTTCTTCTTGCAGCCAAATAAATTTGCATCAATTAATAACTGATATAAAAACTTTTAGGTGTCTGGTCCCCTGGCTTAAAATCGGAAGACATTAAAATAACAAGAGAGTCCAGCACTGAGAAAAGAAGTTCATCTGGTCCTATTCAGAGCTCTCCAACTCCTCCAACACCTCCGCCACCACCTTTGTGGAGCCCTGAGCCATCACCAACACCCGGAAGGAAAGAATTCAGGCCAATCAAATTTGAGTCTCCCGTCTTACAGCGTAGGTATGTCCGGACAGAATCTACACCAGTAGACCCTCCATGGTCATATAACAACACTGAGCCTTTCTTGGGATACCAGTCATCTAGCTGTTCTAATATAAATTCAGTTGGCACAGGAAAACGTTCATACAGCTCCACATCTGATATTCCACAGAAGGTTAAAGGTCAGTTACTATTTGTTTATTGTTACCAAAATTAGTTATACATACTGATATATATTAATTTCAGATAATACGCAGGGGAAGGGCGCTACGTATACCGAAACTGAGCGCCCAAGAATACCTAAAGACAACTCTCCGGGTATTTTAAGGCCTAATGAAGTCAGTAAGTAGTCCCTGTCCCAAAATTGGTCGTCTTTCATATGCTCACCAACACAAGATTTCAAGTGTCTTTGTCACTGTAATCACCTTTCGAATATTTCAGTTTTCTTATCGAACACGTTTGTTAGCACAAAACAAAGTATCCTTGTCTCTAATGTTTGTTAGTTTGTTAGTTTGTTGGTAAAATGAAATTTTCTGCACTTTGTTGGGTTTATGGTGTATTTCCAGATTTTCTCTACATATTTATATTTATAAAGTTAAAACTCTATTTTAAATTTAATTAACAAATTTGAAATATGTAGATTTCAAAACTATAGGATTAGAAAACAAACACTAAAATTTGGTAATGTTCCTTTGTGAAACACTATTAAGTGCCTTTTCGAATCCAAGTCATGGTCTTCGTCTTCGGCTTGCTATGGCAATTAAAGATGTCACACCGAACTAAAGGTCAAACCATAATGTGCATATCGTTCCGTATGCAAACCTATGCAACGTTGCGATTACACACAAAAGCAATCCGTCGGTCGTTTCGTCAAGTTTCGGCAAGTCTATTTTGCTATGCAACGTACGATCTGGAGCGTACCTTGCAAAATGACAGCAGCTGAAAATGGGGCCAATGGATGAGGATATTCATTTTTCAAAAGTTTGATTAATGTTGTGCACTCAAATATCATACAAATCGCAGGGATTTATCACACTTTGACAGCCTGTGGAATATGCAGAAGCTTCTGTTCGTCCAGTTTTGGCAGGTTTCCGTACGAAATGGTATGCATATTATGGTTTGGCCTTAATCTCTATTCGAATTCATTCTAATGTCAGTTAACTTAACTACGCAGTATAACAGTTAAGCAAACTGCCATAGCTTGATGAGCTAGTCAAGGTTTGTGTTGACGTCAAATAAATTGTGAAGTTGACAAAGTTACGTAGAAGAGTTTATAAGCAACTTTTTGAAGGGAAAACTTTTAACAACCAAGTTGCCTAGCAGTAAGGTTCATTTAAAACTTCAAATTAAAAGCTGAGCAAACGAATTCGAACAGGTTTTTGTCTTTGCTTTATTTGTTATAATAGGTTAGCGTATTCACTGACAATATTATCTGTTGCAACGATACAAAGGCATAGACATAAGTACAAGGTATGGCAGTTCAAAATGGAGTCGTATGCCATCCAGACTATTCATCGCTTCACTATAGAAGCTTTTTCGTCAAAAATCATTTTATCTATAAATGAATGATAACTGATTTTTTGTGGACGGAATTGGAATATCTCGATGTAAGCGATATGTGGTTCCAGCAAGATGGCGCTGCGTGCCATACAGCCGGTGAAATACTAACTTTATTGCAAAGTTGAGAGAAAAAAACCGCTCGTGTAATTTCAATAAATGATGATGTCAATTGGCCACCCAGATCGTCACCACCACCTCTGTACTATTTTCTTTTGGGCTACGATAAAAGAGAGGTCTATTAGAATAATGTGAAAACTATTGATGCACTGAAAGATGAAATGTTAACCGTTATTCGTGAGATAGAACCCCAATTGTGTCAAAACGTTATTGAGAATTTTAACAAAAGAATCGTCTGCTGCCAGGACTGATGTGATAGACACAAGCGGGTTTCTATTTCAGAGTATAATTGCCGCACATTGTACTTTTACAAGCAATAAAGATTTAATTGACTATAATGCAAATTCTATGATTTTTATTTAATTACTTTTGAAAAAACTCAATTTGCAAAACGCTGTATGTACAGAAACGTAATCGTAACTGCCGACAACGAATATTTCTAGCTGGTGCGGTGCATACATTTTCATTTCCTTCAGCCTTTCCTCACAGCCAATGCTGTTAGAAGATCCCTAATGAGCATTAAAACAATTAGATCTTTTCTGCTATGTACATAGAGACTGAAGGCACAAATACAAGCATCTAGCAGGGTACCGTGGTCGTGAACATTTTTATTTTGGAGAACACGAATCTCGTAAAATTTGCAATTGTTTATTGTATATTATGTAATTTTATTACAATTCTAAATTGGTGATGCATATATTCGCCTTGAGTGCAAACTGGGCTCTGAAACCCGTAGAATTCCCTTCTATAAAACCTGTCTACTGATGGCTTTATTTATAATAAAATTATAATGCTAATGCTGCCTAGAAAACCCCAAGCTCAAACATACCTGAAACCCTTTTTATTTTAAAGCCATTTAACTGGTAGGGCCGATGCAAGGGAGATATAGAACGTGTGAAGGACATAACTTTATATTTAGCAGTGTTCAAGGAAAAACAGTTTTCTTCACTCCAGCTGGTGAAAAAGAGAATTGGGCCTAAATGATACCCTTGAGGAACTTCCAATCTAGGTTTTTGTCCTTGAAACGTACTTAATAATTCGAGCAACTAACTGCCGATCTGATAGGAAAGAGTAGGTAAATCCAATCAATCAATTTCGATTGAATCCCTAATGGTTTGATGATGAAATATTCTAATAATATTCTTACGATTAAACTACCTCCTGCAGTTATTTATATAAGTGGACAATACCAACAAACTAAATCAATTAATGAAAATATCTCAGTCGAATACTTACGTATTTCAATCACTTTATATTTTTATTGAAAGTGAAATCAGACATCCATGAAATTCATTGCTACAACATTTCTTAGAAATAATCTTTCCATAAAGGACCATCGAAGGCCATTTATTCATATGTTGCATTTGTTATAAATAAAATCCCTTAACCGTCTATTTTATGTTTTCAGTTTTTTCCGTCAAACACGAGTATATGAGTGAACCTGAAACCGAAAACGATCGACCGAAAAAAATGGCCCAATTGGGGCGACGGCAATTTGAGGGTATAGGGCCAACGACAAGAGACGGAATGCCAATAGTTCTAAGATCGGTAAAGAATGAAACCAAATCATTTATTTATGCAACCAAGAAATACGTAGGGATAAGTTACTTATCACAAAAATCATGTTTTCGTGCAGGAAGTGAAGGAGAACAACCAGCACCAATGGTACAAACGGATGTACAATACCCTCCATAAGGCTAAAGAAGGCGGTAATAACATAGTCCTACCTCTCTCGTCCTTTTCTTTCTAATTATTTGTTTATTGTTTATTTCCTTTTGGTTTTTTTTTTACAATTCGTGCTTTGCTTTTAGTTTAATTTTTAGTTTTATTTAGATGGCAAATTGTGTCGTTTTATTTCGGTCCGTTTTTTTGTTGAGTTTTATGTTTTACCGTTAAAGTTCCAATTCTATTTACAGATGAGTATGTGACAATCCACTACAAAACCCGTCGAGGTGATTCAATAAATTAAATCATTTAATCCGCTACTTCGCTTACCTTGCATGCGAGCATGCGCAATTCGCTGTGTACATTGCGGTTGCTTCGTAGGTTAGACATATACAAATATTCCGGTGATTAGTACATGCCTTTGGCATAGCATGATGGGATATGAATAGTTTCATTGATATTCAAATATGTAGAGATTGAAGCATTATTTATAAGAATGTGGTGGTAGGTATGGTGTCATGTTCTCATTTAGATTCAATATCTAAGTCTCGATTGTTGTGGGTCTACTCTTGCATTTCTTGAAATAAGTATGAAGGAATAGGTGTCTGCTTTAATGATTTTAAGAAAAAATATCTTCAGCTAAAAAGGTGATTGTCTTATTTCATTTGCATTGTACATCCACTCAAAGTTATTACATGTTAAAAGATTTTTTTTATGTACATCGCCATCCGATACTTCCTTAATTATTTTTATAATTACATTTTGTAATATATTGCGCAAAGTGACCCCTAGGGAAACACTAAGGGCAAAGGAGCAATTGTAACTTTGCATTTTGTTTGACTTTCATTGCCATAATTAAAATCCGTCGAAATTAAGTCTCTGGAACGCAAAAAGGCCGCACTGGGCTCCTTTTGGTTTTTAGTTGAAAAAGTAATATTTGTGGTGATTACAAACAACTTCGCGAAATATTCTTCTCTGACCATCGCTGCAGTCACGGGGTAGTACCAAAAAGTTAGCTATTCGTGGGCTTTTTGCTGGTTTTTTTTCGCATCGTAACTCCTCCTTTGGGCGAAATGAAATCCCCATTACGGCAGAGGGGAGGGGCATCAGAAGTGTACGTTAACATGTAATTCTTCCCATTACTTTCTTCACTTTTTAAATTCTTCTTTCCCGAAAAGACGCCCTTGGGAGAAATTTCGTGCAAACATTTTGCTCATTTCAGTTTCGCTTATTTCCACCCAACAGCACTGGAACCTGCCATAATTCATCGGGGTGAAATTTACATTTTATATATTCCCTAAAACGCCTTTAGAAGAAATAAATAACTTTTTGCAAGAACAGCAGCTCGTTTGGACGGGAACGGTGGATGGGGAGTTGCATGAGTGTTTCGATTTCGTTTTTATAGCTTCTTTGAAAGATGTATGTGCTCTGTAAATCGTGTAAATATGCTCGCCAGCGAAACAGCAACGCTTTGACAAAGTCCAAATCCCCAGCTCCACATTGTGCGCTTCAGCATGCTCATATATGCACTGTACAAACTGCACACTTTTGCTTGCTTGCTAGAACCGCAAACAGGAAATTGAATCCGAATATAAGAGGGCGATAAAATTCGCATTTTCAATATTTCAGGTCGATATCCTTACAAGTCAAACGGGTATATGTCTGAGCCTGAGCCGAACTACGACTCCGACTACTCCGCTATGAAGTACAGTACCTTGGACAGAAGGCGCGCCCCGTCGACGGGAACTTTCCACGACGAAAGGTAAGCTCGGTTGCCACACAGAACTCCAGTCCAGTCCCCTCAGTACTCGATTACAAAGAATTCCGATAGAAATCATATTTCGGGCAAATCCTTTATGCAAAATCCAAGGCGTATGCAAACCGAAGCTGTGACTACGGGACAATATCCCAGCTTCCATGCCAATGGACGGGATAAACTTCGCTAAATATTTACTAGACACGTTGCAGCAACTGTTTGACCGTTCTATTTTCTAATCCCAGGAACTACGGAACCATGCCAAATCCTGTGAAAGCTGGGTCGGGATCTTATAAAAATCAACCGGGCAGGATAGAGAACTACGTGCCTGGCCGCTCATCCGTTTCGGACAAGGAGAAGAAGGAGGTAAGTACTCACTGGACTCACGTACCTTCGAATGCACAACCTTGTAGCTCTCCGTTGCTTCTGAATACAGTCATCACTTGCATTGCATTACACTACTACTATACACTGATTCAGTACGAAAACGAATTTCGTTTCGTTCCATTTTGTGTTCATTTTAATGCACACCTGGTGAGGGCCACTTGCTCTTTCATGTTTTTCTTATTTTGGGCGTCAAACTTATATTCGGGGGATGTGTGCTATGGCAGGTTTAGAATTTGTTCGTTCCGTTTTAGGAATACCGCAATTTATTTTTAATACTATGGCTTATTACCTGCAATTGCTACCAATATCTGTCCAAATAGAAGATGCTTTCAGTAGGTTATGCTGTATCAAAAATTCATGGTACCAGTTCATGTGAACTAGTCACAGACCTTTTTAGAGGCAAACAATAAATTATTGCTAATGGAAAACTGAAAATGTCTACTTTTTAACACCATGAAGCTTTTTACTATTGATTCCATCCAACGGAGCATTTAATTAAAGATAGTACTCAATGTTTTAAGAAGCTGTTGAACGCCAACTATCAGCGTTACTATCCAGAAGTATGCAAGTAATAATTATACTTGACTCGAAAATCGAATAGCGTTTTCGATTAATTTTATTTTAAACCTTTAAAAAAAACTAGAAGTCAAATATGAAACGTTTATACATTTTGTAATGATACAATGCCAATTACAACAAAGTGTGAATACCCCTAATATGTTTTTAACGGTGTAGACAAATAGACATTTTAATCTTGCCATTATGCTTTCTAGCCACTATATACATACTGCATGGGCTCTAGTGTAACTACTAAATTCAAAACGTTTTCAAGCTCTCTCTCGTAGAAAGCAATCTAAAATTTAACCGATAGATTCCAAATAGAAGCAATCACAAACATTAAATAAAATAACGTTTAGTGCAACAGCTAGTAAGCTGTTAGTGAATTATGTTTTTAATGTGTTGCGAAGTTAACTTAAAGTTATATGAAAACTATATATGTGCACACATATGTATATAGTTGTTTGACGCCTAGAAATGAAGAGTACTTAAATTTAAGTGAATCAATTTAATTGATCTAACAAACAGAATAAAGGAAAGCATAATAACAACAAATAATTATGCGGTTGGCATTGAACTAATATAGCATCTTCCTTCACTTTCTTCCTAACTATAATTTTTAAATATTATATACTTATAGTACATATAACATTCACTTTTATCCACTGTTTTAATTTTATGCAAAAACTTTAAATTTTTAGTGGTGGGACGAAGTGATGGACATCTTTAACGGGGTATGCAATTTTCACTTTAATACAAGTCTAAAACAAAAGTTAATTTTCAATGTCTTACTTTGAAGAAAGTCTTTATATATTGTTTCTCAGAATATTTCATAATTATGAATTTTTCTAAAAAATACAACATTATGCAGAACTATATAACAATTTATATTTAAATAAGTTTCTAGAGCAAGTAAAGACTTTTTGTCAATATTTTTCTCTACTGTTTTTGCTATTTCTTTACTTATTTCTCACAAAATGTTAAAAGTAAAAAAAATCGTTTTCTTATGTTTTGAACTCCTGACTTTTTATGATTTGAATATTCAAAATACGTCAAAGAGGATCATTCCACGTATTTATATTCACCCCAATCATAGGGTTTGTCCCTGAAATGAAAACAGTTTCTAGAAATACTAGCATCACAAGTGAACCATTTATTTTGAAAGTGGGGAAAGTCTGCTTTTTGTAATACTTTTACACTATTCGGTCATTTATAAATGATATATACGAGTATATAAAGAACAAGCAAAAAACCGGTCTAACAACATTTTACAAAAAATTTGACTTTTCACTGCTCTTCACTTTCAAATAAATATGGTTCGCACGGAATGATCCTCTACCAATAATTTGTCCTCGTTTTTGTTTTGTTTTTGCTTTCTTTCTAAACTATCGATAAACAAGAACATTCATTTCTTTTGAGCGTATACTTTTCTACTATTTATCACTTTTCTCTACTATTCTGTTTTCTAATATGCATATTGCTTGTAAAGCTAAACCCGTAGATACTGAATAATGAATGGTTAAAATATAATATATACAACCCGTGATCAGCTTTTTTCAAAGAAAAATTTTAAAATTTTCATTTGTGATTTAGTTTTGTTTGTATTGAAGTTTGATTTTTTGCTGATTACTTAAGTGATCCATTTCTTTTCTTTTTCATTTAATACAAACATAATAAGTATGTTAATTCTTTTACGTGAAAACTGTTAGGTGTCTGCTATAGTGTCTCAATAAGTACTTTGCAGTACTGGGAACTTCGTTTGCAGTTTCTTTTCGCGCGATGTGCGCCTTCCTGTTGAAACCATGTATCATTTACACCCATTACTTTCAATCCATCATTTCAAGCCACGGACGCCAAATTGACTTGCGATTTGTCTCCTTTTTTGCAATGAGTCTTGACAATTAATTAAGGTTATTACAAAGTGTAACGTATATTAATTGTGTATATATCTATGTTTTCATATATATATTTCAAATATGACTGAGTAAATATTTGACAGACAGAAATAGCGCCCGATTAAAAATTTAAGTTCATGTGGAGACATTCTTTAAAAATATTTATGTATCCCATATCTGGATTATTCGCAGGAGTTCACAAGTACATCAGGCTATTAGAATTTTTCATAAGTATAATACCTACGAATAATTGCAAAATACAATATACAAATTCACGTAGACGAACAAAAATTTTGCAATTACACATTTTCTATTTATGACATAAATGTATCTATAGTAAAATATATACTTCATCAAGGGCTTGTCCTTTTGCTGTTTGTTATGAAAACAAATCTTCATTTTTAAAAAATTGCTTGAAAATTAAAACTAAAGATAAAACCTCTTTTATCTAGTCATTTCAGCATCTCAAAAATTAAAAATAGAATTAGTTCTTCTAAAATGCCACCAACTTTTTGTTTTCAAAGTAAGAGCAAAAAAAAGTGAAAAGTACTCAAAATATAATATCACAATATTGCATCGACAATTTTGATTATTACATCTTTTCGTATTATTTAACGAAATATTTTTCCTAATTTACTACGATATTTAATGTGCTTTTGTCTTTCTTTTGAATATGTTTTTCCGATTTTTAAATTATCTTTACACAAATATGTACATTCATTGTATTTGCTTTCCGTAATGAACGTTCTGCACAGATTGTACATTCATATTGATATAGATATGTATATTGTATATAGCAATATTAAAAGGAATTTGTATAAAGATTTATGCAATTTTCATACTTCCAAATAATATATCTAACTTACCTCCCCTCTGCATAACATTTCAGTGGTTTGATGATAATTCATCTTTACCTCTAACCTACATAAAGTTTGCTCGCGAAGTTGACAAATTTGTAAGTGACATTTAGTACATAAGTCGTAGACTGCCTGGGGATTTGATGTGAATTTAATTAAGAGACAAAGAGGAGTGCTCCTTCATCCTTCTATTTTTTTATTTATTTGTAGTCTTCCGTACCAAAATGGGTAAACGAAACACTTATTGAATCCACTCGATGTCCGTCTCTGTCTCAAAGTCTTTTTTTCAGATGCTGTTTGACGTAGAGACCTGAAATTGTATACAATTATAGTAAGTTTAATACATAAAATTGAAAAAAAGTTTCTTTAAATACGGAACACTGATTCGACTCGCAATAGACCATTTTAAAAATAAACCGGCAGAAAAACTGCATCACTTAAATTATTCTAATTTTAAGGGATTGTTTTAATTCAATGGGATGTAACTTTCCCAAATATGATTGAAATATAACAGAAAATTTTTAAACTTCTCTCAAACCTTATATAGCATAAACATTTATTTTTAAAAAATTTTCAAATATTTTAAGTTATCCCGCCATCTCTCGACCCAAAACCAAAGAAATGTCTTATGAAAAAATTTCGAACTTTGACGTCATTTTTGGGTCATTATTCCACAATTTTCAGCAGTTTCATTTGCAACAGTATAATAAAATCTGATCTTTTCTAAACAAGAAAAACATTTGGCTGTTACGACCTATTTTAACCCATACTTCTACTCGAAGCGGATTTTTCAATCAGGCGCGGCGTCGTATAACCTTTTCAAACAAAAAAAAAAACTTTTTCATTTATTTTTATATATATTTTAAAGTGCAATATTATGTTTGAGTTAATATACGCTATTCTTCAATTCAACTGGCAACAAACGCGTTTATAATTCTCAATTTGAAGTTACTATTAATTTAGACTGGATAAAAATTCCGCTTTTTCGACCCGAAGAATTGTGTGCCCGCCCCCTCTCCTTTAAGCACTGAAAATACACAAACATCAAAATGCAATGAATTTCTTTACGGGGTTTTAATGTAATTCAGGAAATCATTATATGTTTATGAATATTTTTGGGACTAATATAACCCGCAAAGCTCTACTCTCGGCATTTAGTCAAAGAAAGTAGTACTAAAGCCCTTGTGCATTACAAATCTGCAATTTCTAGAATATTTTTGCACAACCTTTTATTTCTAAAATTTTTTCAACGGGAGAGTACTTTTTCCTCAACCTCGTTCAAGACTCAGCCAACCAGGTCAAAATCCTCCTGTCGAAGCACCTGCCTGTGCACCATGACCTGAGCTGTGTAGGAGCCCTTCGCAATGAATTAGTAAACCATTAGCTCTTTTCGTAATGCTTTATTCACTGCCCCTTTAATTTTCAAACTAAATGCGTTCATCGAGCATAAATATTCGTTTTTATGCTGTCACTGATGCTGGTAGCAGGACTAAGTTAATTTTAATTACAACGTTTGCTCAACACCCCGGTAAAAATGCAATAAAAGTGCCATTATCGCCCGAGAGCCCTCTATGCACGCCCTACGCTCGGATATTGCGTACCGTACCACCACTTTTGACCCAAACAGGATGTGAAAACGTCCGGATGGACCAAAAAGTTTAAACGAGTCTATTATAGTTCTCTATGGATTAAACGTTTTGTGCGGCATGGCAGCTCAACCTTTTTCGTTCACATCAAATCCCCGATCTGTTGTGTATAGAACCGGAGAACCCAGTTCATATGCACCCCAACGAAAAAAATCGCCTATCCCTACAGACTGTCTCATAACAAAAGTTGCAGAAGTTGGCTCTAACCTCGTTTCGTTGATTTAATCTTTCAGCACTTGGAACAGCAGAAACTTTCTAGCAACTACACCGAAGGATATTTGTCGAGGTATGTCACAGCCAAAGTCGTAGCTTACCCTTTTCGGAAGGAATTTGTGAGCAGCCTCCACGGAGGGCTCCTAAGACCGAGCTGTATAAAACTAAACACAGATTTTCATTATCATTACGAACAGAGCCTTAAAGGAGCAAGGATATGAAAGTGATTCAAATTTGGTCTTCCGGAAGAGGGAGGAGGCCCATTTCGCCCAATTGAGCCCTGTCGAACAGAAGCAGGCTTACCGCAGTGTTCAGGCCGGCGGAGAGCCACCACTCCAAGGATTTAGGAAAGCTGCACCAGAAAAGCCAAAGGGTATGTACACTGAATAAATTTCATCGTGCACTTCTTCGACCCGGCCGGGGGCACTCCGTGTGTTTCTCATTAGAGCCGCACGCGAAAGCCCGGCCTGGCTGGGCGAAGTTTTTAATTAACCTGAGGATAAATAAAATTGAATGTGTGTTGGGGTTATTGTTTCTCAAACTTGGTGATAGAATTTATTAAAACAAACTTAAACGGCGTCCAAATTGGCTTGCGAAACACTAAACTCAGTAGGCACAGTTGCGCCAACTCAGACAATGCAGCCAAATTGATGTGAATGCCTTGTCTCTCTGGTGACTTCCTCTAACGAGCATAACATAGACGGCGCTGGCTCCCGGGCCAAGTGACTGACATAATATACGTACATCCAGGTTGGTCTGGTGGAAAGCTTTTAATAACACTCACTGCACCTGTGGTTTTCGGGCTTGATTGCGCACTTTTCTCGCTAACCAGTTGTTTTGCTTTATGTTCGCCTTTTTATCTTCTAATGAGATGTCTTCCTTGTATTTGTTTTTGTGTAAATAAAATCAGACATTCAGGTCATGAAACATTACCTTCGGGTGTTGCCTGCTTTTTTCTGTACAACTCAACTTTTTACATTTCATCAACTGCTTTTGTATTGGTATGTTCATTGCGCATGTAGCAAATCACAGCAAACTATTATTAAGGCTGCGAATATTGTATGTACAGAATATATGTATATCTAGTAATGTAAACTTAGGTGTAATAAATTATAAAATTATCTATCTCTAATAATTCTCGGTTTTGGCTCATCATTAACTGTTAAATATCGACAGTCATTTTAGACATTTTAGGCAAAATTGTAGCAATAGAATGATTTTTCGATGACTCCCTAAATAAGTAGGTAAACATTCTTGCAGTTGTTGTCATCAATTAATACTCTACCTACCAATAACACTTTTAAAACAATTATTTTAGATACAATTTGTAATCGGAATATCTCAAAAACTATAGCAGCAACACTACTTTGTTTTGCTTCCGAATAAGTGATGGGTTATTTACATATATGTATAAAGAAATTCCTCCACAGAATACGATTCGGGAAATGAAAACATTCTGTAAGATGTTGCTTTTGAGGAAAAATTTAAAAATAAAATAAATCAAATGTCACTACTATTTAAAATTTTCAATAAACTAACTCCACAGGAATTAAAACGTATCAAAAGTTCTAAAATAAATACAATTACAGTGGAATCAGTCGAATCGCAAGAGAAACAAAAAGCTAATGATTTGCTAAGCCTTATATACATACAGACATTCATATTTTCCACGCTAGAGACGCTAACAGAAAAGAAAATTCCTAGTGTAGAGACTAGTATTTTATTAACACACAGAAGTGAAGACAAAACTATTGTTTTCCAAGATTTAAGTTATAGAGTGTCAACCAGCTATTTCCGGATTTTTTCTAAAAGTCCCTCAATTAAAATCAAACAATAAAGAGTATATATGCCGAACGTAATTCGTATGGTCCTATTATAAATTTCACAACAAAATGGAGCAATCCAAAGAAGGATTACATTTTTATTCGATTAAAATTTGACATTTTATGGTCGAAAATTTATTATTTATATAATAACAGGAATAGGTAAAAAAACAAAACCAAAACTTTTTTTTGATCTTAAAGGTTTATATCACCATCTTGCAACGAACTAGAAGTTAATAACAACCTCCATAGGACGCGGATCTTATTGTTATGTAGTTCTATTAATTAATTTTGCATACGATTTTTAGGGTTTCGCACCTTAACAGGAAAAGATCAGTCTTGCGTCTGTCTGTCTGTCACAAATGGATGGCTGGTTAGCAAATTACAGTAAAAAAATCGAATAAAGTTCATCAACTCCCATTGGGGTTCGAACCGGAGTCACCTTTGACGGGAAGTCGGGCGTCTACTCACTATAAGCCAGTTCGATTGTTGGGCCTCGCTGCCTAAGAACGGTATAAGTCTTGCTATGGCTCAGGTTTTCACAAAAGGATCACAACTGAGTTCAAAATTTATTTCAAAAATTTTAATAAATTGAGTCACGGGAAAAACTTTTAGTTTATTTAAAAAAAAACATCGCTACTCACCCACCTTGCACTGCTCCCGAACTTCAGTCGACTTTGCTTCATATGAACTTTTTATGTAGCCCCTTCCTATAAACTGAACGCAACGAAAAATTCCCTTTGGAAATGGGGAATTTTGAAGGCCATGGCAGGCGCTCTTTTCGCGGACCAAACCAAAAAACTGACCTAGTTGATTTACCACAAATTTCAAAAACCTATAGACTTTCAAAAGAGATTGAATTAAATATATATAAAAATTATCCCTTAACTGATACTATAAAATATTCCAAATCAATACAATGACAACAGCTGCAACTTGTTTATTGAATTATCGTTTTAGAGACCTATTTTACAAAATATTTATTTTAACCCATATAAATGTTTGTATATACATTACATAGGTATGTACATATACATAATACATATAACCTAATTATTTTTTCTCTTTTTTTTGGTAGATAATAGCAGCGTTGTCAATATTCAAGTAATAGATAATTGTGTAAAATGAAAAAATTATTTCAATATGTAATATTGAATAAAACAATTTATGTCTGCAGAACTAATCAAATAAAGAACATTTATTTTTTCGTTAAGTTGATTAATTTAAAAATAAAAACTAAAATCTTACAACTCGGTCGGATTTTCGAAGCTAAAATATGTCGACAAAATATAAAAGGTCTAAAGCAGAATTGTGACAATTATTCCAGAATTATTTAAAACAATCAATGTCCACAAACTAGCCGTCTGTTCTTCAAACTGCATTCAAGCAATGGGCAAGTTCAGGCAAGTCGATGTCGAGCGAAAATAACACGCACCGAATCAGAATTCATCAGCTTTTACAAAAAAGTTATAACAATATTAATTAAAAACATTTAAGGAAGTATAAATAATCAAACATGTCGATTTTATTTAGCGCAAAACATTTAAAACTAATTAACTCAGTCTAGGAATCTAAAGTAGATAAATAAGATCTTCAACAAAATTAAGCATACTAAATAAAATACTTAACAAAAGATTCACTTGAAGTTTTAAAAAGTAAATTTTCACAATTGCAAACACCTACAGCACCGAATTGAATCTGGCGTTAATGCGATTATTCTGCACCGTGAGGTCACCGGCACAATGAGTGATAATCCTAAAAAATATATCGAAAAGTAATCAATCTCGGCCAATTTCTCTTCCAGACGACAAAGACATTGAATATTATCCAATCACCCCAACATTGACCAAGATTCGTGTTCATAACAAAAGTCTTGTACCGCAGCCACAAAAAGAGATCATCTGCTATCCCATCACTCACACAAGCATCACTCGACCGCTTGATTTATTCGCGCCATTTCCTAAAAATGTGATATCATTTGTGCCGCTGAATCCTCCTCCCCCTCCACCCAGTCGCCATTCATCAAGGATCAGCACTGCTTTAAAAGTGTTCTCCGAAGTTAAGGAAACGAAAAAGACTGGACCTGCCGGTCGGCATGAGGCTTGCTTCCAATCGGACTATTACCACAGAGATGGGCCTTCCAACAAGTACGGAACTGTAACAATCCGCAAACAAAGCAAACGAGAGCCTTTAGTCCGCTCAAAGTCTGCTGGACCAATTTGTTCCACGAAGACAATGAGTGCTTCCATCAAGGAAGAAACAAGCCAATCATGCGGAACTCGGGTGTCGCGCAAGCAGCAATCTTATCGTGTTAGCTCAAGTAGTCCAGGACCTGCCTCTAAAACTGATCTCAGAAAATCTAGCCCCAGTCCAGTCGCTTTCGGAAGAAGCATTTCGAAAGAAAGGACTTTTGCTGAGGAAAAGAAGAGACTGGAACAGACTTTGCCCCTTTGCAGAAAGAGTTTCACTGCCAGTACCAATATTCTAAAAGATCCTTCCTTGCGATCTCCAGATGAGGTAAAGATTGCTGTAAGGAGGTACGCCCAGCCATTGATGCGCAGCAAATCAGCTCCTAAAAAATTAGCAACATATGCACCCGTAGTTCGCTCTTCGTCGTATTTAAGTGCCAGTGCTAGAAAAAATACTACTTTTCCGGGAAAGAAAGAAGAGAAATCCTTGCGAATGTCTGTTTCCATGACATCTAAGGGTAAAGACGCGAACTTAAGCCACCGGAGCTCTATAAGAACTCCTTCAGTTGTGAAATCCAATCTTCATTCTTCCAGCGTAGTTGAGAAAAGAAATCCGAGACAAATGACAAAAACTAGTTCAACTGTAAGTTTGGCGCGAACCAGCTCAACATTTTCTGTAGATTCGAATGGTTCCAAAAAGAGAACTTCACCAAAAAAGCCAAAAACAATTGTAAGGTCTGCATCTAGGGAAGACAGGACTATGCCAGTAACGCTACATGGCGGCTATAAACCAGTTGCCTTGCGTGATATATGCCCAAGCAGGAGCGACAGTAACGTCCTTCAAAAAGTCCAACAGTCAGTCGACCTTATCCAACCAGAAAGGATTGCTGAAAGCATTGAGAAAGAAATCCAGCGAGACATTAGTGATGCCATACTACAGCACAAGGACTCAGTTCGTACGGACAAGTTTTTTCAAAATTTATTTCTAAGGGACTCTTCCCCAATGCCATCGCTAGACAGTAGTGTTCATCATACAACCTCTGTTCAAGAAAAGACCAGGTACTGGGATGAGCTTGCGTCAAGGTCAGAGCCGCTTTCTAGACGTTCCTGTGCTTATCTTTCCCAAAGACGACCAGTAAGTGATTCAAAATTTCTTTCACTGGAAAGCAAACGCTTCCACCAATCTCGGAGTCTGAGCCCTACGTACAGGAAGAAAAGCCCAAAAGGGCAAGTTCTCGAGAAAATCACCAAGTTCGATTCGTACTACCAGCTGAGTGATGAAGAGTCGGAGTTTGAAGAACCCGGACGTGCAGAAGAGATGATTTACAAGTTCGAGCAAAGGAGTAGTAGCGAGCCACGAACGCGCCCTGCAATAACTGCAATAACAAATGGGTCCCGGTCGACCTCCCCTGCCATACACGACAGGGACTATGACTACCCAAGGGTTTTTACTCCAACAAGGGAGGTGCGTTCGCCATCTCGACGCAGGATAGAAAGCTTTCGAGAAAATCGACAATCGGATAGTACTAAAAAAGTCATTCGCGCCAGTAGCCTCAGTAGTGCCGATGAGCGGTCAAGGCGGAGCCTTTACGAATGCAGTGATCATTCCCACAGTACAAGCTCTCTAAATTTTATCGAGCGCCATGCTCCGCAGTGTCGATTTCGAAACGCGGACCGATTTATAGACCTTAATCGTTTCTACTGCAATTTAGAAAGAGTTGGCCAACTAGAAAGAGCTACTTCTTCAACTGATCTTCGGCCAATTAGAAAAGAGGGTGACATTATTGATTTTGATGAGTGGAGAAAAATCCGAGCACATGAGAAAGCAGAAAAGGAGCTGAACTATCTGGTTGGGAAACTTAAGCAGGACCAACGCGAAAAGGATTTTCTTTTTCGTCCAAGAGATATAGACGACATTAGGTGGCATGAAATGTCGGATAGCGGACTTCGATCTAAAGAAAAGTCAGTCGAAGACCTCCGTGAATCTTTTGAACGAAAAATTCATGAAGATGGTTTGGACGAGGCGAAAAAATTTGAGATCGAAGCCGAAAAAGACACTTATAAGCCCTTTTGGAGAGGCACCTCTGTTGCGGACTCGGCCTCCAACATGGTGGTGAAATACGGCCGAGACGGTTCTCGAAGCTTAGATCGACGCTTGTGTCTTAGCAACAGGCTAATGAGCACGCTATCTAAGGAGCAAGTGAATAAAATAAAGACCCAATTAAGTGAGATTTACAGCGGGCCACCTAATGGAGCTCCAAAGGAAAGATCTGAAGTAAGCGAAGACTACGTCATCACCGTGGATGAACAAAGTAAGGGAAAAGCTGGTTCTCTAAAGGTACGATGCAATTCAACAATGTCCAAAGAAGACTTGTTAGGACCCGTTCTTAAGAAAAAAGAAATGCAGATAGCTGCTGCAAAGGCAGAGGCAATCGTAAGCCACTCTCTACCACCACGTCCACCCTTACAAAGTAAAACATTTGAGAGAATCTCGAAGCAAGTTAGCCGATATGAAACCGACTTGAGTGAGGTAGAGAAAAGAAAACTGTCACAAAGCCTCAGCCGGGAAATACATGATAAGGTCCTGGAAAGAAGACACCGGGGAAACTCCCCTGTTCTTTTGGCGCGAGAAACTCGAGGAGCTGTTGCGGCAGAAGCTGCCAAAAAAACGCTACCAGAGCCTCCACCGCCACCACCTCCACAAGATTATTATTCTATTGACTATGCCCGCAGTGAGAAGCAAAAAAACGAGCGAGGTTCGGGGGAAGAAAAGGTCTGTGAAAAGAGAAGCCTACGGATTCGAAGATCATCCGTTGGAGAAACCGAGTCGAATACTTCAGACATGTCGAAAACGACAGTGATCTACAAGGAAAAACCAGACGACGGTATCCAGACCAAAATAAAATATTTCGAAGAGAAGAAGGAGGAGGAGCCCCCGAAAACCATTTACCACGCTAGAGAATATTCCTCCCCCGACGAAGAAGAAATCCTCAAGGCCATCGAGGAAAAAATGAAAGCTAAGGAGAGAGAGGTGCAAGAAAAAGCAGAAAAGGCCATCATACGCCACCAAGAGCTTAGCTCATCTGCTTCAGATTTTAAAGAACTCTTTGGAGAAAGAGAATCATCACGTGTAAATTTTCCCTTGCCTCGTCCTCCACCACCTCCAGATGAAAACTACCAATGTAAGGCGGTTACTCACACCCGAAGGTCTTCTTTAACACTTTCTGATGGGACTTCAAGCTGTGAGAGTCTCTACAGGTCTAGAAGTGTGTCGCCCCGATTAGAACGCGTAACAAGATGCATTCTCAACAAGGTTCGGACTGGCGATGTCAAGAAGATCGCAGACAAATTTGAAAGCCTCAATGAAAGTACAAGGAGTACTTTTTTTGAGTTAGGCCCTCTCAGGAAAATACGAAGCGATCCAGAATTGAATAAAACTAAAAGAAACCCTCACAAGATTACAATTCGGGATCACGAGGTTGGCGATGTATCGTGGATAACGCATAAGTTCGAGGTGAAGAATAGCGCTTCTAGGGGAAGAAGCAGGACTCGGAAGGTGATCTCACCGATCCAGAGAGTCCCCATTCGGAAAGAAGATCGCCTCATGCCGCATATTCACATCATAAGCAAAACAGCAGCGCTGAAACACGAGATCGCTAAGAGCAAGAGTCCCAGTCCGACAATGCAGCAACCTGTCCACACCGGTGAAGTGGAGCGAATCCGTTGCAAGTTCGAATCGCCAGACCGTGGCTCCTTACTTGGACAGATGTACACATCTAGTCCGGATATTAGCGAGCTTAAAGACATTTCCACATACCTTACTGGCAGCTGGATAGCCCACAAGTACCCAAAACAGAGGGATAATGCCCGATCGCCGATTGAACCTGAGAAGGGCCCTGAAAGTGAAACCGTCAAACGGAAACAAACCCATCGCTCGTTGTCCACTTCCCCACCCAGATCCAAGACTTTAGTCACCTCCATACTGAAACCTTACTATGACATTTTTGCTGATCAGAAGTTTGACCCCCTCATTCATCGCCCCAAATGTCGCTACATTCCCGACAAGGTTGACGAATTGTGGAAGAAAGTGCAGAATGGATTCAGAAAACCAAACGCCGTTAAATTCGAAGGTTATTTTTTCGACTTTTTATTTCACCAGTGCACCGCGTGATTTTTGGTTTTACTGCACTTTTGCATTTTTTTACTATATTTCGTTTACTTTTTTTTACATTGTTTTATTCCTTTTAGGAAAATGTTACAGTACTTTTTTTACATAAAGAATTTTAGGTTATAGCGCTTATAACCAAAACCCAAAAAGGCAATCTGGAATAGTAGTTTTAGACCCATCTGCAATATAAAAATATTTCAAATTTGTAAAAACTGCTTCCACTAAAATCTTATTTTGGTTATGTAAACCCAAAATAAATTCCAATGAGTAAGCTGCGACATAATTCAATTACATTATGTTTTTATGCGTTTTCGTTTCTATACTACTCACCACCACCACTTTGTTTTCAGAAAAGAAAATTCTGATTTTTGGGTGTCTATATAGTTTATTAAATGCAATCAAATAAACGTAACCAATATTACAAATTGAAGACTGCTGGGGAAAAACAAGGAATGTCAATCAGAGGCACATTTCCATAAATCGAAATTTAATTTTTAAAAGTCTGAATAGTTTTTCCTTATAACTTAGTTCTGATTGTTCTTTTTTAATATATTTTTTTACTAATATATTTTAACACTGCACTGAAATATTATTGTAATTTAGTACAATGGTTTTTGTTTTTTCGCGCGCGTTTTTTCATGGTTATTGCCAACCTCAAACAACCACTAAAACCGTCATAGCCGGTGACAACGACGTTTATTGCTTTAGTTTATTTTGCAGGATGATCGGTACAAACAAATGCCACTAGATTGCATTATTAGTTTAAAATCGACGTTTTGCTGACATTCTTTGTTTTTCCCCTGTAGTCTTCAATTATTGATGTATTATGCAACTATTCTTTTACAATAAAAAAAAAAAAAAAAATTAAACACAAAAACACTCCTTTGTCTAAATTGCTTACATCCTTCCATATGAGAAATAACCGAATTGACTACGTCATTTCAAAGCAAAGGACCATGAGGCATTTTAGACCCAACTCACCACAGTGATTAAGCCAATGTCATATAAAATCTTTTGGGGTGTGCTTTATTTCATAAAAAAATGGGATAGAAGAATATGTGAAGAAAAGGGTGCAATTTCGGAGTTATAAGATAAAATGTCATCTTGATAACGTCACACGGTGAGAATGTTGGAAGTGGGTTGAATGAATCTGTGATGATGTAATGAAATAAAAGAAACACAGATAGAAGCCAACTGCGGACGTTGAATATTTGGGTGAAATTGGTGATTTTCTAAAAACCATAGCTCTATTTTTCCATTTAAGAAGTGTTTAATTTTCTCACTAATCAATGGAGTAGGAGGTCGAGAAAAAATTAGTGTATGTACATATATGCCTGGCCACACAGTTTTGGAATAAATGAATTTAAAGTAAAAAATGGGGTGAAAATGGAGAAAAACAAAAAAAACAACACCCAAAGGTGAAGAAGGTATAGCGTTATTAACAATATAACAATAGATTTTTATAGTAAAGCTATAAAAGTTGAAAGAGGTTTCAAACAATAGAATAGTGAAAACGGAATTCGTATTTTTTTTAATTATCATTCCTCAAATAATTAATTCTTTTGTGCAAAGTCGGAGATTAAAAAAAATGAAAAAAGGGTAATTTTGAGATTTTTTGAGATATGCACGACGATCGTACGTGCAAGAACTGCACACTGTAGATACATATGTTCGAATTGTATATGTATTATACTTTTTTTTTTTACTGTACCAAAACAACATTTTCGAACTTGATTTGAACTTAGCTGCCATAGTATGAAATAAAGTATATTCCATAATCTTTCATATGACACGGGTCTTATCACTATTGGTGGGTGGGTCCACACTCCATACAAAATTGCCTATACAGAATTCATTTTGTATCATTTGAACCAGCGCAGTGCATCTACATTTATGGATCTCGAATTTTAAGTGAAGGCCCTATTGAGATTTGGATAATATATAATATGTTTCTGAGTTTTAGGAAATTTGACACCTGAGCTGGGTAATTTTTCAACATTTTGAATCAGCGTATCAATAGATTTGAATTGATTTGATTTTGGAAATACTTCAACTCAGAAAGGTGGCTGTATTACAAATTTCTAATAGCTAAAGCTTTTTTTCCATTGTCAATTTTTCCTTTAGACATAATGTAAAATGCAAATATTCGGTCAGTAGACATTTTGTGTAAGGCAAATGTTCAGTTATGGAAAAAATAATTTATGGAAAAAATTGGAAGTATGTACATGAAAATGGCCATACCACCTGCGCGATGTGAACGGCCGTAACTACACCATTTTTTTTAATTTTGACTTAAATTTGTTTTACATATTTTTAAAAACATGAGCATATATAATATGTATTATACATTATAATACTTCCACTTAACTTTTGAAATTTTGTAGTTATACCTTATACACAGGGTGTCCCCAAAGTATTGCTTTGTTTAAGTTTTTTGAAGGTACGAAAACGTATTACGAGTCAGTAATTGTAGTTTAAATTATTATACTCTTAATGTTGCGGAACAAGAAAAATCCCAATAAATGTCCAAAATTTTCGGTCAATACATTTATGAAGGCGTTTTGGAAAATTTGGAATTAATGGTTGACGCACTACTCCACAGAAATTCATAAACCATTGACAAACTTGTACAACTAAAAACAAAAATCATTTTAAATTTAACTTATCTATTAATTGTAAAATGTATATCGTTTACCAGGAAACCGATTTACAGACGGTTAAGCTCCGTAGCCGTTAATTAAGTATATGTAAATATGAAAATGCGATAATATACGTTGTTTGAACGATTGTGCAGATTTAAATCTACTCATTAATAATTCTAAATTTTAAATTACTTCTAAGGTGTAAATATTAAATGCCTGTAAAATACTGCTATCATGATTCATCCAAGTTCATTGCAAGACGTTACATCATCTATACATATATATGCATATGTGCTTTTTAAATTATTCTGTGGTGTTACTTTTAAATACAAAAATTTGGATGCCTTTTATCGTGGCTGCTTAACAAAAAACCGCCTTAATTAAAAACCCCAGTACGCCCTGCACACACACATAATCCCATATTACGTATTGTACCCGTTCACTTATATATGTTTACATTTTGCTTGTTTTAAATGTATAGAAAACGATGTAGTGCCTCCGTCGCCACCGACCAAAGGTGTCCCTTTGTACCAAAATGGCCATTCCCAAGGTGAGTAGAGATATTTATCAAAATTTATCAAACATTTGGAACGTGTCAGCAAATTATTTGGCCTGACACCGTAAACAGCACTGCCATAATTGGATCCCTATCGACGATCTTAGGGAGAACAATTGCCCTGAATATGAGAGGCTTTGATTAACATTAGATGAGGCTGCGTCTAAAATCGATTGCATTTGCATAGAAATGCGAATTTCGATGTATACAGTGCAGGACAGGCCTTATCAGCTTATGGTTATGCTTATACTCCGAGGTATGCCTGCTAAGTAATTTACTGCTAAATGCGTTATGGGAATTAAGTTAAAGACGCCCGTAATTAAGTGAATCAAATTTATGGAATATTATCGACAAATTGCTCAGATGCCTGCTAAGGATACATGAGCCGGCAAATGTGTCATCGTTTCACCTCGCAACCTCCCACCCCAGGATCATAGATTTATTACAGTCGGCCGACACGTGCATAGGTAAGGCAATTAACTCCTTCGAAGATTTCATAAGCCAGTCACTCAGTCAATCAACTGTAACTGATGAAACTCGAAAATCGTAGCGACTGCTAAACGACAGTTTGATCGATTAAACTCAAACCCGGCGTTTGCACCTCTGCATCAACTCTGCTCTAAGGGCTCCTCAAAAGACCGACGAGACATTGTGAGACTAGAAATTCTCTCCAGAATTTATTAGTTATCTGTCAGATAATCAATACTACAAGCACAGCGGAACAGGGGAGGATATTTCTACTTGGATGGAGTTATGGAACGAGTTTCTTTTTTAATGCTTAAATAATAATCGTAACTAGGTACTTCTTAAGAATTTGATGTATATCCCCGGCTGTAGGTTTGTTGTGCATTTAATGTTCATTCCTTGCAGTTGTGACTTCCGGTCGTAACTGTTTACTGGGACCCTTCATCAATTTTGTGCATTTAATATCAAACTTAATAAGATAAACATAAATATTTATGCCATTGGAGTGTATGCCCGTCGTTGCTGCCATTTAAAGGAACGCCAAAGAGTGTAATAAAAATTAAACCTCTTTATAAATAAATAATATGAATATGCAAATGGTGTGTCATCCTTAAAATTAGTTTGAGTCGAAGTTGTAAAGAAACGCAAGAATTTCTTAACAAATCATTATACTCGAACGAAGGATATCAAGTTCAAAGCAGAATATATACGTAATATGGTTACGTCAGAAGTTCGAGCTGCTAAGAAGGAATAATATGGACAGAAGTTGGGCGCTGGTCCGCTCTCAAGACAGCTGTGGCGCAACTTGAGGATGATGATAGGATAGGATTTAACCATAAAATTCTACTCCATAAGCCATGCCTCCTTGGCTTTACCCCATTGTTTACCGACTGGCTGCGTTCTTATTTGTCTAATCAATTTTAGCGTGTCATTTTTCCTAATGCTGTTTCCGATGCTGTTTTAACACACCTGGTGTTTCGCAGGGTAATCATTTGCGGCCACTCTTATTTATAATATCTATGAATGTCTCATCCAAGGATTTTATGTTATGCTGACGATGCGAAGATTTTTCGAATTATATCTAATGACCACAACTGTTCGCTTTTTACTGACGACTTGATGGCCTTCTACAAATAGTGCTTCTCCAATCTACTACCCCTAAGCATCGGAAAATGTACAGCCATGTCTTTCATACGTGCAGCATAATCATGTTATCAATGGTTCTTCTTTTACTAGATTTTCCAAAACTCAGTATCTTCGAGTATGATTCAACACTAAATTTTCTTTTGATGTGCATATCGTCGCAAAGGCTAATGCAGCATTAGGCTTTGTTAAGCGTTAGTCCAAAGAGTTGGCAATGGATATAGTCTGGCTACTGCCATTTACATTGCCGTACCTACAGTGCAGCAACACCAAAATACTTAAGCAAATAGAAAATAATATTTTTTTTAAAGAAGCAAAAGCAATTTAAACTCCAACAAAGTCCATATGTATGTACATATATGTATCCAAATAAAGAGTAATTCATACTACCCCTTAAGTGTGCCATCTGATTCAAATCTGTTCGGAATGCGGAAGCAATTGTGGCACCACTCTCCCCTCCTCCACAACATTAGCTATGTGTCGCATCATTTATGTGTGTACATCTGCTGCAGATGTAGCAAAAGACACAAAAGGAGTTAATTGCTCATAAGATTCCTTGAATATGTCGCAGAGAGGGCACTTCCCCTATCAATGCCTGGGTGCTACCACCAAGGCGGAACCCTACTGGCATTGTAAGTACATTCCTTCCGCAAATCCGCCAATAACACCACCTTTCTTCGCTCGTCGGCGGAGGAGTTGTGTGCCTATTTACAAAAGTTGCCATGGAGCTAATGGCCAAAAGCTGCTCCTAGAATGTCAACGGAGCTTTGGAACCCAGGTAGAATCGCCCAGCCCAGTTGTTGTCGTCCCTCGGTGCCGTCATCGGCAAACACATCACATACGTATATTCGCCTTTCCACCTGTTCGTTCCTACACGAAGGGTTCGATAGAATAATTTTTACGTAATTCGCCAGGAAAAAGTTAGTGTGAAGTGTCAAGGTGTAGCTGGAGAAGCTCCACTGTCTTCCTCCTACCTGCTTACCTTTGAACTTGAATGCGGAGGAGGGCGGACAGGCAGACGAGGGCAATGCTAGGGTGCTCTCGCGTTATTTTAATCCAATTAAGGTGTCATAGATAATAGGCTTTCGACTACACGACTGCTGTTATTTTAGACTAGCTAACTACGTCTCGCAAACTCGAGCCATTAATAACGACAGTCTCGCAACACGGCCAGAGGTGATATCGTACGCATTGTTGGCACTTTCCTCAAGTGGCAGTTTCGCCCGCTAAACCCTATTAAGGTCGATTAAGGTTGAGTACTAATTCGGTCGAAGAAAGCAGCTTGTTTGCCCGAATCTCCCACGGAGTCCATTTCTCCCGAATTAACCAATAATTCGGATGAACCAGATATGGACAACCAGTTGGGCCGGAGAAAACCGTTCAGCTATGTCTTGAGCCAGAGCCAATGTGGAACTAATGTCGCCGCTGCCGATTATGGGAGCGGAAAATATTGGACGGATTCCAACAATAACAGCAAGAAAAACACCATCAATGGCTGGAACACAATTTGCAACGGTTCAACGAGTAAAATTCGCGATTTGCGACATGAAAATTGTGAAATTGGGAATTGTGGCAAAATCTTGTGGCTGAGTAGAAGTGATTTGAGTGAGAGTGGCAGAAATTCTGGTGCTAATTCTGTGATGATTAGAACTAGCAGGCACGGATTACCCTATACTCCATCCCCAGATCAAAAGGGCGCATACCTAGCTACTCAGAGGGCTATATCAGCAACCATACCTCTGCTCTCTGGACCTCAGTCTTACAGTTAGTATGCAAATTTAATATTATATTTTGAATCGTGTTTTCAAATTCTATTGGAGTTTCGTTTTTTTTTTAAATTTTGCTTGTTACAAAATAAAAATATTTGATGACGAAATCTATTCACAAAAGCTCTTATACACGTGCATAGCTTTGAAACCTGAAGGAGTAAAAGCACGTCCAGTAGGTCCATTGATTCCTCTAAATTGCTGGGCTTTTACGGCAGCCAGCGACTATCCACAAGTCCGAAAGCTCTAACATTACATCGCATGTTGACTCAATACAAATAAGCCGCTTATCACACCGAGATTTATTATTTTTGTATACAGGAGCAGCGGACTATTACAAAATATCCAAAGATATAATACATAGCCTACTAATTAAAATATTTGATTAATTATTCAAAGCTGGCATAAAAAGCACATGGTATGTAATCGGGCCTTTAGGAACCAGGAAGTTTCGTCCACTCAATCGACGAACAACACCTTTTGCTGCCGCCTCTTGTCATAACAATACCAGAGTACTTATTCTACTTAATAGAAGAACTCCAAGTGTGAATTATATTGAAGGAAAATAATTTAGGGAACTAGCCTTAACTATAATAGCCTTACGGTGGTTAGGTTGCAATTTAATTTCAAGGAAACACCCCAGTATATCATTTTCATAACGTGAGACATGACCGTTAATTACATTTATTGTGCAGAAATTAAAAGCCGCCTCAAGCTTTCCCGAAGAGCTGAAATCAAGGTAACCGTAAACCGCACTCACATATGATATTACAGAAACTATCAGTGTTTGTAAAAATGTCGTACAAATGTGCAGCGGAAGGTAGATAATTTAATTCGAGGAAACCTATAAACCTTATATTCACTTAATAATACTGGGATGTGGGAATAAGTTTCCGCCCTGTACATATGCCCCATTGGAAGCGATAACTTTCTTCCATCTTTCAGTTAGCATAGGGATTCCTCGAAGAAAAAAATTCGGATCTTTCGATTCCATCCATTCATTGAGCCATTTATCGATACCTTCATGATAAGCTAACTGCTCTCCAGGAAGAGCCTATTGCATAGCCCGGAATCCTTAAATGGAAATCGGAAGGACCAATGTCTTGTGAATTTCTGGCGCCAATATTTTCCAATTCAATTTTTTTGCAACGTGGGGCCTGCCACTGTCATGTAGCAGAATCAGCTTGTTGTGTCCAGTGTCCCACTCCATCCGTTTTTCCTTCAGAGCTCAGTTCAAACGTATTAGTTGCAATCAGCAACCATATCCAGTGATAGTTTCGGGCGATCTTAAAAGTGTATAATAAACTACACCCCTTAAGATAGTAGTTGTTTGGCGTGAGTTTGATATTGCTGCGTTGAGTAGATCAAAAGATATAAATAAAATAATAATGTGCATTACGAATTTATGAATCATCCTGTAATTCGAAAACTACGCAAAATCGAGGAACATATTATACATGGAGGTGATTCGGACACCCCTCAATATGAGGAGGCACCTGTATGTTGTCAACGACGGCGCTTACACCTACTGAATGTAAATTTTCTTAAATATTTTTAGAAGCAATATTATGTCCTCTTATCTTGGTGAGTTGTTAGAGTTGTTGTGTACTGCAACTGATTTGCCTCCGCAAGTGGACGAATAGTTTTAATGGCAAAGAGACCCTCAGGGTTATTAGGTATGCTTTACCAATTATTTAAAATTAGTAATGGTATTTTCATTCCGAATGATAAAATTTGAAGCATGTCTCATTCACAAAAGAATTGTACTGCAATTTATTGGCAAATGGTGGCGGCCACTAATGTACTACATATGTACGTATTGCAAACCCCTGTACCTGTCCAAAGCAAAACAAAAACTTAAAAGCATTTTGAAATATATTTTCTTTTGTCTGTTATTTTCACTTTCTTGCAAAATAGCTTTTAACTCTAAAATATCCACTCAAAAGAGGAAGCCATTGAAATAGAAAAACAGTTAAGGTAAAGTGTAATGATATGTGAAAAATAAAACAAAAAGCCGCCAGTCAATCCCGCTGTAAAAACTGTCCGATTTCTTCATAACTCTGCTGCAATACCAATCATCAGAAACCGCAATTACTTTTCGCAGCTCAATTGCTCGGATGAAAGGTCCAAGCAGACCATAAATTTTCCCGCTTTTGATCGAACACCTGTACTTCTTGAATCTGTGTCAATTTTCTCATGACAGCCAATACAGGGCGTTCAGTGCATTTCTCCAAAAGAAAACCTTGGACTGCAGTACGGCTACTTAATTGGTCTCTTACCGGACACTCTATTCATTCTGGTGCTCGGACTCGCTAGCCATTCGCGCGAGTTTGGCACTATCACTTTCCTCGAGTCTTAAAAACTCACCTGACCAGATCGGCGGTGCCTCTTCGCGGGATCATCTGAATGGTGAGTTCTGCCGCCGCGGGTTTATGCACATAGAGTGCGCCGGAGTTTCCACGTAGGCCGCCAAATGGCGCATTAAATGCGATTATATGATAAAAGTGAAAAATTAGCGGATGCAAACGACCATTTGTTTCGAGGCATCAGCATTCTTGAGCATCTATGCAACCACAGGCGGTCGCGCGGATCTTCGCGAAAATTGAGAAGACTTTTCATTGCGGGAGCGATTGTAGATGAAACAGAAAAACGTGGAAAGCATGTCCACAGACAGGGCATTAGAGGCTGACTGGCATACACTCAGGTAATTGCAGTTATCACCTGTACTGAAAACGTAATTTGAGTCGTACTAGCTTAGCTCTGGCGTTTTCTTTTTGGTTCTGTTTTTCGTCTCACGTTAAATTGACACGAAGAATGCCTTCGCGACGGCGGCGAATTCAAATTCAACCAGTTTACACTTGGTAGTTTCTCCAGCCGTTAGTGGGACAACCTGGCAGAATCTCGGCTGCCTTGCCTTGCCTTGCCACAGTGCTCGTAGTCAAAGTCAGTCTGTTAAGCTCAGCTTTCAATAGCAACACATCTCCTCGATCTTACCTTGAGCCGCGTGGTGTATTGTTACGTCTTGACCGTAAACAGAGTGCGACAATTTCGTTTGAGAATTATTTACCCAATCAACCTTCAAAGTGTGCTTGTTCGACGGAGTGCTTATCGCACCTGAGAGGCCAAAACGGTGCGCAATTCGAGGTCCCCCAGACTTAAGTGGACTAATTTGTTGTTCGAGGAGCTTTTGTGTAAGTTTTAAGGAAACGTGTGAAGTGAATATAAGGCTGAAAGTGAAAACATTTGGGCCACCGTACTGTGCCTGGCCTAAAATTGATGTTGGCTCTCAAACTATGGGTAATTCTGTTCATAGCTTTCACAATATGTTTGCTTAGCTCTAAGTGCGAGGTTCAGGTATGCGCAAAGTTTGCGAAGTAAATTCGACTCACGTTAGTTCCGCGAAGATTGAATGATAAGGGGATTGGGATTCATTTGAAAAGTGGAATGACCGTAAGAGGCACTCCTTTCAATTTGGATGGAATGCGTTTTAAACAACTTTTAGCACTTTTTTGTGCAGTGAGTGTATTTCTTACATGTCAAAACAAATATATTTTAAATTAATAAATGACTGTATATGTTTTTACCACTGCAATGGTAAATATCTTTTAGCTATGTGAACACTTTAACGAACTGTGTAGTTATTTATCGAGTGAACTGTTTTGGACTCAAAGTTATTTACTTTAATATAATTTTTCCCTTAATTGGAAACTATTATATAAAAGAATATCTACAGTTTTTCCAATTGCACATTTACGTCTCTCCAACACTATCAGTACTACATATCTTTAAAATGCACACCAAGGCCATTATAGACCGAAAAACTGTCTGATAGGTTCTACGTCGTCGTCAGCTTCTTGATATTTTAATGTTCAGCGGAATTGGTAGTAAAACTAAGCTCTGATGATTTGTTTGCACTGATTCATTCGAAACTTTGAAAATTTCATCAAGGAAACAATAAAACTACTGTTCGGTGTTTAGTCATGATCAATCACATTATGGTTATACCGTATCGGATTAAACTATAAAGAAACTTGAACGAATTTATTGTTCCAAGGTTTGTAAAATTATAAAAACGAATAACTTTCTTATGAGCATTATATCATTGTATTTTACGTCTAAATAGTCTAAAGAAAAATACAAAACTCAAGCAGTAGAGTAGGTACACGTCACTTTTATTCTGATCAGCAGCGGTAATCTACTATTCAGAAAATTGTGAAATAAGTTCTTAATTTATTTAGTTCTCATTGTGTCATTATTGCGATAACACGTATAATTTACGGATTCTACAAAATGGCGCGAAATTTTAAAAGCTGAATTTATTGATGATTAGTGTAATGGGGTTTTAAAATTTATAAAAAAGTAGGTATGGAGGAACTGGAACAGCAAAAGTTAAGCATAACGGTGGTACCACAGACCTAGACAACTACACAGTGAGGGAGGACGTTTTGATGGTAATAAAATTAAATTAAAAACTCAACCTGATATATCCGCGGGAGCTTTAGTATCTAAGTTTAATTTGGTTTGATTTATCAGTGAAAGACTGACCGAAGATGAGCTGTTGAGGCCGGTTTATTTTCAAGACTAACTGCGAATAAAACATCAAAAGGCTCAAATAATTTTTGCGGATACGTGTTCAAAGAACCATGCATTTTTCTGATGAATCAAGAATATGAAAATATGATTCATTCGGATTGAATGGTACAGGTTACAAGATCTGCTACAGGTTGTGACTTGCTGGTCGGTAACCGTGGCAAGACAGTAATGCACGAGGAATATCAATATAATCGTCTAGTGATGTTCTTCTTATCAAAATAGAACTAACAACATATTTAAATAATGCAATGCATTAATTATAAAAATTAAGTATATCTATGTCTAGACGGTGCTATGAAATAATGAAGAGAGCTCAAGAGAATAATAATTTTATTTATTTAATTGCCTACAAATTAATATTTACATAAATGTTTAAACTTATAAAACAATTCCAAATCAACTTCAAAATCTAGGACTCGCCTAGCGCAATTCATTCACCTATTATGTAATGGCAATCAAACCAATATATAAGAATGGTGCTAGACATCTGATTAAAAACTATAGAGCCGTTGCTTTAACGAAGACAGTCCCGAAGTTACTTGACTTTATTGGTGCTAATAAGCTTTCCTTCATTATTTATTCACAGCAGCACGGATTTATGAAAGGTAAACCCACTACAACCAATCTGACAATTTTCACAAATTTTTGTCTGAATTCGATTGTAAGTGGTTATCAAATAAATTCCATATACACAAATTTTTCCAAAGCCTTCGACAAGGTAGCTGCCGCCCTAATAACTTTCATCCTCTGCGGGACGCGGGACAGTTGCAAACCGTAGCTAGAAGTGATAAAGTGCACTTGCAGGTCTATCGAAACAATTAAAAGAAGAATTACATTCGACTTCCTTAAATAACAAGAAGTTACTAATACCACATATGTAGCTTGAATGGAGATATTAAACAAAACAGAAATCTTCGAGACTAAAAGAGCACTGATTTGCAACAACAATATTATAAACGAGGAAATAGATTTATATTATAGCAACCCTCTCTTAAACCCGAGAAATTAGAGATCTACAATTATGTCAGTAAGATGATGATGCCCTAAAAAGGCTCAACGCATCGCGCTTACTTCGACCTTTGTAGCGTTAAAGATCTAACAAACGTTATAAGCTTTCAAAATTTCGACAAACAAGTTTTTTTTTTTTATTCATTCATTTACTTATTGTTCGTACTTGTCTACTACGTGATATTTATACATATATGTCTTTAATGCTCGATTTTTTTTTTCAATACGTTTTTGTATTGTATTAATTTTATTAGTTTTTATACTTGTTTGCGATATTCAATTCAGTTCAATTTTATGTTGCCAAATGAAGAATCACCCAAAAAATTATGTTTTGAAACATTTATGTAAATTAAACTTGTTGTTCGTTGAGACAAAGCAATTAATACCAAAACCCCATTTTTTTTGTTAGAATATTTAATCAATAGCAACAGTAATAACAACTAAGTTTTACTGTCTTCGCGTTTATGCTGCAAAAGCAAAGCTCGATTGAACAGAAATATTTTAATCCCGCAACAAATAATAAAAAGAAAAATTAAGGTTTCCCCTGGAATTTTTCTGTACCATGTCAACAAAGGCGTAGCTGTGCTGGCACTAATCCGAGCTATATCTAGGTTAAAGCGCGCCAGCAACCGTCCTATGGATATAAAATCGCTTTAATCCGGACTGCTGCTGCTGCCAATAAAGTTAAATCGTCCTTTGTTAGTCATTACATGTCAATTACTTTATCGATTTTGTTCGCTTCCACTCCGATTTGATATCGGATTTCATTGCATTTCGAATAAAGAAAAGCAGCTTAAGCTTTGAGAAAATCTCGTAAATGACTTAAGATTTGTTCCCCTACCTAGGCGTATGCTGAAACTTGATAATGGACTTTGCTCGGTATTAGAGATAATTCGATTTAAGCTCATGTTGCAGGAGAAGTTTGGAAATACCTGATGTTTGTGAGCAAATGAGAGATATCATTAGATATTTAATGAAGCATTCTTTTGCCTTCCAAATATGCTTGGAATCTTTTCCTTTATAACAAAAAATCGACTAGTCAAATTTCTAATTTATTTATACCTTCTTGATGTCAAGCAATAAATATGTAAAATAAACAACGAAAATATGGCGATTCCCGAATAAATTTAAGAATTATAGGAAAGACCTTAAAACGCCCATTGCCACATTTATGAACGAATAAACCACGGCAAAGCAAGGGAAGGTTATCACATCCATATAGAAAAAAAAGCCAGCTCAAACTCCCTCTAACAAGCACCTAATAGATTCTGCATCAATTTTGCCATTTCTAAAAATGTGCAAAGCCACTCAAACGAGTTTCGGTCCGCCCACACCTCCGTCGGGCAGCACTTAATCGGGAGGCATTCCACACAAGTGCGAATATAGCAAAAATTACATAATACGTTTATAAACAGTCCTCGAACTTGGCTACTTATTGGAATTTCTGAGGCAAATCGGGCGGAATGAGTTCAGTCACATTGTAATTCCATATAAGAGCATGGCTACAACAGTCCCACGCCACTTGCTTACCTCCCAACACAATTTTCTTATCCACAAACAGAGCACCCCACATGAATGAAAAATGTTTGTTTTGTTACTTTCTTGGAAGATTCGAGTGGATACACATCACACAATTAAGTCAACAATTGCGAAGACCTACTTTTGCTGATAGGAGTTGATTTGATAAAATTAGTCTGTAAAACTTCGTGCCTTGATTAAGTCGTTAAAGTCGTTAGTCGTTTCCACGCGGTCGAATTATACTTTTTTTCTTGATTTTAATCAAATGCATAGCGGTTTGGTTTAGTGGTTTTCCTGCATCGAGAATTTATTTAAATTTGAGAAGTGTTATAGAAAAGGTTAAATTTTGTTCTACTTCTCTCTGTTATTGTGTTTATGGAGCTTTACGCAAGTGTTTATTTTGTTCTCTACAAAATATTTTTTTTCATGCGTAGAGTTTTACCAAATAAGTAAAGACGAACTCGCATGTGAGTCTATATTCGCCACGTGTTAATGAGCTCAGTACACAGGCCCGTCTACATCTATTTAGACAGTGTCTTACGACAAATAGCTTTTGTTGGGCTGTTGGCTAAATCTTGAAAAAGTATGCATACACATATGTTGTGATTTTTTATGCTCTTGCTTATTTATTATATATAGTGACGAGTAACTAATGTGTGTAACAAACGCAACAATTGTTTCATCCAGTCAAAATGTTTAACTTTTGTATATTGAAGCTTTTGGTAAGAGTAATAAACCAAAGTGGTCTAAAGCGATCGCAATTCACATTCCACATTCAATTCAATATTATAATGTTTGCTTCAACATGGTGATTAATTTTAGTGAGCTTTAAAAAGGCGAAAATGCCGTTTAGCATAAATAATACCATAAATTTTGTTGTACTGCTCGATAGCATCGTATAAATTAATATGCCAGCAGGCGGAATTTTCTAGATCTAGAAATTATCTAATTTAGTATTTATTACTTTTTCGATAGATTTCCTTTACTAATCTAACAATTAATTATTATTAAGACAATTCACGGATTGCTAATCATTGTTAATCGCACTTTTCGGCGAAAATGATATAGATACTGATAATAATATGAGTAATAACAAAGATTGCGGAAAGAGCTGATTCCCTGATATCTATTCGATAGACCGGAAGCTTTGAAGGTTTATACACTGCTCCTTATAATTATAGGTCCACCATCATGTTTTACTTGGCATTTATTATATCGTGAAGCTTAGGGACAACCATGTATTTTTATTATAAAGCAGGATCAAGATATTGTTAAATACCCCACATCATTAATTTCGGAATTATATTTTTAAATGTATTTTAGAAATAAAAATAGTATAAATTTAGTTCCTCATAATTATTATAGATAAATATAGAAAAATGAGAAAAAAGTTTTGTTTGTCCAGAAACCCGTTGAGTTGAAATCAAGTAAACAGTATTTAATATTATATAGGTGCTCGCTATTTAGCAATTAAATAAAAAAACGCGATTTTTTATGCTGTTAACAAGGTTTGAAAAGATACAGTCGCTAATGTGTTCTTCATGATTTTCAAATCACTGTTTTAAGCTCTGAAATTGAGCTGCAGTTGAAATTATTTGTATATGCCGTGCGCAAAAGAACTTCCTACAGGTACTCCATTGGATTGCAGACTGCAGTCTGGTAAACAAGAAGGCCAATCCAACCTTTGAATATATCCACGATCAAACCACTGTCGAGTCGTGTTACTGACATGAATTGTCGCATTGTCTTGCTGAAATATAAGGGAAATTCATAAAAACTTTCTCAAGTATGGCTTAAGGTTATCCCGAAGGATCTCTTGGTACTCTTCACTAATCATTCTCGAAGAGATTCGGCGAGATTCAGCTTTCCAAGTGCGGTGAGAACCGCCGACACCATACAGATTTCTCCACTTAAATTTACTTTTTGAAAAATATAGGCGATCTTTACGGAAATCTCTCCAATATCCATCCGAACGACAGTACTGTACTTAGGTCATCTTGAACGATGAAAAAAATTCGTCGTTGATGGCCCGGATGGATTTGGTCGTTATTGGATAGTAGTGTGAGTTAATATTTTGCCGCTAGTGGTTTAGATATTGATAAATAATTTGGATAATTATGGGTAATAAAATAAAACAGATTAAGAAGAAATGAAATGAAGATGTGATTTATACTGATTTTTCAAAGGCGTTTGACCATGCATCACACTCAATTCTTTTAAGTAAATTAAGAAATTATGGCATTTGTGGACCTCTTTTGACATGGATCTCATCCTACCTGTATGAACACAGAATGTATGTTGTGCTCTCTAGTTGTTCGTCCGTGGAGTTTGCTCCTCTATCTGGTGTTCCACAAGGATCTATTCTAGGTCCGCTTTTATGCCTGTTATTTAATATTGACTTGACCACAAATTTAAAATCCGACTAGCTTTTATACGCTGCCGACCTCAAAATCTTTAGAGGGATTAACGGGAAAGATGACTGTGATGTTCTTCAGAAGACTAGTGCCTCGTCAACTATCTTTCATTAATTGTTAATATATGTTTGACAACGACTAGTTAAATTTTCCTTCCTCTTAATTTGTTGCCAAAAGTTGGGGAACAAGTTGTCGAGTGCCGTTTTTGGAATTGTCCTAAAACTTTGTGGAAATGTTCCATTTATGGTCGGAACGAGTGAATTAGGAAAATATTGTTGTCGGAAAACAATACTTTCCCAAATATTAGCTTGTTTTCGCTTGTTTTAACACCAAAAATTGAAAATTTTGTAAAAGGAAAATATTCTGTCAGAATATATTTTTTAAGAATGGCAAATTTTTCTTACGAATTATTTTGTGCCGATGTGTTAAAAATTATTTACCATGTACATGAGCGCAAATTTCGATTGTACAAAGCAAGGACGATGCCAACAGCCACTCTGAATTATTTTATATCTCGAAAACGAGACGAGATTGACTTTGAATTTTTCCAACTTTTGGTGTTAAAACAAGCTAATTTTTGGGAAAGTATTATTTTCCGACAACAATACTTTCCTAATTCACTCGTTCCGTCCATAAATGGAACATTTCCACAAAGTTGTAGGACAATTCCAAAAAACGGCACTCAACAACTTAAGCCAAAGTTGGTATTAACTAGTTTTGTACTTCATTCTCTTTTTTTTTTAGTTTGTAAAATAATTTCATACAGCTGACGTGTAATTGGGGATAATTTTCTGTACGAAGCTCTAGTAAATAAATAAATAAATTATAGAAAGTGACCCATAGAAAACAAAAAAAACTTTTCGTAGAATTTACGGATTAACTGTTGCTAAATTGCTCACACAAATTTCAGCATTGTCATTTACTTATTTCAGTATGATCAGTATCAATTTGCATTGGTACGGAATACTAATGGCAAGATAGCCGACTCGCACGTGACCGCTTTTAATTTATGAAATTACCCATATCACATACTCAATTATTGGTAAAACCGCAAGTTCCTTTTGAGCAGAATGGAAACATATTTTTTAACACGTTCTTTGCCAGCTTCTCAAAAAAAGAGAAGAAATACATACCGAGAGAAAGAAAGAGAGCTTTTATGTACAGCTATTATATTATATTATATCGTATTTCGTACTGAACATGTTAATAATACTTCCTGAAAGCTGAAAGTTACAGTCAGCATTTCTGTTATGGAGAAGTTCACGCAAAAAATATGTTTCGCATATAAAACTTTCTTTGGTATTAAAATTTGAATTTTATATGTCGCCAGGAATATTGTCAAATTCAAAAAAAACTTTTACAATATAGTCAAACGGTTAATAACATTTTAGCCACCATTTGTGTTACCAACCTTCCAAAGTAACCAATTACCACGGTTACTTGAATTATTGCCTATTTCTAAGTGGAGCAAACAAGAAAATATTTGCAGATTTAAAGCAGCAGTACATCGTCCCTCCAATATTCTGCTTCAGAATTTAATACACAACCCATAGCTGACCACTGTATTTGAAAATACCCTTAGAAGCCACAGAAAAGGCTTTATTAATCCCGCATCGAAGGTCTGACGGGTCTATCAGGGACTTTAATTAAAATTGAAAGGCTGCTAAAGTGCCAGAGATAATCTAAAAGCGGAAATCATTTCAGAATCGCCCCATCGTTACTTCGAAACCGACGTAAACATCCACTACAAAACACCCATCCGGTATGAATACAAAGAGGCCATACCGGAGGAGGAACTTGCTCGCAAACAGGCTGAGACGATGAAAAAGCTTTATCAGGAGGAACGACGTCGTAAATATTTACAGGAGCTGCAAGATATGAACAGCCGCCGTCATACAGACAACTTTACACCAACTCAGAAATCGCCTATACCCCTTAACCGATACGACGACTTTAACGCCAACATTTCACCAAAATCCCCGGGCTCCGTCACCTATCCCAGGACAGTTGCGAGAGCGCTGTACAACTTCCAGGGGCAAACCGCAAGGTAAGCAGGCCGCAGAGGAGCCCTAAAATGACTCCTATCGGATTCAACTCCATCCCGATTCCCGGCCGAACGACCTATGGTATAGTCCGTGCTGAATCACTGTTTCAACTTATTTGCAGGGAATTGACGTTCAAAAAGGGTGACGTGATTTACATAAGGCGCCAAATAGACAAGAATTGGTTCGAAGGCGAGCACAACGCCATGATCGGACTGCTGCCTGCCAATTACGTCGAGGTAAATGTAGTGAAACAAATCGATTTGCACGGCCCTCCGCAGAGAAATGGGGCCCAAAGTAGGACACTTTATCGCTAGCCCTCGCTATGATGGGCAATAAGAACCCAATTGAAAACGGAAACGCTCCTCTAGGTTGTCCCCGGAATTACCTGGGGGCACAGGGGATTCCCCGCATTTCCATTTCTCTGCTGATGGCATAGCAAACTTTAATACATTCAATCGACGGGAATTTTGTTCTCTCGAGCAAATTTGATGCAATTCAATGATATTTTTCGAACGTTCAAGCCATTCAATCACGGAATATTTTCTATTCGCAGGTTATTTCCAAAGACGGCGTGCGACAACCACCGAAGAAACCCTCTGAGGGACAGGCTCGTGCCAAATTCAATTTTCAAGCACAATCTGCCATCGAGTTGTCGCTCAACAAAGGCGAGCTTGTCACGTTAACTAGGCGAGTCGACGAGAATTGGTTTGAAGGAAAAATCGCCAACAGAAAAGGAATCTTTCCTGTCTCCTATGTCGAGGTAAGTCCAGATAATAATCATTTTAATCAAGCTCGGAGAGCGTCTACTTATAAGACTATATACTTATGTCGAGCCAGTTAGTTAATAGATAATTATGAGATATAACTGTATGGTGGATTTATGTTCTCAGACAAATGGAGTTTAGTTCGTCTTTAAGGAATAATAATAAAGAAGAATAAAGTGAATTTGGGTGTAAAGTTATGACCACTTTGCTAAAAGCGACAATACAAAATGTCTTTCCATTTAGTTGGAAATGTGTATTTCAGCGACACTTTCGGAATTGCTTACAGAGAAAATTAAATTCAATAACAATATTCCTTGCGTTTTACTATAATCAAGTTAATGCGAACTGTGAATAGCAGCAAAACACTTTCATTCCCTTAAAGAGACAGCGAGGCTCTCATTTTGCGAATACGATTACAATACAATTTACAATACGAACTTTTCTCTCCACTCTTTGAGCTATTTGCGGTTCCAAGTTTACGACTGCCATAACGCCATGCATCAAGGCGATTTGACCGTCGTAATAAAGTTATGACCAGTCAATTGCAGTCATAAATTGGTACATACTCGTAAGTTATGATTGAAATTGGTTGGTGATAGCTTTATTATCTTTAATGAAGTTCTTTATGAGGAACGTAAGTTTATGCCGTTTTCACATTCGTCAGTGGGGTTCATCAAAATATTTGAATGCGTCTGTGCCTAATGGAACCCTTGCTTAAATTCATCAGTGGTGATCGTTGGTAAAGCATAAATTTTCCTATTTTGTTTTTTTTTAAGTTTCATATAGCGGTAACATTCGATCAACCTCCATTTTGGAGAGAAAACAGTAATGTGGTCAGTCGTAAGGAGTGTGTGTGGACATAACTTTGGACTTTCGACTCGGCAATTTGTAAAAGGAATTAATGCCCTCAATTTGAATAAAAAATGCACTGCGTATTCTTGTAACCGTGCGTTTGATTGCTTTAAACTAAATGAGTCCTAACTCACAGTATTGCAACGAGTTTTGTCTGTTTTTTGAAGTGACATCGTCAAAATCGTCAGGGCATTGAAAACAAAAAGTAAAATATTTTCTTGAAGTGAAGAGTTGTCGCGTAACTCTTTTTTTCTCGTTATTGACAAAATGGCGACCGTTTGGAGATGCAGTCCAGTTTTTGTTCCTAAATTTTTGCATACGACGTCTTAAAAAAATTAACTTACACCACTTCCATAATAAACAGTCCATTATACATATGTACATATTCGAATATACATCAGACTAGAGAAGCAATAGAGTCAAAATTCAGCCCGATTCGACCAATCGTGTTCGTTCGCAAAATCTTAAGTTAGAAAACAGTGACGGCCTTTCCAATTAAAAAAAGATAATTATTTTCGGAAAAAATAGGCATGTCATTCACACAGCGAAAAACAAAGCACACAATCAAGGACTCTATTTTAGTTTGTACATACATTTTCCCAAGTTTGAGTTAACACATTTTTACAGATTAGTTTAATATCATAAAAATGCTAAAAAAAATAGTTTATTTATTTTTCTGTTAATGAATGCAATTATTTTAAGGGGCGTTGTCCAAGCTCCTGATTAGGCATTAATCGTTAGGAATTTAATAAAATTAGAGAGAAAAATTAAATGATTCTCCTTTTTTCCAGGTTCTGACCGATATTGGAGCTGAAGAATACAGTCCGACTCATATCAAGCCCGTTGGATCCCCAGCATCACATTCACTAATCACACACCCTAACACACAATCACTTGACACACTGCGCACAAATCTTAATAATGAATTTAATAGTATAACTGGCGGCCTCCCAGCGAATGGTGTTCTCAGGGAGACAAAGTCCACCCATAAAACCGAAGTGCTTCACGTGGACACAAATTCGGAGCCGATCGCGTAAGCAGCCACACACACCCACAAGCATTTATTTCGGAAGCTTCAATTAGCTCATCTTTCAGGTACCGGGCCATCTACAAGTACCGTCCACAAAATAACGACGAACTGGAACTGCAGGAAGGTGACATTGTGTACGTCCTAGAGAAATGTGACGACGGCTGGTATGTGGGCACATCTCAGCGGACAGGATACTTCGGAACCTTCCCAGGCAACTACGTCGAGCGACTCTGAGCCAGACGTCCCGTTTATTGTTAACGCCTTATTTATTGTTGTTTACTTTAATTTTTAACTAGTAATTTATTTTGTTTTCTCCTTAAACGCATACTTTAAGGTTTGAAAAACTAAATTCACTCGCGACTTAATGTAGCGGCGCCACTTCTTCATTTGTCGGGTTATTCAAATTGGCAATTCGCACAAAGCTCTCACGACTAAGGAAAACAAGAAGGTCTCACGCGTAAATGCATACTTTTACTATGTACAGTGGAAACTCAGAAACAGTTGCTTTGCATCTCGAATGAAGTGTTGTGCGATCCAAAAATCTTAGACATTACTAGTCATGTAATTTCCAAAAATTATTGAAATATTTAAGCCTTTTATGGTACATAGAGCCCCAGTAAGGTTATTACCCAGCATCACTGTATTATTTATTGTCCTCTTGCCTTACGATTAAGAGAAGTTACGTTGCTTAGGAACTGAGGTCGAGTAAGCACGCAGTCAGGGTCGGAGATAATTTGAATGAAGTGCTTTTCGGTGCCTTCCAGAGGTGTTCCGGCGTTCAGCAATAAATTGTTCAACGTAGAAATAATCGTCAAGCGAATATATTATATTTATATTTTCTGTACTGAATTTTTCAGCGAATATGAGAGGTTTCCCAAAAACTATTTAGTTCGTTGACTTTACCAAAAAACTTTTATTAATGTTTACTAATCATTTTGTTTACCTAATCATTTTAATAACTATACATCTTTTGTTGTAACCACGATACTCTCACAGCGTATATTTTCAAATAAAATGTTTCCTAATAAACCTAGATGTTTTATTCAAATGCAACTGTGACAATTCTTTCTGCAGACGATTGTATTTCAACAAATTAACTTTCCATAAAGGCAAACAAAATGGAAGGTAAAAAGTAAATGGTTCCCTTTTTCTGTTCATTTTAGATATTTAGTGTTTTGAGTTTTCCTTATTACTCTTAAGACTAGAATGCCTGGCATTTATGGTTACCTTAGATGCCACATGGAGTCAAAATGACTCCTACATAATTTGACTAAGGCTAATGATATAATGATAATTTTGTGTGCATGCTTTCGGTTGTTGTCCCCTTATGACTGAACAGGCCATCATCGCAGAGCTGTTCAAAAAGTTACAAGACATTATCATCCTTGGTACTTCAAAAACTTTAGTTACAATTACCATGAAATATAATATGTACGCATCATCCATCAAGCAGTAGCTCTTCAGATTCAAATTTTTGGAAATTGAACTATTGTATTTTCATGAACATGGAAATGAATTAAAAAATATGAAACTTAGAACTATTAAAAAACTTTATTTTCCCTTCTCAACATTTCTAGCAAGTGAAGTCTAAGGAATTCTAATTTATATCGATTAATCTTGGTGCTGGAGAATTGTTAAGTAATGCTGAGCTGGGCTGCGTAATGACGATAATACTGAGTAATGTTTCTGACAGACGGCAATGGTGAAGTACCTATACCATTACTTGGTAACGGTAATCAAATTTTTTAAAGTACCAACGCTGGTGATGTAACTGGTAATTTGTCTTGCTTACATTACTTTTAGTTGTAATAGCACTGAGTATGGTAAGGTATTCCAAAATAATGCATTATTTTACAGCTCTGATCACCAGGCGCTTGTCCAGAACACAAAGTTACTATTGATGTTTACAATGAAACGGCATTAAAAAAGAACTTTCGATTGTGATTTACCATTTTTACATTCTTACTTGCACATTTCAAATTCCATAGCAATAATATCAGTAACTATAAATCAGTAAAATTTGAAGAAAATACACGATGCGATCGTCTGAGCTTTCCTTAGTTAGTTTATTATGAAACTGACATTATTCTTAGTAACTCCCAACACCAGTACACCATTTTGCCGAATGGAAGTTCTCGGTCTTCGCCGGACCAGAGCGGGGGGTTGAATTGCCCAAATTAGGTCTCCATCTCGGCGTCTTGCAAGCCGTAATTATTATTTCCAGTGATTGATGAATCCAATCCAAAGAGGGCTATTGGTTGCAATGTGTATACAAGGGCACCATCAAACATGAAGCAGTCAGATGAAGGACACCTTTTAGCTGCACTAAAGGACCCAAAACTCTGTTCTCCATCATTCCGCACCAAATAAACCAAAGCATCTATCTTTTATTTTTGATGAAATCTCATAGTTTAAAATAAGGTCTTATGCATACACATGTGTGCAATCGGGCTTTACATTAATACATAATAATATAATAATTCCAACCATATTAAAAGCCTTTATGGGAGAACGCCACTGTCACAGATCACAAAAAAACGACATTATAGTAAATGCAGATACTGGGTAAATAAATGAACTGTGCGAAGGAAATCTTGGCCTTTCACAAAATATCTACTGACTGAAATTTGTCTTCTCAAAAATATTTAATTAACTGAAGATTGGCGCGCGGTTCATTGATTATACAGTACCTACATTTAACGTTTTACGCGTAGGTACCATACCTGCATAATGCATATAACCCCAACCTTTCTTTAAAATACTCCAAAATAAAGCGGGTAACAACCGCATAGGTAAAAGACAAATACGACACTGGAGATGACCATGAAGAACCTTCATATGGCCCGGAACGCGTTCGAGTTGTCCACTCCACCACGCTCGGCCCTCGCGTCCCGCAAACTTCTCGACACAGCACTGAGCAGACGTGTGTCGAACGGCTTGGCACCGACTCCAAAATAATTGTTTTCAATTTTTAAGTGCTTTAACTAATATTTTTGAACTATTATAGGTTTTTATTTTTCCCCATACAAACTTTAATATGCCCTTTTACATATACGAGGATACCATACACGACCCCAAAAGCCCGAATGTGTCAACTTCAATGAAAATTTAAATAACATACTTGTTATGCTTCCACAAGTAGGGAAAAGGTAGGATATTATTTAGAATGCTTCTTGCCCAACCAAAAGTTGGTAAAATACCACAAATTATTTTTGAAACGGGTTTCGATCGAGAACATCTCATTAGTAGAAGCACTTTGCCTATTCCCTACTTGTAGAAGCATGACAAGTGTGTTAAATACCATGGTCTTCCTTAACAAGTGTACTCCTACATACCCACAAAATCTAAATACATAAAATAAGACGGCCATATTCACTTCAGACCTATTAGTTTACTTTGCTATTTCAGTAAAGTGTTTCAAAAAGTGATGTTCAATCAAATTGCTGCTTATTTAGATCAGAATTAACTATTGAAGTTAACTCGCTTACGAGTCTAGTTTTCGCAAAGGCCACAGTTGCGAAACTTCTCTGTTAAAGATCACAGCTGACGAGTTTACCATTCTTGTTTTTCTGGACTTTAGCAATGCCTTTGATTCCATTGAGGATAACCGACTACTTGTCTAATGAACGCAATATTCCCATCCGCCAGCAGTGGACAAAAAAATCACAGCACGGCGAACGAAAGCGCCTACAGGTGCAGCTGGCTAGGCAAAGCAAACGCCCATCCGGCATCCCATTTTGAACAGGTTTTCTTCCCATTCGTTCCTATTAGAAATTCGATTGCACCTGCTGTACGCGTCACTTCCACTGGCAATGCGTTCCACGCAGGAACCGCCACTGCGTGAAAATGTAGTAGATCTCTACTCGCGAACCCCTAGCACCTCAGCTGGCAGGAATAAATTGGAAAATGGCCGTGCATTTGTCAGCGAAGTAGTTCGTGGTGCAGTAATTGTGCGAAATTAATGGAGCAGGACTGTGTTTGGTGTAATAAAATTGTGGTAAAATTGTGATGTGGATGATTCCTCCCAAATTGATGCATTTACCAAAGCCTCGAATGCAGTGCTTTCCGTGAATTTTGTGATTTGTGTCTCACCTGAGGGGAACATCAACAAGCAATGGGTGAGCCGCTGGGGTTCAATAAACTTCCTGTCTGTCCCCCGAGAACGAGTTCTCAATCGCTTTAATTCCCTTTATAAATAGCCATCTCCCGGTATTCGGATTAATTTTTACCCGAAATAGGCAAATATCACGTCTGCAACATTTTCACCACAAATACGCAAGAGGAAATGGACTTCCTGTTCGACTATCGATGCAGCGATGTTGTAATGCATTTTCATGCAGACTTCGCATTATATAATTCGCCGAGCTTGATTAGGCTGTCTTGGGCGCATCTTATGATAGTTCTCAGGCAATATTTGTTGATTTCACCAAAGTTTATATGTTATCATCCAGCGATTGACAATTCGTTTGACATGTAAACAATGGCAGGGTTGTGCAAGACTCGTCTGTTGAACATTTCTTCAGCCTTCCGAGTTTCTCTCGTAATCTGATAGTTTTGGGACGACAAACATCTTGCGCTTGTAGAAAGTTTCTGGGAGATTGATAACAACATGCTACCGCGACACTCGATATTCGTCAGGTCAGGCTGCTGAGAAAATTCGAATTACCCAGTTGGTGGTGACTTGTGTCTTGTGTTTACTTTTGTTTGAACAATCTGAAACTTTTCCCAAACAGCTCCCGCAGGCGGTGGCAAAGTTTTAAGGATTTTGATTTATTAACGCTTTGACCTACATTCTATTGTATGAGACAATCCTCACGGAAATTGCCTTGAATCTTGTATTAAAAAACATCACTGCACAGCTAAATTGCTTGTCATTTAGGGAGTGCTTTTAATGAAACAGCCGGCTCATACAAAATGAATGAACACCTCTTCAAATTTGAATTTGAAAAAAATTTGTCTGCACTTTTATGTTATCTATGCAATTTTTGATTGAATCGGCGTTAGCTTAGCTTTACTAAAAAAAGAAATAAAAGTCGGTGAAAATTTATACTTCTACAGCACACTCTCGCTAGTTGGCCACCCCATACAAATCCGAAAGTTATTTATCGGGTTATCTCCACTACCCTATGGAGACAAAATTGTGGGTTTTGGGATATTTCAGGAACACTTCACTACCATAGGGTAGTGGAGATAAACTTAAAAATATCTGGGTTTTGTATTGGGAGAGTAGTGTAAACAGCGCTGTAGGTTAATTAAAAAACGCACCTCTAGTGTCGGCGAACTACTGGGTGTTTTGGGAAAACCCTCAGTATTATCTCAAATAAAGCATTATAAAGATTTACATAATGACGGCATGTTTAGTTAGTAAGAACTAAAAAATACTAAAAAAACTAACATTTCCACCTTTTGAAGTCGACTCCCACAAGGAGTAATTGTAGGAATACTATTATTATTATTAATCATATTGTTGATATGAGTAATGCGATACTGGCATTTGCAGGCGACACATTTATCACGGATAGATGGAATGGACGTATGTAAATGACATTTGGTTTTAACAGGATGGCGCTACCTGCCATATCGCACGCAAAACAACGACGTTTCACTCCGAAAATTATCTCCCTATATGTAAATTTTTGACCTTTTATTACCGTTCATGAAAGGAAAAACGATTACAACTAATCTTTTGGTACTTTCCAATCACTGTACGTCAGCTATTGAATCCGACAAAAAAGTCGATTGTAAATATATTCACTCTTGTTTTATTGCATTTTCCAAATTGTTCAATTTACATCTTTCCTTTCTGTATTAAACGAGAATTCCGATTCGATACAAATGGGAGCATTTCCTATGTATATTTTTTGATTTAAAATTCAAGTTCTTTACTTGGCTGACAGCAAATAAGCTGAAGATATAATAAAACTAAAGGCTTCTGCTAAGACCATATAAGTCACAACTGTAACTTATTCAACTAAAGGAAAATTTAAAAACACAACTCCAACAACAATATTTTTGAAAAGTTATGAAAAATCAATACTGGTAGATGGGAACACGATTGAAATACTAAAGAAGTTGTAAATCAATTTTATATGACAACATTTAATTTCTCATCTGACATACGCGATAATAGTGAGGATAATTAATTTCTTGTGCACTATCCGCAACAACGTCTCCACATACGCAGAAGTATACATCTGCAATACCATTTTGATACCACACTTTGGGGATTATTCTACTATATAGTATGTGTATGAACATATATATTTTTATGTGTAACCAACAGACCACATACGAGCCTACAGCGACTTAAAAAAGCCAATGAGGGTTATTCTACGACTTTACATGCATTTTCTCGAACCCGCTTTTCCCATTTTGTGACAGCAGCAAAAACACAATTCAACCGATTGACGTTTTGAAGATTTCTCCACAGTTCCTTTTTTGTGTCTTGAGAGGAATAGCTCAATGATTGAATGCCCATCCAAAGTAATTACGTCTTATTTCTTAATTATTATAATTAGAGCCGTAATTAGAAAGCTCTGGCAGAGTAATAAAAATGGACCCCAAACTCGTGTTATAATCAAATTTCCATACTTTGCCTTCCTATTATTTCTAATAATAATAATTATTAATTTTTACATCTTTACATCCAAGCTCTTATAGTATACGAACCAACGGGCGGATGACAAAGCCAGATTTTTAGTTTCCATGGGGAATTTATAATGAATAATTGCAGGGTTTCTGAAACAGACGTTTTATGATTACGTAGGCTACGCTTAAGCATAATACGTGAATGGAGTTCAAGGGGGAATAACAGACAAAAAAAACAATGATAAACCAAAACTCTATCTATCATTCAGATTTATAAGCACAGCACCCTAATAAACCAATAGGTACTATTTATCCAATTTCAGAGCCAAAACAGATCGATCTCTATGAGTTTTTGGTTGAATCAGAACTGCAGCAATACTACAACTCAATAAAGTAAGTCCGTCTTTCCTCTATTCATTACAATTTTAACGATTCTTAACGCTTTTAGAAATGAACTCAAAATATCGAATGCTTCGCATCTCAAATATGCAACAGATGAGGATTTGAAACAGATTGGACTTTCACGTCCAGAAATACGAAGACTGCGAAAATTTTACGAGAAGTACTACCCGCATGGCTATTTAAGTAAAATTAAAAGACTTTTACAGAATCCTAGTAAAAAAGATGAGGGACAGGTACTAAAATACTGTCGATTATTTGTACAATTTTCTAATCATTATTTTTAAGATATCAAATCAAATGGCCTCATCGGAACAGCCAACAAGAATTACTAATTCTCCGAGCAAGGCTCCCAGTAACAAACATATTATTCCTGCAGATTCTATTACTGTTAATAAACAATTAGGCACTGGCGAGTTTGGAATTGTTCAACAGGGTGTTTGGACCAATGGCGCGGAAAGAGTATTTACTGTTCGCATATAAATATTCCCTATTTCTGTAAACCAAAATTTACTTGCAGATACAAGTAGCTATAAAATGCCTTTGTCGCGAAAGAATGCAATCGAATCCGATGGAGTTTCTGAAGGAAGCAGCTATAATGCATGCAATTGAACACGAAAATATTGTACGCCTGTACGGTGTGGTCTTGGATACAGACTCCCTGATGTTAGTTACAGAGTTGGCACATTTGCGATCGTTATTGGAATGCTTAAAAGATCCGGGCTTACGTGTTAGCTTTCTTACTGTTCCAACGCTTTGTGAATTTGCAATGCAAATTTGTAATGGAATGATGTATTTAGAGAACAAACGTCTTATACACAGGTAAGAAAATTGAAATTTGAAAACAAAATGTAGATGAACATTTTCTAGGGACTTGGCCGCTCGAAATATTTTAGTATTTAGTAAGAACAAAGTTAAGATTTCCGATTTTGGATTATCAAGAGCTCTAGGAGTAGGGAAAGACTACTACAAAACCAATTTCAATGTCAATTTAAAGTTACCAATTGCTTGGTAAGTACAATAAAATTAATAATATTAGTATTGTCGTGACATTAAAGTTTATGCACAGGTGCGCTCCTGAGTGTATAAACTATTTGCGCTTTACAAATGCGTCTGATGTCTGGGCGTATGGGGTCTGCTTGTGGGAAATGTTTTCCTACGGATTTCAACCATGGGCAGCATTGACTGGTTTACAAGTTTTAGAAGCCATCGATGACCCAAATTATCAGGTTAATTTCGAAATATACTTAAGACTCTCCTACTGACAAATTTTCTATCCAGAGATTAGAGCAACCCGAATGCTGTCCACGAGAATACTACAATTTAATGTTAAAGTGCTGGCAGCATGATGCAAACAAACGTCCAAAATTTTCTGAAATATACAGTACGCTGCCAGATATGAAACCAGAACAACTTAAAACTATTGTAAATAATTGTGAATCCAAAAAAGATCACCTTATGTACCGCCAGGGTGAAATTATAACTGTTCTCGATAAAGCTACTAATACTCATTATTGGAAGGGCGTTTTAAATTCTGGTAAAACTGGGCTCTTCAATCCAGCAAACACAGTTGCGTACCTCGAAGGTCTTCCATCTTCCACAAATAGGTGAGACATTTGACAAACGTTTTACTCATGATTCGTAAATTTTGGATTTTCTTTATGAAGAGATCATAAACTCATATCGGAACTTTTAATTACACATTTGTTTTGCAGAGATTCATTCTCTAGAACCACTGATCGTTCTAGTAAAAGGAAACTTAGGACTGAAATGATATCAATGCCTCAAAATGATTTAAAACACACAGGACATGTAGGGATCGATGGGGCATATTTTGGAGACGTCGCCTTTATCGCAAGCTCTCAAAATGTAATTTTTTTAAAAAGTTTTCAATTTATCTTCATACATTACTCATTCTATCTATCTAGTACAATCATCTGCCAAGACAAGTAGTTACACCTTACAAACCCTCTGAAGATATTGAACAAACACCTTTATTACTGCCACCTACCCCAACCAGTCCAGATTCACTTCAAACAGCCAGCGGATACTTTCCCGAAGAAATCACGACTTCATCTACAAACCCAACATTTGTAAACTCCAACGAAAATACTCCTAAGCATCATACTAGTGCTTTTGGTTCATCATTTGATTTCCCTCCGCAACCAGTATTCAATCCATCTAATCCGTTTGCATCGAGTGCAAATGCATCTTCTACTTTTGCTATGCAAAACAATAACTATGGTTTGGAGTCAAATGCATTCACGAATGCTAATTTAGAAGATGATTCACTTCAAGACTGCGCGAAAAAGAACGCCAATTGGTCTTCTGAGAATGAGCAAGAAGCTCAACATGAGTACCATGAGATATCAGACGATGAAATCACTTCTGATAAGGTATTCGATCTGGGTCCGTCGTTACTTGATGAAATAAATTCGATGTTTGGTTCGATAAGTACTTCACACGTAGATCCTGGGCCAAAATCACCAGATTTCGAACGCACGAATAAAAAGAATGAAATTGCTGAACTGACTTCCAAATTGAACAGGAAAAACAGCGGTAGTGATACTAATGGAAACAAGTCCAAGAAAAAAACAGCTGGAACTGTTAAAAATATTTCTGTAAAAGATGAAAAGATATTGAATCAAGCTATTGAAATTGCTAATGAAATTAGTGCGAGGTACGTATTGCGTACAATTTAATTTTCATTCAATAACTTTAATTTTTACTTTTTCTCTCATCCATAGATCAATGACGGACTTGGTAGCTGACCACACTACTTCGACTCAAAGTCCCAAACGAAAATTTAGTTTTCGATTTCCGAATTTATCTCATCATGCCTCAATAGAGAAAGAAAGCCCTATTAATGGCAATACTAGCTCCCACGCAGGTTCGAAAGAGAGGAAAAATTTTAGTGAAGAGCTCAAGAATATTCCAGACTTGCAGGTAGGATATTTTTTTATGTTTATTTTCAGAAGTAGACGTTTCACATAAGTATGTGCCTGCTTAGATGGAAGTTGCGGGATTTACTGCTCTTTAAATTTTTGTTGTATTGAACAAACTATGTGAATTGTCTTTGTAAATAGGATTTAAAGCAATCAAATGATGAATTGATTGATTTAATTAAACTTGTCCCAAAAATTCCGATATATTGGAACATCTTGCGAGCGATCTTTTAACGTAATTTGAATTTAAAAATATTGCATAATATTTCATTGCAACCCGCGATATTTACGAATGTTTCTAAAACCTCTCAAATAAATTCAGTAAGCATTGAACCTTTTATCTTGAGGAAACTGAAATATGATTAGAAATCAGTCGGAAGACAACTTTTGCCTTTTACGGTCTTGACAAAAGCATTTAATCGTATTCTGGATTCCAACGGGATTCAAATCCGTTTAGAATGTAAGATATGTAAAAAACAAACTGAAACTATCAGATTGCTCGACAAATGCTGAACTTTTTCAACTTTCTAGCTTGCTTTTAATTTTCCTACATCCCCAATTGATTAGAATTTCGATGGAATCAAAAATAGGGATATGTATCTCAAAAGTATGCTTTGATAACAAGAAAATGAAAATAAACCGCCATTAGTTGTCCTACACAAAGATAGGCTGTGTTGACTAAATACTATGGTAGAACTAGTTCTCACCAAGAAATTGATCTTTAGAAATCAATGCGTAACACTCTAGTATAACTTATAATAGAATATGAAAACGAAACGAATTACAAGCCAAGACAACTTTCACGCAAAATTGTGTTTCAATTAGAAAATGTTGTCGTTTCTCATACTAAATCATTTAATATAAATACTCGGAGCTATGTTTATGCATTCAAATTAAAAAGCAAACGTATAGCATACAAACTTTCTTATGTCAAATATGTGGCATGTGAGCAGTAGCAGGCTGCTATCAAAATAAGCATGCAAATTTTCACTTGATTGAAACAGTTAACATAAATTGACGCAAAGGTGGTAAGTATACATATGTTTTCGTGGAAACATAACTTCAGGAACCTTAGACGGTAGTCAAAATTGAGTAAAATAAAAATTCATTAATTTTTATTTGGAATAAAAGAATACGAAAAACCATATAGGTTATATAAATAAGACAACAGTATCCGATTGAATTTTTCAGAACTCTCATAAAGGTATGTAACTACTTAAGACAATTGAAGCTCTCTTAATAGAAATGATTTTCGTTCGATTATAAATCGACTTGATATGCGCCAACACAGACCTGTAGGGGCATTGCTGATCTTCACATTCATTCTCTCCTTTGCGCTAGTGAAATCTGTACAAAGATAGTTAAAATTTAGTATCCCGGTCCTCACAGAAACATAGACTAGTTACCGATATCGAAGTTTTTTGGGACATGTCTTTATATTTTTTGATTGCTTTAAAATGTTGAACAGCGTATTTCTCTAAGTAATTTAAGAAATGGAATATTTCTTGATTTTTTAATTGCCTTTTTTTATTTTCATACCCATCCTGCATGCAATTAACAAAATACTATTGCCTGTATAATTTGTTGTTACACTCTAACACAAAATATATGTTTTTGAGTTAAATTTTAGTTTCAAGATTACCTAAGCCATGCAGTTGATCTATAATCAGATTGTCGCTTGTAAAAAAATAACAAATTTAATATCACGTAAACCAACCAAAAAACTAACAGAACTTTTTTTCTACTCATTTCAACAAACTTCCCTATCCCTAATGTATGCCAAAATGTGCGAATTTCCCGTAATAAAACACAATTTATTTTCATTTATAAATTTAATTTTGTTTTGCTTTGTTTGGAAAGCGATTTCGTTCGCTGACGGAATTTGAAAAGTATGACTCCGATATAAGGATACCACTGTTTGATAAGGAAAGTGCTGACTTTTGCTTTAAAAAATCTAGGGAAATTCTTACTCGTCCCCTCAACATTGACATTCCCTCGAAGGACATCACGGACCATAGCAAAAATGTAGATAAGAAAAGTAGAGATATAATTGGGGAAAATCTCCTAGATATTGAAAACACGTTAAAAGCACTAAACTTAGACTTTCTTCAAACGTATAATAAACTTGGTAAAACAGATTCTGCCGAAACACTATTTGGTGAACAATTTTCTTCTAATATTCCATCAGTTGAGTCGAATACAAGTTCGAATAGAGTGAATAGTTCTACCCCTAGAGCGTATAAGAACAGCTTCGATTTTGGAAGTTTTGAAACCAAGACTGATGTAAATGTATCCAACAGTATTCAAGCAGAAAAACCTCTGCAACAACACAATTTTTCGAATTCTCAAATCTACTCAGAAATATTAGAAAAATTTGAAGAAAAACGTTCAAGCACTCCAGACACAGGATTTGCATCGCGCGAAACTAATCTTTCGTTGTCACGACGAAGTAGCCAAAAAAGCAATTTCAGCCCTCAGGATTCATACTTCAGTTCAAAAGATTTCAATTTTCCAAGTCTTGAAGCTCGCTTCTTGAATATGCGCAATGAGACTAGCAATGCCCAAATAAACACAGGAAAAATGACAAGTTCTTCGCCGGTTAAAACTGTTAATACAAGCAACAACTCGATACACTCTCAAATTCAGAATACTTCAGCGGAATACTCTAGTAGACAAAGGTCTATGTCTTTTACCGATAACTATGAATTGAAATCTCCCGTGCTTTCAGAGCCACAACATCGTTTGCATCGTGCATCACAGTTTCCCCATCGTAATCCAAGTTCTTTCCATTGTAAGCCTCGCAACATAATTTCATATAAGCCCCGTAGTATTAAGGCTCGAACACTTCGTCGATTGAGCTACAATCCTATGGTGCTAAATAGCAGCAGTACTTCCAGTAGCGAGAGTGACTACGACCGCAGTATTGCCCACTCTGAATGTGATATACGCTCAAAAATGACAATAACATCACGAAAGCGTCGGCAATACTTAAACCGTAAGTCCTCCGCTGCAGACGAGGTTATTCAAGACAAGATCTATGGTTCAAATACCAGTATCAAGTCGGCGCCCCACTATAATTATGTTAACGAAAGACACCCGCAGAAATATTCGAATCCGCAACAGTTTAATTATGAAATGAGCTTTGACGAAAAGATCTACGATTTTGGTGGTCGGGGTCCTGGAAACAATTACACTGTAACTAACAATCTCATTAAGCCGCCTAGGGCGTTTGCCATGAATGGATCCAAATATGAAAGAGAAGTGCTTTTCGCCGAATTTGATGTCACAAAATTGACGGGAAAAAGTCCAACAAGTCATAATTTCTTCCATTCCAACGGAAAGGAAGGCGTTATTGAAGGAAACTCAAGAACTCACGGAATACAAAAGCATCCACCGCAGCCAATACCTGTTCCAGGTTTTCAGTGGCCAGAGAAAATCCATGCTTCAACGGTTAAGCAAAATGATCTGCTTTGGCGACAGCAACAGGCAAATGCTGCTTTATTTAGCAGCCTAAAAGTACGGCAGGCATTTTCAAGTGAAAGTTCCTCATCTGATTCTGGTGAAATTGGGTTTCAAAGGGACTTTCAACCACATATACCTCCAAGTCCCGCCCCGTGATAGAGTTTTCATATATGTACATGTTATTTTTGTAAGCTACGTAATTACGTTAAAGGAATTTATAAATTAAGGTATTTAATATGCGCAGGATGCAGATATCATAAATTCACGTACACGTACAATAATAGGACCAAAGAATTGTCCTAATGCAATTTGAATGAATGTTAAGCTGCTGTTTGCAAAACAACATACAAATGCAACCTTATTCTTCCATCGAAAGAATAACGTGATATAAAGGAACAAGATTAAAGCACTGCTCTAATGTTCCATTTTGTCACTAATGCAGAAGAAATGTACTTCAAAATATTTATTCAATATGCTTCTGGCAGACTTTTTTTTATATAACGGTTTCTAAGTTTGTCTTTCATATAGTCAGCTAATTTGGCGAAACGATTTTGATTTTATTTCTAAAAACATTTAAATGAATGTGAATCACGAAATTATTACACTTCAATGTCTTGCTTTTATTTAAAGAGCTCTGCACATGTTATAATTGGTACGCCGATCACTTTGATTAAGTCTATTTCCAGATCTACAGTTAGTTTGTTATACGAGCATCCTTAAAGTAGTTTCCTTCGACACTTACATAACACGTTACTGACTGTTAAAAGAATAATCTACAACTTTTGTTGATTTGCGCAAGTACAAAATAAGCATTAATAAAAAACAACAAAAATAATACGTATTGCCTTTTCTTCGTTAGTTTAATGCCGCCAATTTCGTGACAATTCAAAAAAATAAAGAAAAACTCACCTAAAGGGCTCAAGTTAATTAAATCTATTTAACCGTTGTTATGGAGTGGGAACTAACCAACGGCTGTGTACCATGTTTTCGTACAAAGGTTGTGTCATGTACTACTTTATTGTATGTGTTGCAATTTCCAACTAAAGACTTGATCCAAAATTGCGGTAGTTTGTAGCTGCCTTAACCATAATATATTTTTATATGGTGCTATGTACTAATCGCTATAAATTTTTCCGATGTTCTTTTCCAATTTATGCATCATATATGTATGTGTAATTATCTGGCAGTAGAACCCAAACGATGGGATAAATTTAATTTAAAAGTATTTATTTATAATTACAACAACAAAGTGTTGTTTATTTCCAAAAACAGTCATCCTTAGCTTGTTTTCATAGCAAAAGGTAATATGTTTTTGTACTTGACACCCAAAAACGTAAGATAAAACGCAAAACAACTGTTTTTATGTTGTTAGCATGCGGAACAATAAAGATATGAAGTACAACGTGTATAAAATGTTAAATAACTTAACTAAAACATCACGGAATACGACAACAATTTTTAACTGCTGCAGCAATAATGCGACGATGAATTTAAATAAAGTAAACATAAATGGCCTTGTAAGGTAAAGACAAAAGAACTGAAAGATATCAGAATTTATTGTGCGTGTATTTATTTGATAATAATAAATTCCTACCGGTTCCAGTTAACCTATGCATAAATGTGCACTAACTATTGAAAATACGTAGGTTGTCGACTAGAATATTCCATAATTCTTAACCACATGATATACATATTTATTTGATGTTAAATGTGTCTTCTTTTCTGTGTTTATTCAAATATTTCAGTGGTACTTTTAAGTGTAAGTCTGTGCAATTATATAAAATAAATAAAAAATTAGATATGCTCTTTACATTGGTATACACGTTTAGGTATCGTACTTCATTGAAAACAGAAGTGCCTTACTAAGAATTTTTCGTAACTGAAACATTTTTTCCTCTTGAAAAGAAGATTCTTCAAATAAAGAGCTGTAAAGAAATTATTAATATGCTACTTTCTTATATACATAATACGTACGCTTTTACAGGAAATGTTGAATTTATTAAAAGTTCGGCGACCTCATTTTCTAAATTATTTATACTGATATATCTAAGTTAGTTAGGTATATACTGTCTGTATATCTTACAAAATTATACCCATAATCTAAAGTTATTTTTTGGAATTATGAATTAGATGTTATGAAACCATTGTACTAAGTGTGTATCGAAGAAAATACTTCGTATGCTTGTTCTTAGTTCCTTGTACTGACTAGTGTGTTTCATCTCTGCGTCATTGATACTCTTCTTTATCTAGTATGAGGAAGAGACGAATCTTACTTTATTATTAAGGTGTATGTATTTCTTTAAGAAATATTACACGAAATTCCTATAATAGGCGAAATAAAATCGAAAGTAAGATTCACGGCCTGTGTTAATTTTTTTTTGTTAATGCCATGTCTGGACCACGGACCACCTTGATTTGTAGTGAGCTACGGTCTTAAACAGCCTTAATATCGATGTTTAAATGCCTTTTTAATATGTAAGATTACAACACACATTTACTTTTTCAGTTCTTCAATTTCCTCATTGATTAATATAGGTACCTAAAAGCACAAAAGACGTATTTTATAGAATCAAATTTTTCTTCGGTGTATTTATATCTGTAAAGTTCTTGCCTTATTTGAATAGTGTTTGTTCTATTATATTAGGACCAAACAGTTGATCAGTGACACCAGGTGTGTGTCACTTATCCGTTATTTTGTTTATTTCTAAATTTGATGTATTTTTCTGCCCCACTATCATAAATTGTTTTAAATAATGCCAACATTTCTCTGCAAAGCGTTAAAGACATTCCGTTTGAGGTTTACCAAAATATCACCATTTACTTCATCCTAGCTTATGTTACACTTAACTGCAACTGTGGAATTAAAATATATGGATGCAATCCGAAACGTGCACAAAATATATAGCATAGTGTGTATATAAGAAATATTTTAAAGAATTTTCAGAACTTTGTAAAACTAAGATTTTACTGTTGTTATATGATATTAACCAGCAAAACTAAAGTAAAATAAAATAACCAACCGGTGAGCTCAAACATATAATAATACCGATACAAATGTACAGCTGAAGGGTATAATATTCTTAATCGTTTAATTTACAAAACTGTATTGCATATATCCGAACAATCTTTTGTAAATACAATCAAAAGTACTGTTACATGTGTGAAATAATCTCCAAAGGTTGATAAAAATTATTCCGTTCAAAGCAATATTGAAGATAAACATTACTTGCATTTTTATTGCGGTGAATATTGATGAAAAAAAGCAAATATAAAATATTTTATTTATGTATGGACTACTAACTCATATTTTATGAAATTTATGAAAAGAACAGTGTAAGACTTGAAAGTGAAATATAAAATTTTTGGTTAAATTGAATTATTCGTATTTACTTAGGTTACCGCTGCAATTTATTTGCACATATACATACTGAGAATATGTGTGCCATCTTAAATTTCGCTTGCTTCGTTATAATAAGACGGAAAATTGTTGATTTTTTTTCTTTTGCCACCTTTACAAAGTTTTGAGTTTAAGATTGAGTTATTGCTTATAGATAATTTGATAATTATTTGATTCATATGTAAACACTTATTAAAGTTTAAAGCTTTAATTATAGTGGACATATTTTTACAAACGTTTTTATAATTGCAAAATTAAAGTGCTGGATCCAAAAGTCGTGGAGATTTTCCTAATCAAACATTTTAGGAGAATATCGGAAATCTTTATTGTGAAAATGTAATTTAATGGCAATTACACATAAACTGCGGGGCACTTGAATAGATAAATGGCAAATATGCGTAACACCACACGTCAGGTAAATTTTCTTTAAATAGGTTTATTCTTCTAAAAATTGCAATTAATGACTACCACTTTGCCATTATCTGGGAATTCTAGGAAAAAAATTTATTCGTTCATCGGGATTAAACTACTTTCGCAGTAAAAGTGATAGTATGCAAATAGGTGATCTTGCATTCAAATAGTTTGCGTGGTATCATACGAGAGTACCATTTGTTGTGAACTATAACGAAAAGAAATGCTTAATTTTTTACGCACACTTGAGCTGTCTGAACGATAATGTTGATAAACTCCCTTCAATCTGTCATAGATAAAATTATTTTGAATTGTCGCTCAACAGATTCGCAACTCATTAAGGTGGCTATTTTGCTCGGAATAATCACGAGTTTTACAAAAAAGAATGCGGGATTACAAAATTACAGTCGATTTTTTATTTGTCGCGTCATAATTCATCATTGTTATTTGCTGTCAGTGCCCGTTATAATAAATTTCGCGGAATTATTTTTTCTTAAATATTACGATTGGCCAGTTTCCAATTCGTCTTCATCTTTTTGTAAGCTCTAGTCAAAGCTAAATATACGGTCTTATTGACGCCTCCACAACCTCCAGACGATTATGAAAAGATGTCAACACTTGTAGTCTGACTATTCATATTAATCGCTGGGAATTCAATCGTATTTTTAAATTGGAAAAAGAGGGAATTTTCAATTTTGATTAATTATCGGTGGTCAAACTCGCGCCTGACCACCAGGACGCGTTATTTGGATGCAGCTTTTTAATGTGGTTCCGGGATATTACAATCAAATGTTCCAACGTGGCAGTATCAATACTATTTTTCTGAACACGTCGATTTATTGCCAATTTCATTTAGTATTCTGTTTTAGATAACATTTTGTGTCAACAATAGCTCTGGTCAATTCAAGACAATGTATACCGAATAGTTACCGCGACGCCTCCTTTTTTTAGGAAGCCACTCTTACCAACAACATAAATATGGTATTTAGCATGCATTTAGCGCAGCAGCCACATATTTGGATGTGATTCAAGTTTGGCAAGAACTGTGTGGAACAACATTTTGTAATCTTCGCTCTCATGAAAAGCGGTAATGTGTTTGGCCGATAACCTTGTACATAATAAAGACAGTTTTATGAGCTAGGCTGAGCGTTAGTTAATTAATTTTGATTTTTAAGAGACAGTATCTACTTTTTTTGCAAGGAATTACTTTGAAAATGTCAGAACTAGTTTGCTTTTTTTTTAATTCGCTAAAAGTGATACTCCGTATTATTCCTGTGAATGCACGAAATGCTTTTTTCATATTGAACATTTTGCCAACCTAAAGAAATTGGCTCTCACCTTTATATCTGGGTTTAATCTTTACGCACTGAAAGAAACGGGATAAATTGTTAAGTTTTTATATATTATTTGTGGGAAAGGCAAACACACAATAATTGGTATTCCCTACAATACAAATTGAGTGCAACCTTTTTTAATATTTATATATTCAGTCCAAACTAAACACATCCCGAATAATTTTACCTCTCACATTTTTAACAAATCTCTGTGGTTGAAGTACATTCTAACAAAAAAATTTAACTACATTTGTAAGTATTTTGTTTTATTGATGTTTTTATTAATTTCGTTTTGTTTTACCCTTTCCAAATTCCGGGCTTTTGAACTATCCATTCCCATCCAACGTTCGCACCCGCATCATCGTGTTATTTCAGAGCACAATAACTGAGGAATGTCGAGAGGCGTATAACAGTCTAATTGAAAGGAAGTCGTCTTTAATCGGAAAATTCGAAACGAACGAATTTAAGCTCGCTACGGCTAAGACATTACCAAGAAAATTGTTGACAATCAACAGCGCATCAAAGCATTTATCAGAAGCTAGAAGCCACAATGACGAAGACCTTTGTGCACCATCGCAACAAGCACCAAGGCCTACTACCCTGCCTTATCGGGGGGCTAATAAAGTTAAGAAAAGCGACACTTCTGAATCAAGTCCTCTGCGAATTCTTAGAGATAAGAACTTCCCTATGATTCGTCCACGACCAAAAGCTCTCTCAAATGAAGAAGTTGAAAACGTGAATCCGCACAAACTTATTCATGACGGAAGTGATAAGGACTCGGTGTGTGAAAGTCCCAGCTACATGACAAACTCTTCCTACACTTTTCCAGACAACAAATCAAATGACCGTAAAACATGCAACGAAGCGGACAGCGCGAATCCCATTCCTTTACCTCCTAGAGACCGGACGAAGATAATGCAAACTAATCAAAAGCGGCATATTCGAAAGCATCCACTTATTATTCCGGCGTACGGTGTCCAGAGAACACTCAATAAGGTAACTGAGGTGACTCCTGTAGACGAGCACCCTAAAGTTCCATTCCCCGGAGCGGAATTGGGCAAAAATTTAAATCATCTTTCTAATTTTAACATAAAATGCAACAGCGAGAGTAAGGACGAATTCACAAAAGTTAAGAAAGTGACACAGGAAGTGGTGAGTACTTTAAGCATCAATAACAATAAGTTGTACGACTCGAACTGCCGCACTTATGAAAATATAGAAGATATTCAAATAAGCTTGAACGAAAACAATACAGACTCAGCCTCGCTGCATTTTGAGTCTATTTTGGAAGATGATTTCAACAAGGTCGATATTGTTGCATCGCCAGATGTAGTCGACGGCTTTTGTCCATTTGCAATACAAAAGGAAGAATATCATAAGTCCAAAGAAGTTGACTTTGATAGCTCAAAAATGTTCGGTTTGTATGTAAATGAAGACGAATTACGTAATTTGGATTTAGAGAGAAAGAAAATTGAGTTTACTCCTAAGCATGCGAAGTACTTTGAGCCTAATAATGAACTTGCTAGTCATGCGCTGTTCAATAAAGTTCGGGAAAATGTCGACTTAGCTATGCAGCAGTCGCACATTGAGGATGATAAAGATACGATCGTAAAAAGTCGATCGCAGGAAGATCTCTCCTGTGATGAACAGCAAGATATGGTTGAAATGAGGTTGAAGGACTCAAATTCTGTTAGCTGTGAAGATTTGCTGGAGTTTGCTGATAAAAAGCCAAAAGGATGCGAGCGTGGCGTCGATTCAGATGAAGTGAGAATAATGCTAAAAGTCCTGGGAAAAGATGTGAGTATAAGCTTTTGATGCTTTTAATTACTTACTTTTTTATAGTAACGTGTCTGATTCTTCTAAAACTTTCGAATTGTTTATAATTATTATAGTTAATATTTGGTTCTGATCTTTTAATCGTCATGCTTTCAATTACTGTCGTTTGCCATAGAGTGGTTATGCCAGAATCCTTTTGTAATACTTATCTGAAGGTTGTCGTTTCGTCAGGCATTTCCAAAAGTACTCTGGGAAGCGAATTATAGGCAAATGATTAGCCGATTTATATCGTGTCCTTATAATTAATTTTCAAAGGAGTTTAACAGCTTTTCCCAGAGCAAAGAACGAGTAAATCCTATGAACATTCTTCACGGCTGCACCAGATTTTACAATGGCCAAATTCCTTTCTGTGTGGAAGCGAGTCAGTTGCAAATAGCACTTGTGGAAGATGCACAGACGAGTGGCAAGCAAAATGGTCAAATGATTTGTACTTCAAAAATTTTATACATACTTTTTTAAACAACATCACCACTTGCGATTATTACTTCATTTTTATATTCAACAGTAACGAATTAACTACGAGAAATAGGAAAAATTTACATAACAGAATATAAGATATTTGTCTGTCTTCAAAAATTGGAAAATCTGTTATTTTAATATAGAGAGGGGAGGTTTAACGAAAAACACAAAAACAAGGTTTGACACATTTTGCATAAAAGGCAAGTGTTTGAACCAAGGCCAAGGAAAAGAAGAAAAAATCTGTATTATCCAGCAAAACTTTCTTGGCCAGAAAACCCCTTTTGCAAAGACAGAGATTCTGTTTGTGACTAGGAAGAGGTAATTTGAAATAATCATTAAATTGTGGGTTAAATATTAATATGGTATAACAAAATCATTGCTAAAATTACTGGACCTATGATCCTAAAAGAAAGCATGCAAGAGAATTCATTATGGTTTACGGACGCGGTGTCAGGGGTTAGCGATGGTTAATCGTCTCAAAACATAATTTGTCAGTTAAAATTAAAAATACTGAGGAACGCCTCATTGCGTACATTATAGTGACCCAAAATATACCAAAAAAATTGTTTTAGAATCGTTGGAATATCAACCAAGTGGTCATTCAATTGAGAATATGTGGGCTCGTATCAAGCAGTACTTAGGGAATAGAACGGCAGGAAGTATACGATGGTTATCCCAACACAATTCTTTTCAAGCTCTGGTGGGATTCCTCCAGTTTGTTTTGACAAATCAAATCATAAGTTGGCTTCCTAAAACAATGCTTCAACTATTCTCTCTATGAACCTTTTAATTATGTATGTAATTCACACACGATAATTGCGGGGAATTATTTAGAGAACACACCGAACAGAGTTCTTTTGGAAATCAAAGTAAAAAATACAAAGATAAGAAAATCTCCCATTAGATAGACTAGCGAAAACAAAATTATTTTAGCTAAAACGCCAGTCTGCCGAGTCGCCGGGGGATCGACGATTGAAACCCTTCGAATAAATTCGTGTACGAAAATGTCCGCATTGTATTATTCGAATCGTTTCACATCGGCGTATTCCTGAAACTATTATTGTAGTTTTTTTATGTTGCATTTACACTTTCGTGGGCTCGAACGAGCGTTCGCTGTTGCAGAATGCATAAAACAGTTGTATGCCCAGAAACAGTCGTTCATTCAACCCAAAATATTCCCGGGATAGAAAAGAAGCCTAAATCTGGAATGATAAAATATTCTTTCCTATGTAAAGCTTTTTTTCGAAAAAAAAAATTTCGTGATTGAAACTCAATTCCTTACATTGTAATTGATTACATGTTAACAGAAATTCCTTTTTATCCATTTTCTTGCGCAATTACATTTTGGAATGGAGAACAATCAATTACTATTACAATTCCTTGCAATGTAAATGACGAAAATTCAATTCCATTACTAAGGAATTGATCATTACACAAATATCGTTAAAATATTAAACATCTCAGTTATAACGCTGAGCAGAGTGGAAAACACAATCATTATTAATATAATTTTTATCCATTTTCATAGGCTTCACCAGACAGATGTTTAGCGGCGCTAGAATTCATCGAGTGGGATGTCCACAAAGCAATAAAACTAATTAAACTCCAAAATATCCTCAATATAGTAAGTTTGAGTCTACAAGAATCCGTAGAGGCTCTTCAGAAGTACGAATGGGATCTCCAAGCGACTCTTTTGAAACTAAAAGGACTAAAATAAGCAAATCAGGGATTTGCACAGTATTAAGCTTTTGTACGAGTCTATTTGTATGCCTAAATTTAAACAAATTTGCTGAGCAAAGATTTTGGTAGATTTTATCTTAAAGATTAGTCGACGTAAGGAGTGAAGCAGCAGCTAGGTTTATTATTTTTGCGTAATTGTTGTAACCCTGTGCCAAGTAATTAATATTTTGTAAGATTAAAGTTTTACACAATGAGTATTAAATACTCCTATTCACCATTAATGTTTTTGATACACCCCTCGAGGGATTTTATAGATGCATGCACAGTAGATAAGAAATTCATTTTGTTACCTCTTTTGCCGTATGGTTTTTGAAGTTGTCAATATATTATAAAATCGCAAGTTTTATTACTGAAGAAAACCACTTTAATTAATACATAATAAGTAGGAGCAATCATAACGCGCAAACGCATTTTTGTCAGAATTTTTCTCTTGCCATAGAAACGCACATATCCCAGTACGTCTTTACATACCTACATACATATGTAGTTCGCCGTCAATTAAATTATTTTAGAAAATTTACAACTATTATTTATTTTATATGTATTGATATCTAAAGAACAATTTTATATTTTCGATCTTTGTTGTACTAATGAGAATACTCTAAAAAACCTGTGAATTTAGATCAAGTACTTATTAATTTTTAAAACTTTTGTTACAAATATACTTAGTAATATTTTATAAACATTTCGTTTTGGTTAATGATCCTTATATTGATTAATTCTCATTTAGCAGATCAACATATTTTTTAAATATTCAATTCACAATCATGTGAAAATATTATCCATTTCGATCCCTTCGCGATGAGTCCTACATTTCTGTATTCTTCAAATAAGATGAGAAAGGTTGAAAGTGATTTACACATCGGTTTTGGTAAGTGAAATCCAATATGAAAGTCAAAAACAATCTTCAACGTAAAGGAAAAGTAAAGCACAAAAATAGAATAATTTGCATTGCTTTGAAATTTAAACCCAGTTTTCAATACTATTTAGATGACTTAAATCAATCATCAATAGTGATGCATTAAAGTGCAAGGACAAATTAAAATGTTGAGATTTTGAAAAACGGGTTATTTTAGATTATTTTTTTATTACCGACAATTGCTAACAACCATGTCCATGCAAATAAATATATAAAAATACGACAGACCATAATGATCACTAGGGTGCTTTCCTCCTTGCCCTTGGTGCTGAATTAGATCTGCCAGTTCTGTCCACTAATTTAGCTAGCAACCGGGCGCTACGCATCCTTGTCGGACTCGTAGCAGAAACTTGAACATTGTTATAGTTTTTTGCTGATTTAGATCGAGCTTTTCGAACTGCTGCTTGCTTGCTTTTCGCCGAAGAATCATCGTTTTTCCTCAGTCGACCTCTTGTTCCTTCAAAGCTTTGAGCCTCGTTTTCTTTATTTTGCATTTTCGCTGGTTTATTCACAGTTTCAGTCTTTGATTTTTCTGCTTCCTTCCTAGCCGACTTATCTGCATTTTCCTGAGGCCTTTTATTTAGTTGCACTTCTTTGCGCGGTGTCTTTTTAGGAAATTGCAACGCTCTGGATACTCCCGTAGTGGTGGATTCTTTATCAAGAGACATGCGTTTCTTTGTCATTGCCGAGTTTAATTGTTTTTCCTTCTTTGCAGCACTTCTAGTAGTTCGTCCAGCGATTTCTGCATCAATCCTTCGTAGCTTTAATTTCGGATTTTTACTATTTTTGAATCTTTTTTCCATACTGCGTGTTAACACTAAATTCTTGAACTGTTCTTGTCTTTCTGTTAATTTTTCGGGTAACTTTTCATTTTCTTTATTTTTCTTAGAAAGTTCTGGAACAACAGATTTGTCGACCGAATTTGGTCTTTTATGTGAAGGTGACGTTAGATCGTTTTCACCTGATGTCACAGTTGAGCTTTTTCGAGGTATTGAAGTCTTTGACCCACACCTTCCCGTTTTAGAACTTTTGTTTGACTCATCTGAGCTCTGTAAAGACAAGAGAAAATTTTAAATTTGTTTATTTTTATGGTTAATAGTTCAAATGTTTGTTGGATTTTTTATTACTATAAGATACTCCCATATTGGAGCCAGTTTTCAAGAAGTTACATCTGTTAGAAATTTTCAAAACATCGTTTTCCGGTTTTTGGCATAATTTCAAATTTTGAGGCAATATTGAAAATTTGGATGATTGGTTTGTTGGTTTGATGTTTGCCCCTGTCAAAAGGGGATCTCAGCCGTGGCTCAAAAAGTCGCAGCTGCTGGGCCAAATTGTCGTGCTTCTCGTACCATCCGGAATATAATTTGAGTCAGGGCAATGGAAACTCCCTGTACCCTTAGGAGTCGTCAAACAATAAAAAATTCTCTCATACTTAGGTCTGATTGGGGCCGTGGTTATTTCTGCCCGGTGACAAGCACTATGTGCAGGACATCACGTCCACACGAAAAATGAGACAATAAAAACAAAGATGAAATTCTTAAAATTTAACTGCATTGAATGATTGAAACTAAAGAAACAAAACAAATATTTAAAAATTTTTGAGAAAAACTAGTTTTAAAATTGCGTCGAAGAACGACTTTGTAACAACATTTTCAGAAAAATATTATTGCTCTTATATCCAATTTTGGTAGGTTGAAATATTTTCCAAAAACCCATATATCCTTATCCCATTTTTTCAAACTATCGTAGCAACTATTGTTATTCTCAATAATGTCTCTGAGATATGTGCGGATCACCAATCTCTTTCTTCAGACCGCCTTTCGAGTTAGTATATACAAATAGTGTTTCAAAATTCGCACAAATGACGCTGTTATAGTGGTTGCAGGCTAGTAGAGCGATTTTGGCTTCTTTCCCGAAACCGCGCGGCAGTGTGTCTTTGTTTTTGCAATATTAATAAAAATTTTCCCTTTCCCTACTTCTAGTATGTTATTCGAACATTTCATAAACATATGGACCCGAAATAATGAAAGATGTTATTCGAGTATTCCAATAATCAGGGAGAAGTTCAAGGATTCATGTTCAATTGTTGTAGCCTGTTTGTGGCCTTAAAATATTGGATCTTATGCATAAAAACCGAGCAATAGCTCAGTCTCAATTGATGTAAGATCAAGCTTCGGTTTTTCTACATAAAAATAGAGACTGATCTTTTGCTCAGTTTTTATACGTAAGGGCTAATGTAGAAAAAATGAAGCGAATGCGATCATTGAAAGCCACTTCAATTTTCCTGACACATTCGCTATCCAGCTTATTAAAGAAATTGCAGAAGAAACAGTCAAACTCGATAAAATGAACGCCTTCAACGTCATCCTTAAGGCCCCCATACACGATCAAACAAATTTTGCAAACTTTTTTTCGCCAAAAAATACATGGTAAGCTACACACTACGCAACGAATTGTACAAACTTTAGTTGGACCTATGTCCTCGTCGCGAAAGCATGTGTGAAGCTGCTTGTTCCGCAACAACAAAACTCCACAATTAAAAAGCGATGGCATTGTTATTGCGCCAGCATCGCCATACACGACAAAATAACGAAAAAACAACGCCGCTCGCTACACAAAAGTTTTCAAACGCGTTTGAATTTCATCAACCAGGTGCGTAATGAAATGAAAACTGCAACTTACACGGGAAATTGTGTGCGCAACGGTCTGCGTTGGGCAAATTGTTCGCTCGTGTATGGGGCCCTTTATATCAGTGCTCAAAAAGCTCGCGGACAACCAAAGCCTACACAACTCAGAATAAACTTTTTGGAGCACACAGTTTCCATGACTAAATCATCATTATCATTATATATTTGTCAACTCCATTTAGTAATCTCAAAAGAACATGTATCCATTAAAACTGTCCTCAAATTTTTTACAAAACCTAAACAGAGCTAGAAAACGGTGACTAACATACAGACAAGAGAAGATACAGAGTCCTAAAAAACATGTTTTAATACATGAATATATCCCCATAGGTAATCTTATTTCGTTCTCATATTATATATAAGATATCAAAAAAAATGTCGGCACCTTCAAAGCAAAAACAACGATTGTGTGATGGTCACTTATAATCTTTATTATGTGATTATATATGTAAACAATAACTTACAGTCGCTTTAGTTTCTTTATTTTGTTCCGGTCTTCCTTTCTTCTTGTGTCTTCGTCGGCTTTTGGCGGCATTTGGAGACGGTGGTATTATTTCCTAAATAAACAGATGGGTTGTTAAAAAGTAAACAAGGCTGATCAACAACCTACATTATCATCGTCGGCCGTTCCATCTGTTGCTTCCGAAGTCCCTTTATAGTCACTACTGCCGTCTGTAGTTCTGGAATTCTCCAAATCTGAAACGAATATATTTGAATAATCTCATTTAAGGAAAATATTTTTGCATTGAGGTACAGTCAAAATGTACGAATATGTGCATTCCAAAAAATTAGTTATGTTTTTTTCATCGCGTTCTCGCTCCGGAAAATAACAACACATTAGTCGAAAGCAATACGAAATGTTCTTAAATCATGTGTAGATCTCACTCAAAAATATATTATGTATATGTATTACATATGAGTATTTTCTGCGCGTGTGGGAAGCGAGCAACGAGTCACCTACGCGATAAATATCACAATACGTAAATTGACCACGTTCTTTACGAATATGCTTATGCAATCACTGCGTAACATATAATTTTAGTATATACATATATACATATTTTTAAAATGTGCCCTATTTTTATAACAGTACGCTTCTGCAAAATATAATATCTACGATTTGTAATATAATATATGCAATGTAAATGGTCGATTTAAAAACATCGATAATAATACAACTGCTACAAAAAGAGTTACACTGTGACTGTGATATTATACAACTAAAAAACTTTACTTGTTGTAAAAATAACTTCGAATAAAAATATCATCAAAAAATTCAAATTTTTTGGGGCGGTTTCCAATTTTTTTATATGACATTTTAAACTTATTTTGTTATCTTCTCCCGAGCTACGTAAGTTTGATCAGTGGCCGCTGAAAAACGAACGATGTACCCATAACATGTATGTTATTATTATCACCATATCTATTAGAAAAAAGAAAATTTTATCTCTACTTACTGTTCAACAGTCCATTATTCTTTTTATTTTGATTATCTTCTTTTTCCTTCCCCTGAACAGTTTTCTTAGTTTTGTTATTATTTGCATTATTCTCTTGATTTTGAAATCTTTTGCTAGCGGACCTCGCCTGTATTCTGATTTTCGGTGGCCTAGGTGGTCCCTCATCTGAACTTAGTCTCTGTGTGTTCAAAGACTTTCGTAGATACCGCATTGTTGTTGTATTATTAGGGCCAAATGTTGTTGGAGTTTTCATAATTTCTTCACTACCTTCTTTGTTTGTCACGGATGTTTCTTGCTCAGATACTGTTTCTTTGTCCATTTCTACTTCTTTTTCCGTTGTTGAAGAATTAGTTTCCTCTTCACCGATTTCTTTGCCTGCTTCAGTACTACTACTAGCTGCTACGGCACTGCCTACAGTTTCTTCGGTTTCACTCTGAGATTCTATCTGCGGAGTCTTTTCTTTTCCTGAGTTGGTCTTTCCATTTTCCTTCTCCTTATTGTTGTTGATATGTATACTACTAGTTTTACTTCTAGATTCATTTTCATCGTCGGAGGCTTCATTTTCCTAAAGAATCAAATTTTTAAGGTAATGTAGATTAGCATATCGATTGATCCCTTCCGTAAGTTGGTATCTCATATTCATGTCTTCTGTTTATAGTATGTTCGAATATTTATTCAAAGTTTATTACATTACTTATTCGTAATTACGTACTCCCAATAAGAAGACTATTTAAAATATTTAACTATAAATAATTCACAAGAAAAGTAAAAAAAACTAATTTGCACTTAACAACGCATCGCAATATTAAACAAAAACTAATACTAATTAAATAACTATTAAATTCAGTGGGAACGCTAACTATAAGCTATAAAAAAGCTCAAAGCCACAAGAAGTGATTATGCGAATTTATAAAATAGTCTAACCGATTTCCGAAAAGTGTCTCTGTTCACTGTACTATTCACCTCATTAAAAATTCTAGAACATTGTGCAATCGGTTCACTGCTAGTATAGCAAATTCTGTGCATTGGAATTTTGGAATTTTCAGAAAGATACCTCTAGCCCGTAAGTAGGTTCCAGGAGCATGAATATTAATAATATTATAATAGTAAGAATATCAGGAGATATAATACGATAGCATAAGATTCCTTCTGGCTTCCAAAGTTTCGAGGCCAATAAGAAGGCACCGAGATCTGTACGATGGAGTGGAAATTTCCCACTTCAATTTTCTCAGTGCGAACTTCATAAAGGACTTTTGTATCGACTCCAAACGCAAGGAATTAAAAACTGAATAAGGAAACCATACAATCGAAGCGTACTCCAGAATCGAACGAACCAATGCAGAGTAAAGAGATTTTAAGGTGAAGACATCCTGAAAATCCTTCGAGTTCCTTTTAATAAAGCCTAACATTATAAACGCCCTTAAAATTATGTAATCGATATGATCAAGTAAACTCCGAGATCACGAATAATGACAAGACACTCTACAATACAATTTTGGATCGAATATTGAAACGCAATAGGATTTTTCAACCTCTGAAATAAAACCGTCTTGCATTTCAAGGGGTTTAATTCAAGCCCATTGTCATCACACCAAAGCACAAATTTATCAATCCCTTCCTGTAACTTATATAATAACATCAGCTAAATCGCGAATTCTAGCAAAAAATTTTTTATATCGTCAGCAAAGAGCAAACACTGGGCAAAAGGAAAACATAAGTAGATAAGACTACTATTGGCACTGTATTATTATTTGCTAAAAGACAAAGAAAAAGTTTTCAAATTAAGAGATTGAAAAAATATAATCACAAAAAACACAAAAATTAAAGAAATAACTGTTACCTGCCTCTTACTGTTAATTAGTAGTACACACATAAAGATAACATAAGGCAAACGATGAGCGAACAAAACTTCTTCATAGTATTCTTGATAATCATTACCTCAGATAAACTCACGGCCGTACAGCGGAGTACGATACGACCTGCATTTACGATCATATGCTAATTTACTTCGTATCTTGGAAACGTCATGTGCCTTCGAAAATGTAGACAATTGTACAAAACTTACATTTCCGAAAAGTTCACCAGCTCATATATAAATGGTAAGTGTCATCGTCGAAAATACGATTTACGATCTTCATCAAATCGTATCGTACTCCGTGATATAGCTAAAACATTCTTATTAGCATTTATACATATGCTAATAGGTTCAAAGAAACAATAATGAGACTTACATATTGCCACTACCTTTACATGACTCTAAAAAAACACTACACTACAATCGCTACAAGGGATTAAAATAAATGGATCTTGCTACTATATATTTTTTTTTTGAGGCAATACAAATATTCCAACTAATGAGAAATTCAAGCACATCTTTTTCTGTTTTTAAACGGTAGATACGTTTAAACAAAACGCGATCAACAACCAATGTAAGAAGACATCGTGTACGTACCTAGAAAAAGAGGTTATTGATATCAGATCTTTAAAACACGCAACAAAAAAAAATACCTCCATTAAAACGATTCACACAAAAAACTGTATTCAAAATTTTAAAACACCGAAATTATTGTGTATGTGTATTCGTGAAACAAACTGTAATTATTTTTCTGGACCGTGCTAATTAAAATCGTGTAAATACAGAATTTGGGCATTTAAACACTCTGAAACGGACACGGGACTTTCTTAATAACTAAATGTCGACATGGCTCTTGTTACCATGAGTTACAAAATCCTGTTTAGAGTTGACGATAAAGGCCGATAAACAAATAATAAACTCGTCGAAATTTGAAGTACGTAGTCAAAATGTAACAGGTTACATCTACCATAGAAAGTCGCAACATCAGAAATACTCAACTCTAAATTGTTGTTAGCATAATAGAAATTTAAAATATGTGTCCCTTTCAACTAAATAACACTTGTTAATATTTTCAGTTACATATCTAGGTACATGCTTGCGGAAGGTACCAGTTGGCATAGAGCATTACCTCATCAGATCCTTCAAGCGTAGTAGACTTCGTGAGCGGCTGAATATTTCCTTCGATCACATCTTTGAACATTTTTACATTCTTTATAGTTTTCGGTTCTAGTTCACCCTAAAAGTATTTAATTTGGAAACAACACTCAATACCATCAAAATCGTATAATTTTACCTCCAGCAGTTGATCACAACAGGTTCTTAAATCATCTTTAAGCTTAGCATCATCATTCACAGTTATTTCCAGATTAATCAAATATTTTGATAAAATCCGAAGTAGTTCCTTGTTTGTGAAATTATTTTGCATTTCCTGCATAAAAGACAGTGCCATAGTATTATGGATATTAAGTCCAGAACTGCAGAATATCGGTCGAGTAGAATCAATAACAAAACGGAGGACGGTCTCCGGTTTAATTTCATGTAAAGGACTGTCATAGGGAGCACCAAGTATAGTCTGAATCGTGGGAAGGACACACGGTTGAAGATATTCTTGCTTCTTTTTCATTATAAGATTGTCAAAGAAAACACCCAATATTTGGTTTATTTCAGGATCGGTTGATGGATTAAAATACTTTAGAAGCAATTTTTCTACAATATCATTGTTTTTTATATGACCGTGTAAAACCAGCCGGCAAAAGCCATGTACTAAGGCACTTATAATACACACATCATCACATGTATCCAGAAAATGTGACATCATAAACATCAAATCCACACCTGAAAATATTAGGAAAATTCAAAAATTGTGTATCGAAATAAACAATCAATTGCTCCATTTGTTGGTTTCACGTTTTTATTATATAATAGCAAAGAATATAAAGCTATAAAATACTCGCAATCGAAACAAATTACTTGAACCGAAATATTTGCTCTAGTCCTGCCATGCGAACCCTATTAACTGTAGTAGTATTATGAACACAAGCAGACGATCATATTTAGACGCTTCTTACATCGGAAGTGTGACCAACAACTTTTGATGCCGTCACCTTGCGATGCGATACCAGCCAACAAACGTACAGAAATTCAGGCACGCGATGTTATTCTATGACTTTTGCGATGTGGTGTGCCGAGCATACATTGATATAATATGAAAAACATATAAAAATCGAAAAACAATTATTACACCTATTCGGCCCTCTCCCCCCGCCGTTGCTTAAAAAATATAGAATTTTATGCATTTGGGACACTGAGTGGGTGCTTAAAGCGTATGCAAAAAAATCAGCGAGATAGGTGAGTTTGCCATAATACCATAGGGTAAATCTTTCCAACATGTATTTTGCTCCGAAAAAGTTTTAACCGCATCCCAATCGATAACCATTGCAGTTACAACAAAAGTCATAGTAAAGCTCGAAGCGCCCTGTACGCTGGTACCATTACTTTTGTCCTAGCTTAAACAGAAGCCGAGAAAATTAAAAAAAAAAACAATTTTTGATCCTGTTAAACCCCCTCTGCCCCGCGGGCCTTAAAAAATATAGAATGTTATGCATTTGGGACGCTGAGAAGGGGCTTAAAGCGTATACAAAAACACGAGGTAGTTTGTCATAATACATAAGGAAAATCTTCCTACCGCTTGTACTAGCGGACGAAAAATATCTATCCAACAAGAAGGGACACTGGTGACGTGACTAGCCCATGCAGTATGCAGATTAATCGAAATGTTCTATTTGTTGAGAATACAAGGCTTGAACGAAAAACTGGCAATGACTTCTATCAGTGGTTTAATATTTTTGTAACATTATGTGTTTTCTTTCAAATCACTACAAATCCTTTTCATATCAGACAATATGCAAAAATTTCGCTGCGAGAACCTTTACTCGTTCGAACAGCCTATTAACAAATTAAGTTTTTACTTTTGATTATTTACACAGCATTCGTATAGCAAACGAAATTTTCAATTGATTCCATACTACCACCAAGCATACAGTATATAGAGAACTCATCTCTAACAAAAATTTGTCCGCTGTGCTTATGAACATTTTGCCTTCGATTGGCTCCCACCGTGTTCATTTCACCAGAAATGAAACCAAGAATTCATCCGACTTCAGAGCTCGGCACCGAGACTACGCTGGCCCGTGATCTGCGGCCTGGGCGCTGTTGTGACTCATCTGTATGCGTTGGAATCTTTACATCTGAGCAAGCAGGTGTTTGTGCCATTGCGCTCGTTACAGATGAGTCACAACAGCGCCCAGGCTGTCGGTGCCGAGCTCTGAAGTCGGATGAATTCTTGGATTCATTTCTGGTGAAATGAACACGGTGGGAGCCAATCGAAGACAAAATGTTCATAAGCACAGCGGACAAATTTTTGTTAGAGATGAGTTCTCTATATACTGTATGCTTGGTGATACTACGCTTTATTTAGAGTCCAAATAATTTCAATCCACAACTTGGCCAACAGTTATAAAGCATACTGTAAAAACCGTTTCAATCTTCATAGAATTCAACATTTCATACTTTCTTTTATAAGAACCTAATAATTCATAACAATAACTAAATCAACATATTATAAACTGCACGTGAAGAATATAAACTTACCATAACCAGATATTGACGTCTGTTCATCATCTCCCTCAAGAGGATCCATCGTATTATACAATTGCCTACCTGGCTTTCTACTCTTATTTTGCTTATTCTCTTGATCAAAATGTGTAAAACCATACCTAATAAAAGAAAAAATTAAAGTGAAGGACAAATAAAAAAAAAATCGTACCTATCTAATAATTCAAAGATGCATTCGATAGACGTTTTCCATATCCTTATATTGTGATTTTTAAGAAACTGTGAACACAGCTCGACATATACATCCTTTGACAATTGATCATATAGCATACTGTAAGCAGTACCGCACTTCAAAGCCCAATCCCGAACAACAATTTGACTAGACTCAACGTGTCGCCTTATGAAATCCTTTTAAAGCATATTGTTGTTTTACTTTTTAGAATATAATAATTATTTAAAGACTACCTTGTATAGCGAACATACATGCGGTGTAAGAGATTTTACTTTTTTTGAGGCAACCATAAAAAAAGATATTTGTAAACATTTTATTATTGTCTCCATGGTAACTTTTCTCGATTGCTGTATGGACAAAGTTAACTAATAAAGAAAATAATGAAAATAGAACCAAACTATATAATATAACAATCTCCTTACTGAACGTATGCTTTCTTCAGAATCTGAATTCGAAAGTTGGTCTAGCAGGGGCTTTAATAATTCTGCGTATTCATCATTGCAAGCATTTCGCTCATCCGCAATTTTTTGCGCCTGTACATAATCTTTTTTTTCAACAAAATTCATCTCCTGCTCCTCTAATTCTAGTATTTTCACTTTCAGGGATGATAATTTCAATTTTAAACTCTTGTCAGGTTGTTTCTCCAATAATTCTTCCAAAATAACACGATCGCTTTGGTTATCATTATTCCGTAACTGTTTTGTATCTATGGTTTCCTTTATTACTTCTGCCAAAAACTGTAGAAACCCGAAATATAAATTCATTATTTATTTGGAGTAAAGCTTTCAAAATACCTGCAACCGCTCTTCTTGTGACGTTATCAAATTCTCAAAGCATCGCACAATAACTTGAACTGCATGTTCATCAATGTCAAAATTTTTCAGAAGATCGGCAAGAAGCAGCTTCAAATTACCTCTACCAATTTCATCGCCCAAATCGAATGTATAAATAATTTCTATTAAATTCAGAAGAATGTACTGAGAGTCCATTCTTTCCCATTTATCCATTGCACGTCTAGACGACTCACAATATCTAGCCGAGCAATTATTGTCAATAGTGTTTATTATATTAATTGTAAATGCATTACTTACTTTAAAACAAACCGACAGAAGACACTCAACTCAGGTATGACCAAATCTAGTTCATCGGCCATTTCACTTTGCAAATATTCAACCAAACACAGCCAGAATAAAGTATTTTCAACGGAAAGCTTATCAGTTGGAATACAATTCGGGTACTCATTTTCCTCTTCGAAAGGAAGATGTTTTAATAAATCTTCTATCTTTTGTCGCCTAGATAGAAATAAATTAAGATATATGGAAGTCACGCAAAATGAAATTTACTTGAAAATTTCCTTCAATGCTACTTTGGTTATCTTGCGATACCTCTCGATTTCATTTTCATTAGCATCTAACTTCAAAGCCGTTATCAATGCTATAAAATCCTTGTTATATGACTCAAACCATTGCGGTAGCATAACTGACGTCACAACCTAAATCAAATACTTTAAACTTCCCTTATCAGGGAAACTGAAAAAACAAACCTTTCGGACCATCTCAGATCTGTCATTCAAGCCTTGCTCCAGAAAAGTTATTCGTTGTACCACCTTGTACGATCGCACAGGATAGCTACTCATATGCAAATAGGTGTGCCTTCTAACTTTTTCATCAATATCCCAGAGTCGTTCCAAAATGTAGGGAATGGTGTTATAATTACGTCCCATAGAAGTAATAACTGCTTGTCGCACTCTCGGGGAAGGATCCGAACACAGATGAAATTGGTATGTTTTTACTACAATATCGTCGGGATTGTCTGGTATCTGCAGCCGTTGCAAAGCTAAAATCGCCTGAACGCGCACACTCGGGCTCAAGTCTCTTAAGCGGTTTATCATATAAGTCATAATGTTGTCACAAATGCAGTCGTCTAGCGCTGCTTCCAATCCCAGAGCATTTAGAATCATATTTACAAATTGACATAAACGAAATCTTATATGGGGATTTCGACTATTTGTCTGAAAGTTTTGAAACATGTTTCATAAAACAAACCTTTTTAAAGCATTATCAATATTACCAACAACAGCCACTTGAATGTGGAGATCAAAACCGGATGTGTGTCCTCTTGATCGTACGAAGAGACATATTTAGCACAAAAAATTAAAGTAGTGTTAGCGTATTCGTTTGTTTCTTCAGCGGCCATTGCTGATTTTATCATATTTATAAAAGTGTACATAAAAGCATCGTGGTCCAACTATAAAATAATACTTCTCTAGCCACTTTCCTCCCAAAATATGACAACTTTCTCACCTTCTCATATAGCTGGTGCATTTCTTTAATATATTTGTTGTGGAAGGTTTCATTTAATTGTGCGTTGCTCATTATAGTGTACATCGGGCCGTGATGCACTGACGAATTATTTACTTCTTGGGCATCGTCATTTTCGCAAGTGGCTTCCTTGACCACTCTGAGAATCTTTCGTTTTCTAGGCATTTTGCCGTTGCTCAGAAATGCTTTCAAAATAAATAAAAATTAAATAAAAAAAAAATAAAAATAAATGTGTGATATGGAATAAAAAACAATATATGATTTAAATAATTTTTTGTTAATATACCACGTTTTTAAAACGGACTAAAAAATATCAAAAAAATTCTCCTAGCCCTTACAGATTCCTAAAAATTTGTGATTGTGAATATTTAATAGGTATGAAAATACTTGAAAGATTTAAAATGAAAGTGTTGAGAGTAGCTGTCGTTGAGAAAACGCACGAACAGTTCGTATCATTTGCAATATTAGTGACTTAGGTGAACTATTCATGCATCAATTATCTATTGCATGCGCTCCAAGTTTTTCATTTTAAATCTTAGATATTCTCAGCTATTTTTCTACAGAAAATCTTTCTACTAACTTGTAACCTGAAAAGTTCCCTCCCCTAAGCTTTTAATGCATTTTTGGGCCATCAATTAGGTGTGTTGCAAATAGTGCTTTCTTTAACAATTTTCTAGAACGTAAAGCTTCTAATAAAAAAACCTCACATAAGATTGATTTTATCTGCGAACGTGCCAATTTCAACTCATTTGTTACTATTGTTTCTTTGCAGCCTCGTAACTAGGTTATGCCGACTTCTTTAGTTGCAAGGGCAGTGGTATGAGGTTAACTAAGGCTTAACAAGTTGAGACTAAAGATCATGACCGATCAACTCACCGGACACTTCCCTAAAATACCACCTTAAGAAAATATGTAGGTGTTGCTGTCGATGATACGCTTGTGCCTTGAAGAAGAAGAAACAGCTGAGCACGTACTATGCCAATGCCCAGCCTTAGCCAAAGGCTAACACACTCGGAGCAGTCGCCGAGATTTTTTGCTATTCTCAGAGATGCCAGCCCCTAGTCAGCAGTAAATTCGGCCCATTCACAGTCAAAAGTATTTAGGTCTAAATGTACCCTGTTTAAAGAATATGGGGTTGAGCCAACGGCTTAAGTTCGCAATGCTCCTTTTTTTGAGGTACTCTAAAACCTTATGGAAATGTTCCGTTTATGGTCGGAACGAGTGAATTAGGTAAGTATTCGACCATAAACGGAACATTTCCATAAGATTTTAGGGTACCTCAAAAAAAGGAGCATTGGGAACTTGTTCCGAGCCAACCTTTATAAACGTTTAAACTTCATAAATGCTGGCATTTGGTTTTTTTAGCTGGAAATGGAAATGCTGGACAGATCACAAGATAGTTACAATAAAGCTGACGAACAGCATGCTACCACATATAAATCTCTTGAATTGGGTGACTTCTTAGGGCAATAAGACCTCTTCCAATCTGCGCTACCAAATCTACCCGATAATTGATTGGAGAACAGATTCTCCACTCTAAATAAGCCGTTACATTGTTGTTAGTTGTGACTAAATTATAATGGCACTCAGTTGACTAACGGCACTAAGTTGACTGCTAGTTATTGAGCCAACAGTTTTACTTGCTAAGTTATTCCATGTCTAGAGCTGGCTGTATGGCCAAGCCATTTAGAAGCCCTACAAATATAAAAACAACCAAAGTGGTCCAACTGGAAATGTCTACTTCAAAACATTACAATGTAAACAAACAATTCAAAAGTAAATTAACAGAATCTTACATATTTATTAAAGTTTTTGTGCGACACCGAGTAGATAACTAAAAGCTGGATTGCAAATAAATAGGAAAGCGAAGTAATCTGAGACGTAACACAACAAACACCAATTTTCTTGCTTTGACGCTGCTTTGACGTTAATACTCGTTACAAATTTGTAGGAGTGCGTTCGTTTTATGCTATTTGGCTTTAGACCAAATAATTCAAATATTTGATTTTGGATAGTTTAATCGGATATTATCGGTCAAAAAATTAAATTTAAATCAGCGTAATAATTATTTATAATACGTTAATAAGTAAAGAAAAGTGTAATTCTGATAACAAATTTAATCACTTTATAGGTTCGACGAAATTGCTCCGTTCTTGCTGAATATGCTGGTACAGTCAGCACGTGTGTGTGGTGAAAAGTCATACAAAATGTCAAACAGTAGTGCTGTGGAGGGCATGAAGTCCTGGAAAAAGATAAACCAGGAAAGGAAAATTTTAAAAAGGCAACACAAACAGGAAAATCTAATCAAGAAGTTAGAGAAAATAAAAAAATTAGAAGAGATCACAAAGTCAGTGAAAGATGAAGAGAAAGCCCCAAGGAAGCCTGTCTCCACGATCAGCATTGCCGTTCCAGGCTCAATTTTGGAAAATGCTCAATCGGCCGAGCTGAGGACATATTTAGCAGGGCAAATTGCTAGGGCTGCATGCATTTTTAGGGTGGACGAGGTGGTGATATTCGACGACGTAGGAATTAACAATGTGAAGCAGACGAGGATTTCGCATGTGGGTATGTGCTTTCCACCAAAAAAGTTCACTATCTACTTAGAATTGAAACCCAAGCAGTTCAGGGGTGATATCATGCACTTGCGAATTACTAATCAAGGCGCACCTTTATATTACGATTTACATATGAAAAACCTTCTTGACTAAAAGCTTGCTTCGCATTCGCATTGCATGATAGCCCATCTTGAACTATGGGCTTTTAACTATACAATTTAGCAATCAATTTCAGATAGAATTACACTCCTTATTTTATTACTTGCAGATGGGGAAGAAGGTACCGAAGCAGTTCGCAACAGCTGCCTACAACTTGCAAGAATCCTGCAATACCTAGAATGCCCGCAGTATTTGAGGAAATTCTTCTTTCCCCTTCACAAGGATCTAAAATACTCCGGACTTCTGAACCCTCTAGACGCTCCACACCACCTGAGGCAGCATAATACTTTTATATACCGCGAGGGAGTAATTACAGAGAAAAAAGTGAAGGAAGGAAAAGGCAGTTATGTGAATGTGGGTCTCTTAAATGATGTCCTTGCCGACAAACCCCTCACGCCAGGGTTGCGCGTTACTATACGAATAGATCGTAAGCACTACTTAAAATGCATTTACAGCAATAGTAATAATTAAAACTTTTTTTTAGAGCAAAACGTTAAAAAAATGAAAGGTATCGTTGTAAGCCCCAGTGAGCCAAGACAAATGACAGGCATATATTGGGGATACACAGTGCGAATTGCCCATTCTATTTCAGAAATATTCACCAAGAGTCCTTACAAAAATGGCTACGATTTAACCATTGGAACGTCCGACAAAGGCTCTAATATTAATAATATACAACCAAGCTCCCTAAAGTACAATCATGCTTTAGTCGTTTTTGGTGGACTTAAGGGCCTAGAACCTGCTTTGGAAATAGACGAAAAACTAACGGTTGATGATCCCAAGCTGCTCTTTGATGAGTATTTGAATGTTCTCCCTGCGCAAGGCTCGCGAACGGTGAGGACTGAGGAAGCGATATTGATTACCCTCGCTGCTCTGCAAGGAAAAATTCGACCTGAAGTGGAAGATATTGAATTTGATTTTAAAGATTATATTCCTCAGAGTGAGGATACAGGGGTAAAGCCCTATGCTAATGTTGTACCATCAGATGTTGATTTAAGTAAGTTTGATTGATAAGAAATCTTATGTGAAATTGAAATATTGTATTGTTGGGAAATTGCAACAACCATTTATTTTACGACTGGAATATGCGCCTTTTCCTCTTTCCTGCCACATTTAGATATAAGGCCCGATGATGCCTCCAGCCCATAGAATGCATCGGTCATTCTTCTACTCCAAATGTGTTTGTCACTCAATCACGCCAAAGCGTTTGCTTCGATGGACCTCATTTTTGGCACAAGGAGTTAATATTACAACTTAACATATTGGCTATTTGTTTTGTTGTTGATTTTAAGTTTAACCCTCCAGAGGGAGGGTGTCACATTCGTGACTTTATGGTCGGGGCTTATACCATAAGACCATGATGCACCATGTTAATGATGAATTCTTCATCGTAGATGATGTGGTGTGATTTGTAACTGAAAGAACGATCAGGCAGAAGCTCTCCGATATTTATGTATGACTCTTCACCATGACGAACGCCAGATCGAATGGGACACCATTAGGCTATTTGCTATTGTGATAAAGTACGAGGTTTTAAAACGCGGTTCTAAGATGGACCGGTTAAACTTCAAGAAATTTCCATAAAAATCAACACTAGGGGGTTTTGGGGGATACTGGAAGGTACAGTATTTTGTCTTTCATGATTTAGGCTACTTTTTATCTGTGGAATATTCTTGCTTCCCCGCGGGTGAAATTTAAATTCGTCTCAGCGCGTATAACAGTTTCTATTCCACAACAGTTTTACCGAGCGTGAATTCAGATCAAAATAGCTTTGCTCATTCTGCAACAATTTTTATTTAAATAACTTTGAAATTAGAGAAATATATAAAATTTAGATAAAACCTTTTAGAGAAAAAAAATTGGTGTTGCTGCCTCAATGGATATATAATCAGTAATAGTGCAATGATGTTTGCATTATCACTGACTAAATAGTGTAGTGATAGTTAAGTTTTATCTTCACTATCAGTGGAACCCGGGTCAGTGCCAGTTTGACGATATTTTCACTGTCAGTTTTTTTTTCAGTGATAATGCTAAAACGCCCATCTCTGGTCGCAGGCAATCGGTGTAACAGTTACTCACGGAGTATCTTCTTGTGTGTCCGACTCAGGTTGAACTTAAGATTTTTATTGTCAGTTATACAGGTATAAAAACATTTTTGAAGTTAAATTAAGGAAAGTGTTACAGCAGAGCTTACTATTGGTTCAAAATGCCTCTCAATAGAGAACTCAGAAGCTCTAACGCGTCCTCGCTGAACTTGATGTAAAACAACTTACGGTTTAAACAGTAGCTTAAGTTAACAGTGACCTCCGCGAATAGTCTTTACGTCAATGCTTAAGATTAGAGCGCGACCTCTGCCATCCACAGTAATAAAAATGCTTGTAATCAAAGCGTAAAACCTGTAAGAAATGTTCGGAAAGGAGTTTACAATAAAATGACACTAATTCTCGCATTTCTGGTGATATTAGTGTCTGGAGGTTTGTTGTGAAAAATCAATATTTCAGAGGAATCTAAATAAAGCCCGAATTCCCTTTTACAGGCAGAGGTCAATCGCTCACAAATACGGTACACAAAACTCAAGCCGCTGCTGAGAAGATAAACGACTTATGGTGCTATTCCTGCGACACCATGGAGGATGGGGAACTGTGCGTGGAGCTAACGACCAATCAATCTTCTTTAATCAAGAAGTGCAAAGCAGATGAATTCGTCTGCATGGTACAACTCTTTTGGCATCCTTTTAGATTAAGTAATTATCTACTTGAATTTGCAGGCTAAAATGTTTTCCTATACGACTAGTACGGAGAACTCCACAAGCAGTCCTAAGATGTGGTCACTTGAAAGGAAATGTGCTGTGAACTGCGAATCCGGCTGCATTGTAATCGGAGAGCGCACAAAGCTCTATGCATGCACATCTTGTTGTGAAAATTCTTTGTGTAATACAGGAAGAGGGACAGCTGCTCCTATATTTAGTTTGTCTCATAAGTTTCTCATTAATTTTATCTTTGCGACATATCTTATTCCACGACTAACAAATGTAAAGTATTGGCGGTATTTTGTGTCTATTACATAACTTGGTGCCCAACCAATCCTTCCAGTGACAAAACAATTGACACTTTCAACTAATATTACTTTAACGTAGATTACCTTCTGAGGATTGCTTTTAAGACAATTTTTCGAAATGTAGAATATACTCTTGCGGACTTTATATAGATTATTGATTTACTCCTTGTCGTATTTGTAATATAAATTTCCTCTTATTATTAGACGCCCAAATCATTTAATTCTTGACCTGATTTTGCCTGTAAATAGCTAAAATCAAATAAAGATCTCTTTTGGGGAAATTTTTGTTATTAATATAAATATGTTATCTTTTCCTTGTAAGTTTTCCACATCACATAATATAATTTATTCATTTATAAAACAAGGTTTACTCTTCTTTATTCAATACCCCTTTATAGGGATTTCTTAATCCGGGTGGGAGCTCGATCCTTCTCCACCACTTATTTGGTCTCAGCTACCAGGGCTATATTGACCACTACCTTCACCTTCGCACCCCACAAGCACGGAAAATGGGCCAATGGGAAAAATGTGAAAAAAAATATACAATAGATATTCTTTTAAGGCTCTGTTTGTTTGCGAGGTAGATACTAACATAGAAAAACTAAACATAAAAAAGTGTCATAGTAAAATAGGAAATAATTCCTAAGCTCGCAATTCGCATTTGGGCGCATTTAAATAGGTTCGTACTCCTACTGTTTATTTACGATTACAAATAAGACTTAGTCGTACAGGTAGTTCTCTTTCTTCTACGTTTAAACAAGCGACACAACTTTTTAGATGTTTTTAATTGTATAATGTTATTAGACGTTGAACAGCAATCGGTTTTCCGAATTTGCTTGTCGCCTTATATATAACTAAACAAACAACTCGCTGGTATAGTTCAATTGTAGGTATTATTATCTGAGTGCTATAATTGCTGATAAGTTTGATCTTATCCTGAAGCATAAAAGCGAAATTTTGTTTTTGGGAAGATACGCATATAAAAAGCCATCATGTATAAAAATTCGTTTCATTCTCGAGTTCCAGATAGGCTAATGCTCTCGTTAGGTGAAAAATAGACACGAAATTGTGATTTTTCTAGGGCGCTTCCGCGCACGTAATTTTCACTGTATTTGGAGTTGCAGCACTTTAGTTTATTTAATCAGAATAATGTAGGGGAATCGGATTTCAGGATTATTTAGGAACTTATCTTTTGGACGCAATTCGGAGCTTTGGTTTATACTGAAATAAAGATAATTAGGAACACCAAGCCTGTTTGTGAAAGGACACCTGCGATTTTTTGTTAAAAGGACCACCTATCGATTGTCATGAGGCATGCCACCCTGGTGTTGCAACTTTAAAGACTACCCCCAAAACGTATACTTTCAATGAGTATATATCTTTTAGTTTATTATTTATGTTCCAATATTATTAAAATACAATTAATTAAATTACAAAACAATATCTTCACGTGCAAAACTGTACGACCGTACCTAGCTCATATCCACAAATCAATTCGAGCTATAGTTTTACTATTCTTTTTCTAGGGCAGACACTTCCTTCCGGATCTGATTTACGACCTCCGCGACCGCCTGAGGGTGCACTCCAGCCTCAATCAGCTTAATGCAGATATCCAGAGTATCCGGGCTGAGTCCTGTATTGAGCAGCTGCGACATTCCATGGATATTTGTGCGAATCATCTGTGATTGCTGCAACTGTAGGTAGGTGTTACTTCTTCCATTATCAACAGCCTCATCTCGCCTTGACATGTCTTCTCTCATTAGAAATTTCATAAAAATTTAACCCTCCAGAAATTTTCAGTTAGCTGATTGACGTTTGACTTTTTTATGCGAGCATAAATCCATGGCAGGTAACTTGAAGAAATTGTGAGCATAAGCAACTTTTCTTAGAAATTTTGGTATTATTCATACCGATTTGCATAAAATCAACTTATAGTATTAAAACAAGATCAAAATAGAAGGCGGTCACATATAAAGGATCCGCATTTCTCAATTTACTTTATGTGAAAAAGCCGTTACATTAATACTGGGTCGATGTACATTAAAAGAAGAAGAAAGTAATTTCTTCGGCAATTCATCCGCTTAGTCCGCTGTCAAAAAGTTGTTTTGCTTATACTTGTGGAAATGTGCGATTAGTTGTTTAAGTTGTTTATAGTCCGAAATAAAAATGATCCGTACTATCAGGGCATCGCATTTGACTAACAATTTACAGTTTTATATTCCCCTAGTAAGCGTCGAAACAGCAACAAATTATAACCTCGTTAATGTTTTCATTATATAAATCCTAAGGTCTCCCCTGCATCGCAATTCACATGCATCTCCGCTTCAGCGAAAGCTTCGACATGTAGAGATAAACAAGAACACAACAGGCTTTGTATAAGGTACTTGCCTTCAGCCCCTTGTTCGACAAGAGCATTACATCCACCATCCGAAATTAGTCTCCTTAAGAAAGTCCTGACCAAAGTAAGATTCGTTGGACACGATAAAGCGGTAAGGAGATATTTTGGATCTTGAGAGCTGTGAACCGTCAACTAAGGAGTATATTCTAGCGCCTCAAAGCAGCCAGTTACTATATGTATGAGAGCATTGCCGACAAAATAAATTATCTTGAGTTTTTCAATGAATTCGACCTCCCAAACACGTTCAATTCATGGTTTTTAGTAACCGAACTACATGTCTGGATGATTATGCTGCGTTCCATGACGGAAGGATCGGAAAAGGGACAAGACGGACGAATTCTGAGGAACAATATTGTGGAAGCTATGTGGGGCGATGTTAATACGAGGGCGAAGAAATTGGGGGTAAAGCTGACAAATTCTCTGATAGCTGCCATAGACTCATCCCATTGCTCTTACAGGCTCGCAACCCATCCGGAACTCGGGCACAAATAGAAGTTTTATCTGAGCAGTTTCAGGCGGCACTTATAACGTACGATGAAGGAGTTATGTCTGACGACAAGGTACTGGCTGCCGCTTTGTGGAGGAGGTTTTTCGAAAGAGATTGCAGAGATTATACGAAGCTAGAAAAGCTTGCACTCTACGTTCGGAAGCATGTGCAACTCTTAGATAAATTAAGTCGAGAAGATTTTGCTAAGGCGAAGATTACGTGGCTGCCTCTGGCTGAAATAAAAGTTTAATAGTATTTTTAAGGCGGGCTGTGTGTAGATTGAAATAAAGTTCTTGAAAAGAATGTCGTTCAAGTTATTTACCAATGGTTTTAAAATTTCCAAGTTGGCGTAAACACGAGTGCATACTGTTGAACAGCTGATTGTAGCATGGAGCTTGGGTTGCACCAAAACTTTGTACAATTATGCCCGCTCTCCAATGGGAATGCCGACAACCGACCAGTTGGCTGACAAAATGCGTTCGTACATAATTCTATCAATGTAGATGTGAACAGTCAGAAAGCTCTGTTTGTTGTGATCGGTGAAATGCAAAGAAACGAACTAAATTTTATTTTATTTATTTTTAACAATTAGCTAATTTAGCAGAACTAGCTGCTTAATAAATTCCATTTCTTCGTTTCTACACACTTTTACACAATATTTACTTGAGCTTAAGCTCTCTTTTGCTTGAAGTTTGACAATTTTCAAGTACTAAATACGTATCTAGGGCCCGAACCACTGCTAAAAAGTGCTGAATTAAATGCGGCAACTCAAACTAACACAAAGGAAAAGTTAGAGCATGTCGACCAAAACACGAGCGAGAAGGGACACGCATTTTATAATGAGAAGGAAAAGGCAGCAGCATGGTTCGTGGTCGGTTTGTCGTTGGCATGCCCATTGGAGAGCAGGCATTACAAACCGCGAAGTGGCCCGGTGCCACTGACCTGTATTATACACTGGATAGTGCATAAACCGGTTTCTCAATGTTCCGCCGTGTACCGTATTAAAGCCGCTACGGTGGGCTCTTTCAGATAGACGTGTTGGTAAAACATGGAAGAGTGAACTTCACAACGACTGATAAATTTAGGAGTAACTATTATTATTCAGTCAATAGAAGGTAAATTATACAATTGTTAGCTCTTTAAACATTTGACAAGAAATTATTGGCAACTTCATAAAAGTCTGAAAGAGTCCACCGGAAAGGATTCTATGCGGAGTACCCCCACCACCTTATCCACTATTCAGTGGTATAATCTTTGAGGAGGGAACTAAAGGAGACGACATTCCATTGGAATGCATACAAACGATAGCGTTGCCTAAAAAAATCTTCTTCTTGTATTTTCAAGGGGGTTTGTTTGTCACATTTCTGTAGGCAAAGATGCGTACATGGTAGCCTTGGCGCAGAAACGTAATGACCCTGGGTAAATGTTCTTCCTCAACAACAACGGCGTAATCAATTTTTAACGCCGCCTCGGTCCCCAAGAAGAAGATCAAAAGTGGCTAGGCTTTTTTCACATGTGCAAACAGCTAGTGAAGATTACTTTAAACCCCAACCTCACGCGAACACTCCAAAACAAGGCACTTTTATAATGCCGTCTTCATTCGAATATTAGAATGAATTTTTAATATGTTTTCTGCCTGCTAGATTCAGGTAAGAGCGATGTCGGATTGACTCAAGAAGTCTAGAGAACAGGAGACCGAACTCCCCGAAAACTAAGTGGTGAGCGTGGGTCGCGAGACGTCCTCACCTTTTTCCATTATGGTGGAGCCGTGTGAATGCCCGTGGTATCTGCGCATATCGCGTTCGTTTTTTTGGACCAAAGTCGGGGCTTTTGCTTCTACAACTCGCAACAGAACAATATCTCGCCATGTTTACCATTTTTCACAATCCCATTGAAACTGCTGGAAACACTCGAATGACAACAAAACATCAAAATAACCTCAACCATACCACTCGACTGCCGCCATAATGGAAAAACGACGAGGACGCTTTTCGTCCCACCGCCAGCACTCGAGCTCGATCTAGTTTTCTCTGGTATTCTTGGTTTTTAGTTTATATTTCTATGATGCCTACAGTGCTTTTGATTTGTTGCGTTTTCTCTTTTGTTATACTTTTTGGTGGGCAAAATTACATATTTTTAAAGAGGGGAATTCTTTACAATATGAAGGAACCTCAGTGGAGACATGATTGTACGACACTTTTACTAATCCACTTTTACTAATAGGACAATTTTACTAATACTTCTTTGTACTAAAACTCACTTTTACTAATAAATTGTAAAAGGAAAACTAATGTTGATGTCCATTGGAAGTACATTAGTTAAAGTGTCCATTGGTAAAAACGTCCTTTAGTACAATCGGCTTAGTAAAAGTGGATTAGTAAAAATGGATTAGTAAAAGTGTCTCCCTACCCAAGACAGCTTGTGGTTACTACAAAAATGAGTGCTCTCTTCATAAATTTATTTGTAATTCTCCATTCGCTACATACAAGGCGACGCCCGTATGACAAGTCCCGCATATCAAATTTTATTCTGTCCGTAGAACCAAACTGAACCAGAAACAAAGAAACGAATTATCGTGCTCACAATAGTTCAATTCAAACTTATTTCCTAGCAACTCAAATAACACAAAGAGTTCGCTATTCATATGGTTCATAGTAATATCTATGTTGAAACGGCACTTCAAAGATCTGTTTCCTCCTCTAACAAAGTCATCGTATAATAATAACAAAATATTATTTTACCGGATAACTTCTCTGTACTTTCTAAAAACGGTTTTAAGTGACATTCCTATAAGAATTGTCAAGTTCCCATTCCGTCCCTAGAACAAACAGGAATTGGAGAATGGAAAATATCAAACTTGGTCGCACGAGAAAATCGCTACGCGTTACTGTATCCCAGCCTTAAGTTTCAGTTGGCTGTCGTCACTGGATGGGTTTCACGTTTCCACTGTCCATAAGTCCATCGTTCCCTTCCTCCTTCCAGTGGGACTTCCAGTTTGAGATTAACTAGCTTGCTGTTTTCTCCTAATGTCAAAAAGTAATTTGTTGTATTTTTTTGTGTTTTAATACACTGTTTGGGTGGCTTTAAATTAATGTAGAATTTATTTTCTATCTAATTATCAAAGGGTGTACCTCACGCTGAAGTTTCTCCTGTCAGAAGAGATTTGCCACGTTCGGGGGGAGAGACAAAAGATTTCATTTGTAACGTTACATGAGACAAAATAAAAACGCTGAGGGACGTTTTTCTTAGCCCAAAAGAACCGTAAAAACACGAATTCCCTCAAATAAATGACAAGTATCGCAGAGGTTGGAGCTCACGTAAACACAGAACTACAATAAATACCCTTGGGAAGCAGCTGACTGACGATGTCTAGGCAAAATTCCTATGGATCATCGACTGGTCTCAAACACATCAACTTAGAGGAAGTATGTAGTCTAAGCGCCCTATTCAGACCTCTAGCTTCTAATTGAGACGTTTTCGTTTCAGATATGGACTGACCTTGAGAAGGGTATCAACCAAATTTATCAAAGGGAGCGCAGTCTGTCCCGTCCACGCTACATGGAGCTATATACGTAAGGCAGCGTCTTTTTATGTTGCTCAATGACATTGCTTGATTCCTCGCTCTAGGTATGTATACAACTACTGCACTAGTGTTCATCAGCCGACCAGTTGCAGAGCGGCCGTGGGGCTTAAGCTACCCAAGAAAAGTGCATCCTTGGCTCAAATGGGTAAGTCGAGTTGGGAAAAGAACTAACTTATTCTCTCCGTGAAAGTAGTAGTAGTAGTTTCATTCATTTTGTGCATTTGGCATAAGCCCTTCGACTTTCTCAAGGAAATATGGGAAAATCAAATTAGAATATTTAGTGTAGGGTTTAACTCAATAATGAAAATTCCAGTCTAATGATTTAGCGAGCTTATCCAATTTTAAAATTACATATTGCTATTCATTTAGCTTAAGGTCTTCAAGTTCTTTTTTAGGGCCCGTACTTCCCAGGGTAGTACATGTGCGCATGTAACTTCATAGTTTCTGAAACCTTTTGCATAAAAAATTGAAATTTGGCTAAGAAATCTCTGGCTTGTTCAAAAAAGAGTAAGAAATATTTAGAAAAAACACTTCGTAAAAGTACGTGGAGATTATTCAATTTGTTGGAGTTTAGAGAAAAGTAACAAACAAATTGGTGTGCTTGGATGAAGGGAATTTTGCTAAGGATTACAGGTTTGTATAGCGGCAATTCACATTTTGATTTTTGTGTCGTAATCTGATTCGTCTTGAGTTTTTTGTTTTGGATTATAGCAACTAACAATTTATTATTAAATTTTGTAGAACACAATTTTTCGATAGCTTAAACACATTTCCAGTAAATGCAAATTGTTCTCCGAATTTCAATAACGCTTATATACGGCAATGTATAGTTTTTAAAATTTTACAAACACGCATATGAAATTTTTTTTGCTGCCTTACTATATGGACCTGTTAAATTTAAGTCTACATTAATTTGTCTGAAAGCTGGTTAATGTATGTAAAATATGTATTTAGCTAACTATAATTGCTTTCCTTACTGATATTTGCCTTTTACAAAATATTTATACAGACTGAAATGACAGGTCCGTATAGTAAAGTCTTACCTTTTTTTAATTAAGCACACGCGCCTTTCGAAAGCAACGCGACCTATTGTGTTAATCCCTTCTGTTTAAAACCCACACTGAAAATCGTTTTGATAGTTAATAAATTGGCTCTAGTGAGTTTTTCTTTAAATGCTCCTGTGAGCTATTAGGCAATAGAAAGGGCATGAAAATCGAAAAATAATTTATTCAAAAAGTAAAACAGCAATGATCGAAAATAAATCGCAAGTAGCGAGTTTTGAAACTATCTTGTGTAATAAATATTGCGGTGTTGTAAACATTCAATAATCAATCAATCTCTAACTCATTGGTCATATTAAAAACATATAAAAGTAAAAATAGTTGTGTAGGTTCAAGAGCAACTTAGTAAACACAATGAACAGAAGAAACTGTGAAGGATGCATTTGTGCAGGTTATGAGTGCAAGAAGATAGTTTTGATTCGGGCTATCTCATATGAATAGGTTGCCGTGGTTGCCAAAGGGCACCCATATGAATAACAAGTAATTACCTCACTGGTGAATACAAAGGGAGAGTTATCAAAGGGGCAAATTAACCCCTGGGAAAATGGCTAAAGGGAAAGAGGGGCTCGGGGAAAATTACCGGGGGAAAATCGGCTGGGTATATTTGATCACCTACCGATAGCAACTACTATTATTTCCATTTATACAAAAATAGCAAGTAGTTTGTTTTGGAACTCACCGTCTCATATAAAAATGTTGACCTAACCTGGTCAAGGTCAACTTATGTGTGAAACAATTTTCCGACTTTCTAAACTTAATCTACCCATTAAAATATTTTATGTTTCAATTGACGCCAATCCGTTATCAACAATTTTAACACTTTACAGGCGGTGCGCAACTGGTTGGTCAGGAGCTATATAAAAGACTTAAAGAATTTTTAGAGAATTATTTAATTAAACTTCTGAACGTAAGTCCTCTTTCGTTTTGTGCAATTATTCTTAAATAACGGATTCCTGATCGCTCAGAGTGGCGTTGATCTGATTGACGAGGAAGTGTTAACCTTCTACACCAAACAGTGGGAAGAATATCAGTTCTCCAGCAAAGTACTGAATGGCGTGTGCGCATATCTAAATAGACATTGGGTGAAGCGTGAATGTGAAGAGGGACGGAAGGACATTTATGAGATATACCAGCTTGCTCTTGTTACTTGGCGCGGTCATCTTTTCAAGCACCTAAATAAACAAGTTGGTTGCACAATTAAACTTCAAAAAGGACAATTTAACGAGTTTTGTGATTACAGGTAACAAATGCAGTTCTCAAACTCATCGAACGAGAAAGGAATGGCGAGCCTATCAACTCACGTCTCGTGTCTGGGGTAAGTTATTCTTTTTTTTTAAATAGTGATTTTGCCGTGGACTATAAGTTTAATTTGCAAGGTTATTAATTGCTACGTCGAATTGGGGCTAAATGAAGAGGATCCAAATGCTAAGGGACAAAATTTGTCTGTGTATAAAGACAGTTTTGAGAACATATTCCTAGAAGACACAGAAAGGTTGCTATACCTAAAATCCATGTGCTTAAAGTGAACTAATCTTTTTTTTCATTTAGATTTTACACCAGAGAGAGTGCTGAGTTTCTTAGGGAAAATCCTGTAACCGAATATATGAAGCGCGTGGAACAACGCTTAAATGAAGAGCAAAAACGCGTTCAAGTACTTTAATTAGATTACTTTTCCACAGTAAATATAACATTGTTTTTTTTAAAGGTTTATTTACACGAGAGTACCCTCGAACGTTTAGCTAGAACATGCGAACGAGTTCTAATCCAGAAGCACTTGGAAATCTTCCGTTCTGAATTTCAAGTAACGATCCAACACTTTTTGTAATCCAATCAATATAAATGTACCTATTCGTATTTCAGAGTTTACTTAACGCTGATAAAAATACTGATTTAGGTAGAATGTTCTCCTTAGTTGCTAGAATATCTGAGGGCCTTGGAGAGCTCCGAACTATATTGGAAGAGCACATACACAATCAGGGAATGGCTGCTATTGAAAAATGTGGCGACGCTGAAGCTAATGTATAAATGTCTTAAATACCCCTCAAACTAGCTCAAACTTTTTTTTTAGGATCCTAAAGTTTACGTCCAAACCATTTTGGAAGTTCACAAGAAATATAATGCCTTAGTCTTAACGGCTTTTAACAATGATAAAGGTTTTGTTGCTGCTCTGGACAAGGCATGCGGAAAATTTATTAACACAAATGCAGTCACCATTGCTAGTAAAAGTGCTAGCAAGAGTCCTGAGTTGTTGGCTAAGTATTGTGATCTGCTTCTTAAAAAATCTAGCAAAAATCCTGAAGAAGCTGAACTGGAGGATACATTAAATCAAGTTGTGAGTTTCTTTCAATGCATGTTTAAGTTTTTGTGGAATTTGTAGCAAATTTACCAAAAATTAAAATCTTTCAGATGGTTGTGTTCAAATACATTGAAGACAAGGATGTCTTCCAGAAGTTCTACAGCAAAATGTTGGCTAAAAGATTGGTCCATCACACTTCTGCTAGTGACGATGCGGAAGCCTCAATGATATCAAAACTGAAACAGGCATGTGGGTATGAGTACACAATAAAGTTACAGAGGATGTTTCAGGTGAAAATATTTGGATGATAAATTATTGTCCATATCCTTAAAGATAAACATTTTAGGATATTGGGGTTTCTAAGGATCTTAATGAGAAGTTTAGGGAGCATCTAAAAACAACGAACACGCCAATAGAAATAGATTTCAGTATTCAAGTGCTGTCCAGTGGATCCTGGCCGTTCAATCAAAGTTTTACATTTTCACTGCCATCTGAGGTAGTATGAAATTTCGCTACTATTTCAGATTCTATTCTAATCGCAATTTAATTTACAGTTAGAAAGATCTGTGCAGAGATTTAGTAACTTCTATACTGCATTGCATTCAGGCCGAAAGTTAAATTGGCTGTACAACATGTGTAAAGGTGAAATAGTTACAAATTGCTTCAAGAACCGGTACACACTGCAGGTGAGTTTGTATTGCTTTTCGTAGCTATTTACAATCAACTTTGCCGTGTGACTGTTTCCACTAAAGTGTTTACTGGTAGAAAAAAGTCAGATACTGTTCATATGAATTCGACTTTAGAAAGTCATACGCTGTGAGTTTACTTCACGCTTTAAAATGAAAAACCTATAACAAGAAGATAAACTACTGGTTTCATGTTGTTTTCACAAAAAATATAAGTCTAGTCTGTAAACCGGGCATTGATTTTTCGTCTCCGTGGATATAAAAAAAAAATCGCGCTCACACGTTTTTAGAACTGTGACCCTTGGTAGAAACGAGTCGTTAGCATGGTAACCGCAAGCAGTATTTTGTTGTCTTGAGAGAAAGTAATAATGCAAACAAATCCTTTAGGCTAGCACTTTTCAAATGGCAGTGCTTTTGCAATTCAATGATCAAACTAGTTTAACGGTCCAGCAGCTGGGAGACAATACAGGTTTGTATATGAAATTTCGAAAAGAAAGCAGTTGTTCATTGAGTAATTTATTTCAGGTATTAACCAAGAGAGCTTAGTTCAAGTACTGCAGATTCTTTTAAAAGCTAAACTCTTAACAAGCACTGACGATGAAGCCAACTTGACTTCAAATTCTATAATGGAACTTTTTATAGGTTACAAAAAGTAAGTACTCCCATTTATTTATTTTATTTTAATGTGAGGGCTTCTTACTAGGAAAATTTGGCAATGACACAATGAATACGTAATTTACTCACATTGACGCTACTTTTACGCATCTTCTAAATTCTGTCCTTCCGATTTATCAACAAAAAAAAACCTTTTACAAGCATCTCTTGTCGCTATTTGCCGACAGATTCGAACTCTTAATCGAGAAAATTTGTCATTTCTTAAAAACTATAACAATATACTGGAATTGAATGAGTCTAAACGCGTCACCGTACCTTTCCCTGTTTATCAATTAAAAGTGTACTGGAAAACATTTGCCTTTAGTGATTTAGTTAGCAACTTTTATACGCATATTTTTTTCTTCGTTGTAGTTGTAGTGAGACATGTATCGACACATATTTTCTTTAGTAATCCATATGATACAATCCGAGCATCTTTGCCTATTTGCTAGGTTTGAACGGCGAGAAAAACTGTTTTAGTATCCCGTTTCATATATGCTCACAGAAAGTAAGCGATTTGCTTGTTTGCTGTATCACTGTAGTAGGCGAATTTTTGGCCCTCGTTGAAATTTCCTTATGGTTTCTAACCGGTTTGGCCATTTGATCGGTAATGGTACGTTAGATGTAAATCTTATATTGGAATACAATTTGCAAGAGGTAAAACGTCTTCAAAGACCTCCCGTGAACTTTCGGGCTTAACAATCAATCATAATGTATACGAATGGTGCTCCGACACCTTGATTTCAAAGGAGCTGGAAAGTTCTGTAATGCGCTCGCTATATTAGTTCGTATAGAGGTCTTCGCAAACCAACGCAAAATTTGAAGGCAATACTGCTCTCACCGACGTGGTTTCGCCGCGTTGGTTTGCGAAGACCTTTAATATTAGTTAGCAGGTATTTGAAAATACAATTTACATTGATTTTCGACTGTTCACTGTTTATTTTCCTTCAGTAAAAAATTACGCATAAACATCAACATACCCCTAAAGACGGAATTAAAGGTGGAACAAGAAGCCACCCACAAGCACATTGAGGAAGACAGGAAGCTTCTAATTCAAGCAGCTATTGTTCGCATTATGAAGATGCGCAAAATGCTGAATCATACTCAGCTGGTTGGTGAGGTCCTAAACCAATTGTCAACAAGATTTAAGCCTAAAGTTCCAGTTATTAAGGTGAGCATGAGAAAATTTTATTTTACGCCATGGAATACTGAGCCCTTTCCTTGCAGAAATGTATCGACATATTAATAGAAAAGGAATACTTAGAGAGGATGGAAGGGCAAAAGGATACGTACAGCTATTTGGCGTGATTAAAAAACTAGGTCTCTTTAAATTAGATATATCCTCTCATGACATATTGATTTATACGTGCAACTATGATTATTGCTTAATATTTGGATTACAACTCACTTGCAATTGAAATCAAATGTATCATTTAAATTTCGGATCAATTGGTTTTCTTTGTAAATAAAGAAGTAGGATCACATATGTTCAGATAAATGCGGTTTTCTTCTTTACAATTGTTTTCCCATTACCATTAACGACAGCAGACAAGAGAGAGTAGTGCTTCAAAGGTTATAGCAATTTGAAACTTAAAGTTATGCAATAACAAAAAGAAGAAAATGTAGAGTGGGTAAAGAAACCCCGGTAAGTCGATGATTGCAGCAAGGCTCTGTTGAGCGATGAATGCAAATTTGAAGTTTTAGGTTTAAAGACAATGTCTTCATCTGGCAGGAGAGCGGACGACAATGGATCTGCGAATATTTTTTCCTGATTAAACAGGGGAGTGGATCAGTGATGATATGGGGAATTTTTAAAATCGACGAAAATTGAACAAGGAAACAACTACAAGAGAAAATTGGAAAACATGTGATCCTTTCTAATTAAAATTTGATGAAGGCTGATCCAAAACGGACAAGAACATTATGTATGGACTTCCTAAACCAATTTTACCAAATGCAAGTGGAAGGAAAGTTTAAAGTTATTGCTTGGTCTCTTCAAACGCAGATAAGATCTTTGAGGAAAGGGCCCATTTTTAGGAGAACTGGACCTGTTGTATTATTTCTAAAAATTTCACAGAATAGGATATATAAAAAATTAAAGGTCGATATTAGTGACGGCTTGCGGATTTTGGCTACAAGATTCAACGAGAATCTTTAAGCAAAAAATGTTAAAATGTTATGTGTGGTCAACACTACTGTATGGTGAGCAAGCATGTATCCTGAGTAGGCGAATTATCAACAAGGTCGAAACATTCGTGATTTGGCTTTATAGGATTTTAAAAATATCATGTGAGTGACCGTATTATCTACCAACGTTGTAGTTCTGAATAGGATAAGCACCTTTAGACAATTTAGATAGATTAATCAAGACAAGGCAGTTGCAATATATGGGTAATGTTATAAGGAATTCCCGGTACGAGACTGCAACTTGTTATGCAAAGCACAATAAATGGAAAGAGGAGCAGAGGCTAAAACAGAACCACATGGCTGAGGAACTTGACAGAATGGTTCGGGCACTATCAGGAGGATTGTTCAAAGCAGTATAATCCAAATGTGGAATAAGAAGGATGATAACCAAACTCGAAAGAAGAGCGGAACCTTGAAGAAGAATTACCTCTTATCATATAAAATGTGGTATAATTTACACACATTATTAAAAACCTGAGGGAAATTCTGGTGGAGAGATAAGATCTAGCATTCAAACGAGTACAGAAATAAACCCAAGTAGAGGGTCAACACTGTTTTAGGCGGAAGTCAATATAACCCAAAGTGACGTTCCAGAGGACATCAAGAGAATTAAGAGAGAAGCTAGATTTCTATTATCACGGAAAATGGAACCAGTGCCCTTGATATGACCGTCGAATAAATGAGTTCTACTCCAACAAAGTAAAGAAAATGAGAACGAGAGGATCGTGAGTCCATGTATCTTATACGTAATCTGGAAAAAAAGCTATTCTCACTGTTAGTTCGAACGAAGTACAAAAGCAAATTTTTCGCATCCATCTAGTCCTTTAAGCTTGTTAGCCTCTCCTAAGGAATGCTTGAGATAAGTGGCGTAAGTCGTAAGACAAGATTTGGTCTAACTTATGGATCCAGATGTTCACGTTAGTTCTCATCAACCCGACGGGGGATCTCAATGACAATCACCCTAAAAGTAACTGCAATCGTTCTGAGATTATTTTTTGATTTAAATGAAGTCACTGTGAAGAAAATAGGATAAGTATCAGTTGGCGATCTACGAAAGGTTAAACACACGTGGCTCGATACACCGATATACGATGAACTCTCATCGTCGTATATTGCCTCCCCTAAGATACTGAGGCACTAGTGCTGCACGTACAGTACGTTAAAAGACGAACTTTAGAATTATAAAAATTTATTCACCAATAACAAGCACGTTTATTTTTTGCCAGACTTCTTAATTCCACCACCAACTAGAGGTCCTTTCTGGGAAGCCTTCTGTTTAGCAGCTTCAAGTGCCTTTTGAGCCTCCTTCTGTTTCTGTTTGAATTCCATGTCGTTCTCGTCCATGTCCTTCCCAGACTTCTTGGGGGCCTTCAAGGGTTTTTTCTTACCACCTTCCCTGCCAGACATTGTTTGGATTGATAGCAAAGGTTAATTCAATTCGGAGATCCTAAAACCGCCGACGCCACACCAAAATTGACAATCCCAAAATATGCCAATGCGCCCCAATTCCTCGTGCCTTACTCCGTCACTCAAGCCTAGCGGTTTTCACATCAAGCGCTGCAAGCTGCAAAGGTCAACTTTATTCGGGTCGGTTCCTGATTAACGTTCCGTTCCGTGTGGATTGGGAGTCAAAATAGCAAAACAATTATTTCTGTAAGTTGGTACCGTCGATTTTGCATCTCTAGAAAATATCTGCATCACATCTTCTTTTTTTTTGTAGCCCGATGAAGTTTGGCACCAATTACTGTTGTGTTTCGTTGATGGATTGAGATTTTTTACTTGAATTTTGGTAATAACTAGTCATCTCATCAGCCGTGGATAGTTGTGACAGTTGCTTTGACAATAATCGACGCAGAGCAGGGTCAGAGCGCAATAATCAGGTTTTATATGACAAGATATCGCGCATTTGTTTCATTAGTTGAATTTGCAAAATTAATGCTGCAGCCACGTATTTTGTGCAGACGAAGTAACCCTCACAGTCAAGAATTAATAGCATCCGACTTGATAATCAGCATGTAAACAAGCATGGCACTGTTTGTCACTTGCCACAAACCTTCCCGCCACTTGTTTCTGTTATAATGTGAAGGTAAATACAACCAATTTGCATTTCACATCTGGTTTGGAGTTCCTGCACCATGACAATTCACGCTTCTTGCAGGTGAATACTCATTGACTAATATGGTCACTCCAACGATTTACCACGAAAAGCAGATGAGGGAGCTCTGCGCCTTACACGCCCTAAACAATTTATTTCAAGGTACGTTCGCCCAGTGTCCGAGGTATAATACGTAAAAAAGCACATTTCAGCCAAAGGAACCTACACAAAAGCTCAACTAGACGAAATATGCAAGCAGCTGAGCCCTGATGAATGGATAAACCCACACAGATCTGTTTTGGGCCTGGGCAACTACGACATCAACGTGATCATGACCGCCCTGCAGAAAAGAAACTGCGAGGCGGTGTGGTTCGACAAGCGAAAGTGAGCTCGAGTAATCTGTAGTAAATTATGACTAACAATTATTGGAATTACAGAGACCCGTCATGCATAAACACCGCAGAGATAGTGGGGTTCATCCTCAACGTGCCTACCGACTACAAGTTCGGTTTCATAGTGCTCCCGCTGAAGCGACGACACTGGATTGCGGTGCGGAAAATCGGCGATAAGTACTACAATTTAGATTCGAAATTAGATAGTCCGCAGTGCGTCGGCGGCGAAGAAACCCTGTTGGGGTACTTGCGCAATCAGCTGGAGAGTAAGGACAAGGAGCTCTTCATCGTAGTTCAGACCGACGTGGAGAAAGCACAAAAGTGGCTGCGGAACTTACCGGATAGGGACACGTGAATTTGGGTTGATTTTTTTTTATTTTACTAATTCTAGTCTCGTTAAGGATTATTTGTCTTTTATTCTGTATTTAGACTTTAAATACAAACTCGTTTGCGATTGAGAATTTTTTGTTTTCCTTCCACTTATATTTTGTCTGGCAATACTGAACCCTCTACTTTTGTCTGTCAGAAGGCATTAGAGTGCAGTGGAACTATTGTGCAACCACCACGGAATTTTCTGCTCCACGGCGTGTGCTTATACGGGCGGTGATTAGTTGTGTTGGTGGCCGAGCCAGGAAAGAATGGCGTCGACAGAGATTCAGATTGTAAATATTTCGAATTTAGACAAAATCCAGAGTTTTTTAAATGATTCGGCTTATAAAGAGCTCCTCGAGAACAGTGAAAACTTCAATACGCGACTGTGCATCGAGAGGCGGCTCCGGATGCCGTTCCTAGATCCGCAAACGGGCGTAGCACAGAACCACTGTGCTTTGTTTATGAAACAAAAACAACGAATGCCTGGATTTCGGGAAGGACAAATCTACACATATCCTGCTAGCAGATGGCGGAAGCCCAAGCGGCAGTATCTTCTCCATCACCAGAGCTACAAGGCATTCAGCTTCCGGGAAACTCAGGGTGATGTGCCAGGTTTGTAGGCGCACTTTGTTTACATTGGGTTGGTTCTTACACGTGAACCTGAGAATGGCGTACGCGATTTGGGCGACACGGCCCCACGAAAGTGTTTCCCCATGAGTAAAAGGACTGAGTCATGGCTCGGAAATACCAGTGGGTTACGTCACGGGCGCCTTTCTAGGGTCCGCCTCGCGCATTTTCTCGATTTTTCCTTGATTTTCATTTCCGTACATTCACTTTCGTCTCGGATGCCGTGGCGAAAGGCCTTCGGCCTGGCGGTCCAAAAAAGCTCACGAAATGGCCTTGTGGGTCCAAACAGGTCGCTTGATGGTTTTTTGCCCTTGTACAGCGGGTTTTGGCGCGAAAATAGCGAAATAAGAGTGGTGCCCACTCTGTCTAGACCGGTGCGATCACTTTTCGCTAACTCAGCGTAAATCTCACTATTTTCGGACGAGTCAAGCGTTTGCTTTGCTTTTCAGTGATTCCGGTTGTTGACGGAAGTTCCATCAGCGGGTCTGCCGATAACGACAGTAAGGACAGTCATCGGAACGAGGAGAAGACCGAATGGTACTACGACGAGATGGAACTCAATCACGTTGAGGACTTTGAGGAAGAGATCGAGTCGGACTTCGATTTTGACGAAACGTATAACAACCGACGAAGAAAGAGAAAGTACGCCGCCCGAAAAATTCCAGTACCTACCGACGGAACTCCGGCTAAAAGAGGGCGAAGAGGTTTGATCAGTTTTCTTTTTCCGTTTTTATTATATAAAAGTGTTAGCACCAATAGCTTTTTAGGCAAATAGTTTGAACATTTTCGTAGTCAGACCAGTTCTGCTAAGGCTGGCTAAATATTTAGGTTCAGAAGTTAAACAACATTAAATTTCCGAATGTATTAAAGATATCAAAATTAATCTTTTTTGTCGGGTAACTACAGGTTATCAGCTATCAATCAAATTTTATTCAATATTGCCATGTTCAGCGGAAATTATGGAAATGAATCTCGTAGTGGTCGAACATTATCGATATTTGGGCCCTTACTACGTCACTTTCATATTTAAAAAGTTGTAAAAAATACAGCTCAATGTAAATATCAATAAAAGCTCGCAAGCAGTTTTTTAAATCTTTTACATGTGTGAGAGCCCTTCAAAAAATGCATCCTATAAAATGTGTTGATATTTAAATTTTCTGAAACACGTGAATAACAAAAATGATGTATTGTAAAACAGTATTCTAAATGCATACTCTATTACAGTTATACATATACATAGTAAATTTAGAATTTTTGTATTTTTGTTTGTTTTTTGAACTAGAAACCTCTCGCAAACGGACATTATAACGAAATTACTAATGTCTGAACTCCAAAGATTTGAATTTAATCATTCATGCGCCAGCTCTTTCCTCTGTATGTTTTAAACCATTTTGAGTTTCCAGTACAGGTTTCTGACTGACTGACATTCCATAACTAAATTAGCAAATTCAGCCAAATGGTAAGTTTGTTTGGTTTTCTTTTAGTTTAGGCATAAATTTCCGTTTGAATATCTTCGTATATGGAGCCCTAAAAATAGCTCCAGCTCCTTGGTTTGCCTGTCTATCTACTCTCAGGTATACCTATTAGAATATTTTCAAACTGCCGATTAAAAACAAACCGAATATTTTGAAGTCAGAAGAGCTTTAGATATCTCTATGTCAGTAAGATCTGAAAAAATTAGAGCGAGTAAGGGTATTATATATATTATATATATATATATAGTTACTACTTTTGGAAGTGTGTGCGATTGTCCCTTTTATTACTTCATTTCTTTGAGAATTCTTCCTAAAAAATGTATATAACTTGGCACTAATTGTTAACATGATCAATCCATGCTGTAACTCAGGCTGTCAGAGAATTTTAGGTTATTTTTTTCATGTTTTCCTAGAGTACTTGAAGTTTTTTGTTCACTTATTCTTGTTTCTAACCGTCTGGCCAATTACAAAAAAAATTAAATAGATATACATATACGCGATTGATTGATTGTTGGTGTATAGAGAACAATGGAACTTCCCGGGTGGAAGTGTTTTCCGTAAGTACAGATTCTCGACTTGAAGTCTTTTGCCTATGTGTACACTTCTATTATTTATTCCCATTAAATTTTAAAAAAAATTGGTATATTACAGTGTAAATATATTTATTAAATAATTCAAAATGGCGGAGCTATGGTGGTCACTTCTGGAAAGGGTTGATCGCGAGGTCCAAATTGTCGTACGCGACGCTACTGTCTGAACAAAAAAAAATTAAACAATCATAGTTCGTGTGTGAACCATGAAAAGGTGGAAAAAAGAAAAATTGTCAAATAACAGTCATTCAAAAAAAAGTTCGAACTTTCCAACAAAATGTTGACTTTTGATCGTTAGTTAAAGCATATAGTTTTTCTTTTTAAATATTTGGTAAATTTTCATGGTTCACTACGAGGTAATACTGTTTTGAATTTGTGTTTAAAATTTCACCGGAATCGGTCAATAATTGTTTGATGTTGTGCACCAATATTGGAAAAGCTGTTTCGAGAAAAACGCATTTCACCTTCTCTCTGTTCATAAGGGTACACACACAACTCAGATTACTATATATATATAAAAATTAATGAAAACTAGAAAAAATCCTTCTAGAAATGCTAGCTGTCTTTCACACATAATTTGCGAAAATTGCTTTAAAATCGGTAAATTTTAATATAGTATTGAGGCTTCAAACGTGTGATTAACGGTGAGTAAGATGGGTGCATTTGCACACCAATATTTCCTCCTACATTTCCCTCCCAAATACCAAATTTTTGTAAAAAACTGCGTTACCAGTTATTTCTATTATTAGTTCTATTTTATTGGTTGTTTTATTTTCTATTTGTGTCTGAAATGTGCATATTTACGAGATTAAACTCAAAACCTCGCTCAACTTATAGAGGGGAATTTATTCGTCCTCCGATTTACATGACGGAAATAAGAAGAGTAGGCAGAATGGCATGTAGCCATTGTTTACGCATATAATGACCCATGATAACACTGAAGACAAGTTCAAGAATAAAGGGGGAATCTATAGTTACGATTCCTTTGCCATATTATCACATTATGAGGTTATTTTTTTTCGATTTCGTGCTATGAAAGCATTTAACACGGTAACACTTGTTTAAATTGTCGCCTATTTGTTGCAGGAAGAATAGGTAAATGAGAGCCCAAAAAGATATATTTGGTCGTAGTTTTGTCAAAAATAAATTATATTTCACAAATTCTTACAAAGTCTAAGTTGTTTCTTATAAATTATAGTATAAATCCATGGGATGCATTTCCACCCTTGTGCACGGTTAATGTTAACATTTTTATGCAGTGAAAAGGTTAAAGTTTTGACACATAAAATATCTATTATATAATTTTAATGACTTACCGCTTACTCTGCTATTCCAGCTAGGGCCATACAATAAGCCAATCATCTTCCTTTCCCTTCGAGGCGTTTTTTCAAGTAGATAATAAGGCGCGCCGTTTCGAGCAAGTCACTCGCTCTCATGAAAATATAAGCTAATACGGAACAATTGTATCGTGTAAAAACCCTGTATATGACTACCTCAAATTAGCTTAGGAAAGGAGTTCAGCATAATAGCGTGAAAGAGAGACGCTGAGTTTTCCACCAAAGCAGCTTAGCTTGTCGAGTGAATGGCAGAGTATAAATTTAATATAAGGGGAGCATGGCGGGAGCTTCGGAAAAGTTTACTTTAAAACCTCCCTTCTGATTATGTCTTTTTTATTTACGTTTGCACTGAACGACTAATTCAAACACAGCCAATTTTAATACATCAGGAAATGTGGTGCGTTAAATCTGGCTTACAGCTGTTCCGTATAGCGTATATTTCTATGTTCGCTCCTCGTCTGACCTATCAGCATTTTATCATTTTGCATTGCTTGCCAACGACTATGGGCAATTTATTCACGTACGTAAAATTGAACTGTATTCTACGTTGAACAAGCCGTAATTGCTACATATACATATATACATATATGTTGCAGTTTCCCACCCCCATGTGTTTTAGAGACGAACGCCAAACAGTGGAATTGAAACTTTCATTGACTGCGTATATACGATGACCAAGGTCATGACTTGTGCCTAGCGTGGGCCAAAGTCAGCTATGTTTGCGTAGCTACGATTGAATTGGACTTAGGCATGATTTCTTTGAATGTGTGTGTAAGAAAACATACAAAGTAAGAGAGGTGTTTTGACACACATGTATAGTAAATAAACGCAGATTTCCTAGGTCAAATTTGAGCAGTTTACAAGAGAAGCTACAATTTTTGCCTGGAAACCGGCTTTCAGACACGGTTCGTGACTGTCGCATATGCGTAGTCATTGGCATTTTGTGAGGTGCGTGGCCACCCAAGCGTCGTTGAAGTTTGATTTTTTGAAAGTTCTATTTAGGGTAACCCCCTTTAAGCATTTTTCCCTTTTAGAGCTTATTAAGCCATTTCATCTGAACGTGCTTGTTTTTTTTTTATTCCAAGCGCTATTATCGTAGGAAACGAAAAACCAAATAAATAGCTCATCCCCTCCAAACGAAAAGCATTCCTTTTTTTTTAAATCTTTTTCGAATAACAGACCGTTGCCGTAAAAACCACGATTATAAGAACATTTACCAACATTTGCTAAGAATAAGACGCAATCATATGCGGCTCATTTGCCAGTAAGGTTCACCAGGCTCCGTAACCAGAATGTTTTTTTTATGCCTTACTAAGATTAACCAAATGAGAATGCTATTAACCCTAAATGGCTTTTCATATTTTACCTGTAAATATTAAGTTTGATTTGTTCTGCATTTTTTGCAGTTAGATTACCTTATTGTATATATAAACGCAGTTATAATTAATCGTAATTATATTGTTTTATGAAAATTACAAAAATCATTTTTATTATACTAAGAGAGAGCAACACAAGTGCGCTATGTTAGTCGAAAGAACTAACAATATAAAAACAATAATCTAGTATTTTATATTAATTGTAGTAGTATTGGGTTAACTCTAATAACTCTTTATAAAAAAGCAAGTGCTATAGCATGAATTCATAAATGATATCGAAAATTGCAACTGTCGATATTTCTATTATTACGGTAAATTAAGGTGGGTATGACTGTTTCAGAGTCAACAAAATAAGTTTAAGATTTGAGTATAACATCATGCATATCAAACCAATTTTTCAACGGTTATCTCTATAAACTCGCAGTTTTTGAAAATCTCATTTCCTTAAAAGGTGCATTTTTCAAATTTTTATATATACCTTTTTCTCGGTAAAAGTCCGATATTAAAATTTTTTTTTGCTTTGGTCGGCAGACAGAACCTACTTCGGAAATCCATTTCCTAGATTTTCTCCTTTATCTGATGTAGCACACAATAGGAATCTGCTTTCCGTTTCCCAAACAAGAGGTGTACTTCTCTTGAAGTATTTTAGTTTTTCCAATAATCTAACAGGAAGCTAGTTCAAAACTGTAGGCAAGTAAGTAAAATGTTTAAAATTATTTCTTCATTCCCTACAGGTAGAAAAAAGAATGAGGGAGGAGAGAATCGTCGACGTCCAGGGCCGCCATCGTTGCCGCCAAACACGAGCTCGTCGCCGTTGAATAACACCGAGGAACCGCCAATGCCTATTTTAACGCCTGAACAGAAATTTCCCACAGAGGAGCCAGAGACCGAAAAGCGTAAGCCAAAACCTCGAGCAGCTGATCGCATAAAAGCACCACCATCCCCGTACTGTGATTTTTGTCTGGGTGATTCGCGGGAGAACAAGAAGACGTTTCTCCCCGAAGAGCTTGTCTCTTGCTCGGACTGTGGACGGTCTGGACATCCGTCTTGTCTACAGTTCACCCCAAACATGATAATATCCGTCAAGCGATACCACTGGCAGTGCATAGAGTGTAAATATTGTTCGATATGCGGCACTTCTGACAATGACGATCAGTTGCTCTTCTGTGATGACTGTGACAGAGGGTATCACATGTATTGCTTGTCGCCGCCGTTGGACGACCCGCCCGAAGGATCCTGGAGCTGCAACCTCTGTATCGAAGAATTTTATAGTGGGAAAAAGTAAGCTAAATGTTTCCTTTTTAAAATATTGACATAATTGCAATCGTCGTTACTACCGAAAGTACACGCAGGCGAATACCACGAGCAAAGCTTAGCGTAAATTCGCGTTGTAGTGCTGGCAGACACATTCAGTAGAGTTTTATTTAAGACTTAGAACCTTAAGGAAAGACTACATATAGAAATATGAAATCATGTATACATTCTGCTGTGTACTTCTGAATGTCTAATATGTAAGAGCTACACGCATAAATCTAAAGTATTCTTAGGCTAGGATCACGAGGTATTAACTGAAATTGTTGTAAAGGTTGAACGGTCATTAAGTCAGTTTTTAATTAACTGAGTAGGATATGCCCTAGAGTTAGTTTCCTATTAAGTAGGTTTGTTGTGTTTGTTGTGTTTTTAATGTTTTCATTTTTATTTCTTCTCTTTTTTCAACTTTTATTATTCTTGTAATAGAATCCACTTTGAAACTGGGCTTCATCGATACGCGAAATTCTGTATTCTTGTTCGTTCTAGTCTACTTATGTTCTGCAGATTCAAAACATTATTTATCAGCCTAGTAAGCCTGGATCGAAAAATATTCTAATGTATAGTATAAAAGACAGCAATTCAGAAGGGTCGCTTTATTAAAGTACTGGTAAAGGAAAAATATGCAGTTGGTTAACGACGCAACAACCTTCTATAGATAAGCAAAACCGAGTGCCACAAAAGTATGTTTTACCTATTTTTCAAGTATTATCTTTTGCGAGCAAATGGGAATTGGAAGTATCTTTAATTCCTTGTAATTTGACCAGTTTCAAGCCGTATACCAGTGATTTTGGAAAAATCAGTTTCTTTATAATTTTTAAGAGTATTATGCCTATAAGGTTTTTATAAGTCGATAAGTAGTTTTAAATATGCAAGTAAGAAATGTTCGGCTGGCATTTATATTTTGCATTTCAAATCGAGTTTACTCGTTGCAGCATTAACTCTGCTGAAACAGTCGTGGTTTACAAGTAGAAGAAAGCTAACTCGATCAGTTTCGATTATTTCTAACGTGGAAATAAGTTTTGATGTGTGGGAGTAACTGAGATAAGAGCCTTAATTGTCACACATTTTACTCAAAGCAAATGAAGTCGAGGATCAAAATGTTCTTCATAACTACGGCCATGTTAAACTTTGATCATCAATTTAGAGGCAGCCCACAATAGCAAGGTAGCGAAGAGGTGCTAAATGTGGTGACTCAAAACAAAGGGGGAGATATTGATGTATGACGCCGTTTATACCGATTCAAATACTTAGGTTAGGCGTCCTACCACGTTCCAGGCAGAACTGAATTCGTCATTGCGTTAGCATGTGTGTGCTGGACAATAATGGTAAGTTCGCAATTCGACGTGGGGTGGACGTATCCTGCAGAGTACACTTTTGTTTCAACTTCCATGTTCACTCCCAAATAAGTACGTCTCAGTCTTACTCAACGTGAAATGAGCACATAGAGAACTCTGAACGCTACGTCGAATTGTGAACTTGGCATAAAAGATCTAAAGTGGATCCCTGTAGCTCTTGACTTTTAAGCGGTAAGATAATTCTACACAAACTAACAAAATGATGTTGCTGCTTGCATCTTTGCTTTGACTGTGACGCACTTTGCCTTATTGTTACTTTTTTGTTAATATGTTTCTGCTGAGTGTAGAGTCCTTATTTTATTGGCATGTTCAGTGTGACGCTAACATTTCTAGAAAATACTGCTCGTTATGGTTTTATTGCCTCCACTTGCTTAATAATGTAATTTCGAAAAAAAGAGAGTTTCCTTTTCATTGTTTTAGTGGGTGCTTAGTCTTAAAATCTCTACTCATCTGGAAAGGAAACAGAAGGTTGCCGAAATCCTTTGAACCGCTAGGAGATATAATTTTTTTATATGTAGTACCTATTCTGTATTGGATAGATAATGTCCTGAAATGCATGGAAATGTGTTTAGTAGGTATTAATAAAATGCCACGAAAGAGGCAGCTGTTTTATTATGATAAATTTCTAGTTGGTAACATTCGTAAGTTATTACAATTTATGTTAAGTTTTGTTTGCAACTTCCCTTGGTCTGCTGCCACATTGGAATAAATTCAATGCGGCTTTTACATTGCATTGCTTTTACCATCCGAAACCTGTCACTAGAAGCTGGATTTTTCATCGGATATGTTATGTTTGATTTTATGATCGAAACTGTACAAAAATTGTCGGTAATAAAATTTACAGACTTCACATAGCCTAAGTCAGCCTACAAGGTTGAGATTGTTATGTTCTTTTATTCTTTATTTTTGACTAAAAGTTAAAAGTACCTGTTTTGAGGAGCAATTAGCTCACGAACGTTTCGTTGTCAAAATTCATACATAGGCTTTCTAGTGTTACGCCGTAAGTAAACCGGATCTAAAAATGTTCTTAATTTTAGTTATCCACTTATTTTCGCCAATGCGAAGTAATGCGCACAATTTATTTGAGAAATTTACGTCATCTCTTTCACGACGACACTTGAAATAATATTTAGTACCCCCAAATGCGGAATTGTGTCTTGTGCTTTGTAAGCGTTCCAAAATAACATTTTGCCACCGGGCACAACAGGCGTGCGAAATTTTTATTGTTATGAATCCTAAAAAACATTAACATTTCGCTATTATCATATAAAGAAAAAAATTTCTATTTAACTATTTGAAGGCTATGAATGAATATTTGTACTGAACTACATTGGTTTCAATATAAGCGTACAACATACAACTACCAGTATGTATTTTTTGCAACACCAAATGCCCTGCGATTGGTTTTAGGGTCTAAAATAACGAAGAGGAGTATAATGTGCTGACATTAAATAGTTTTCAAAGGTAGAGCGAACATCTCCAATGTCGGGTTTCGCAGATTGTGACTTGTGCACCAAATTTTTGATATTTTCCGTGCTATTCCGGGACTATTTCGCTATTATGTACCGAAGACTTTAAAACGTTATTTTGGGACACTTTGTAAATCCTCCATTACTCTTATAAGCTTATTTGTACTTCTCGCACGCCACCACGTGTCGTCGTCGTTGTCGAATACAGCACCGCCACCGCTTTGAGATATTGAATATATTTTTACGGAGAAGAAAATTTTATCAGAAATAGAAACAGCGAGTTGGCACGGTATTTCGTTCGTATTACTTCCATAGAGGCTTCTTTTAAATCTTTCAATGATTGAATGGAGTTTACCGTCATATACCCCATCGTTGTAAATTTCCCAACATACTCCTTTTTAAATGCTTCGAGCTAAACGCATATTTCTTGTTTTGTTTTCTTTATGAATTGTGTCTTCCGTTGAAAATTCAGAATCAATTACATACAGTTTGGCACTGTTTGTCCTTTTTTCTTTTCCCTAACTAGAAATTATTCTCCAACTAGCTTGCCCGGACCCGGCGTTTCCCGGGATACTATTAAATTTGTATTCCTTAATTTTACAACGCCTCCCTACCGCACCACCACCTCTCCTAAGTGACCCGGCGTTTTCCTATTTGCCTTTTGCACATGTTTTAGTTATTTTCCAACAGTATTATTAAATTTAGTTTTCTTCACTTTACACCACCTCCTTATTGCACCCCCTCTCCTACATCTCCCAGCGGGGTGGGGTGGTTTCAAATTTGGAAATTTGAATAGCAGATTCCAAATCAGTGATCCCGAAAATTCCCTATTGCGGATTTTCAGGGAAATCCCTTGAAGTTTAACTTTTCGGTCGCCATATTGATCCACCATCTTGATTTCCAAAATTTTGATGGCAGATTTGAAATCAGTGACCTCAAAAACCCAAACCAAAACAAAAGTTCGGATTTTCAGTGAAATCGCTTGAAGTTTAACTTTTCCGGTCGCCATATTGGATCCGACATCTTGAATTCCAAAATTTTGAATGCAAGCTCGAGATCTGCGACTCCGAAAACCTCCAATTGCCTTTTTCATAAAGATTCCTTGAAGTTGGAAAATTCGCTTCCTATACAAAACGGAAATTTCGATTTTTTCGATTTCCCGGCTTTTCCTTTGGGGTTTCCCGAATTTTCTTTTTTTTAAACCTCCCCTGTATTATAGCGAACAAAACAAAACAAAATTATCGAAATCGGTCAAGCCGTTTTTGAGTTTTAGCGAGACATACAGACAAACATTCATTTTTATATATATAGATAGATAGATTGAAGTCTTGCGATAATGGGTCCTCTATTTTTATTTTCATGTACTGGTTTTGTCTTTTTTGTTCCTGTTTCTCATCAAGTATTTTCCCAAATTATAAAAATATCGAATAGCTAAATTTTAGAAAGTGCCTATTTGCACTTATGATGTGCCCATGTGTGTTTGTATCCATACACGTACTATACGGCCCTGTCAAATTTTAGTCTGCATAAATTGTTAATGCATGCTTGTCTATATATGTAAAGTATGTATTTAGCATACCGTAATTGCTTTTCTTACTGTTATTTACCTTTTCCAAAATATCTAGTGGCTGAAAATGTGACTAAAATTTGTTACGTATACCCCGTGTACTCCACACATGGACACACCGAATTGCAAATAAACGCTTTCTAAATTTTCGAGCGCGTCTTGATACAAGTGGAAGATGTAATTCTTAGATTATTTGTGACGAAAGCATTTTCAATCCAATTGCTTTCTAGTAGACAGGGATTTAAGGAAAAAATTACACCTATTTCAAGGGATGGCATCATTGAAACCATAGTTTTTGCATATTTTATTTAAATTACGTTATTTTGACGAACAATTACACATTTTGTATACAATCTTTAAGAGAGTATATTTTTTTTTCAAAGTAGAGGTGAAAAAAAATCTGCCACCTATTGAATAAAAATTTATGTGTAGCATATCCAGCAGTGGTTGCCATGACATCATATGTTTAACTATAAATAATTATCTAACCACGTTATTAAAATAAAAATGGTATTTTAAAAACGTTAGAATAACGAAATTCCTATAAGCCGTATTAAATTTTTTGTTTAAAAGTTTATGAATCAACCTAAAACTTCATTACGCTCGTAGATATGAACGTAACAGTAACATTTTCCAATAGTAAACAGCCCAGCCCAATTTCAAAATTCAAATTGGTGAACAGATTTAAAAATTTTTCTTAAAAGGACTCATCGTTGGATTATTTTCATTTGAAAGAAGTTTTCTTTGAGGCATAACTATTTACAAAAAATGAGAAATCCACGGATATTATTGAAAACATTTTAAATTTCTCCTCTAATACAACTACGTTCTTTCTAATAAGCAAATTATTTAAGTTACCTCTACAAATATAGTATTTCCTTGTCAAACGTCTTTTCCTTTTTCTATATTTCCTTCACTATCATCCGTAATATGTAATCTTTTAACTATATGAGCTTAGACAACCAAAAAACATTAAATACATTCGTAAATTGCCAACTCCTGAAATTATAAAAACAAAATCGGCATCTATTTAACTTAAGTGAGTAAGGTACGTGTAGCAGGGTTCATTATCGTCAGAAAGAAGGAATTCACGATGTTGATTTTATAAACGTCTTAAGGTAATTTAAATATTTTTCAGAACTTTAGGGCACATTTTGTAATTCTCAAAGCCGTGTATTTTTCGATCCAGTGCGATAGCTATAGTATACCACAAAACAATGAACAAAAGACTTTTAAGTAATCAGGTGAAACGGTAAAAGATTTCATTTCCACACAATACTCTAAAGCCTAGTCTTACACAATGCGAGAGCCAACAATGTAAATAAAACGAAGAAAGAATGTAAAAAATACATTTATTTTTGTAAATTCCCACAGAAGCTTGAGCATTATTTAAAGCTATAACATTAATGGAATTCGGTTTTTTTAAAAGGACATTTTAAATTAGTTAAGATCGTTGTTCTTAAGTGTTTTTTACAATGCAAAAGAAAAATTACTTACGTCCGTGAAAGAATCTTTTCTCTTCAAGATAATAAAAAGTACTTATTTCAGCCGGTATGTCTTATTTAATCCTGCATTTGTCTTTTTCAGAAAAAGGGGGAGGAAACGCAAAATACCTAGTGTTCCCGAACAAGGTAATCCAGCTCTGATGCATTTGAATTCATTTTTCTAATGTAAGGGGACTACTTTCAAACTTTTTTCTGATTTTATTGATGGACCTAGTGGTAATGGACGTGGAAATGTTTTTATTTAAAAAAAAAATTGCATTTCGATTTTAAATTAAGTACGTCGTTTGTGTTTTTTGATTGTAATAAATCTTTTCCAAAAATCATTATTTTTTCGTTGGTTACGTCCAAATTTTTTCAGATTTTCGTACAATTTGACTGGTATTATTCCAGATAATATTCGTTGCAGATCCATTTGGATTACCATTTCTTTCTAATTCCGCTTTTGAACCGAAGAAAAAGAGAGGCAAGAAAAACATTATAAAAAATAATTTATTTACAAAATTACATCGTAAGGTAAAGGTTTTATCACAGACTTAGATCTACTACCCATCACTTAGGCCGATCACAAAAGGCGAATAAAGCAATTCATTGAATGTTAGAGCGTGTTCGGGCAGTTTTTATTTTTACTTATAATTAGACGATTAGGATCTAAGCTCAGTTTCGTGAGTGCATCGTAAATCTTGCCTCGTAGTTCCGCTGAAAAGTCCCTTTCACGTCCAAATACCCAGAATTGATCAGTATGACCGATCGGTCCAAGACTGGAACACGACCATAAAATCGCGAAATTCTCATAGTCTGTATAAAGAACTTGATATTTTCCTGACCCGGGTAGCAGTCTGGCAATTATCTCCGGAAGTCTGGAATTAAACTGAAATAGGAATTCGTTCAATTCTATCAATTAATTATGTAATTAATGTCGATGGCGTAATGTTACATTTTTACATATGTTTAAGGTCAGGCTTCGTTTCACTTACTTTGAAGTCCATTATAGATGATCTGGTGGACTCAGGAGTTGCGTAGCCTAAATTTATAGATGGGTTTCCGGTCCTATAAGTAAATTGGAAGAAGATATCTTTTTAATTATATTCTTACAAGACTTTTCTGTAAACAATCGCATATTTAGGTTTGGCAATAGAAAGTTAAAGCCAGTGAAGCGGATCGAAACGGAGTTGTGCAACACTTGACCGAAAGAAGTAATATTTGACTATCACAGGGATTACGCTTCAGTGGGGCTGTGTGAGAATATTTTAATAACTTGTTATTTTTTGCTAGTATTTGTGTTGCGTGTAAGTGAATAGCTTCTTCAATTTTTCTTTATGAGGAATTTTTATGCGAATATGGCAGCCAATCTTAATTGAGGAAACTTACAGTCGGTTTACTGTTTTTATCGCAACTTCTAGTCGAAAAGCGTCATTGAATCGTCCTTCTGAATCGTCCAGCTGGAAGGCCAATGTTGTGCATCCTGAAGCTATCTCTGGTAAATAAAACGATCTTTCCACTTCGTACCATCGTCCAAGGACCTGCAGTAAAAAATAAATTGAATGTATTACATATATTTTTATTTGGGAAACCAATTAATTTTGACGTGGAAACGTCGATCTGAGTTGTAAATGGTGGTAATCTTTTTATCTTGAAAACTATAATAGATATCGAAAAATTAAGTGAATCTATGTATAGAGCACAGATGAATGTGTTTTTAAGGGAAGTAGACAGATAGGCTAGGAAAGGGGGTGGGTGGAATGTGGAATAACCGCTTTGAGTGATTTTGCAACATTGAAAGATAACAACTTCTGACTTAATCGTCCTACGGTCGTGTTCGAGTGCCCATTGGAAAGGTCTCGATGAATAATTTTTCGTGAATTTGTAAGATTACAATAGCATTTTGAACATTTTCTCGGAAAATATGTAAGTATTTCACAATGCCGTCGTACGAGTATATGAAGAGAAAATATAATGCAAAACAGCGAACAGGATCAATTTCTTGAATAATTATTTTATATAAAAATTTGCGTAGTTCAAAGTATTCTTTAGGGTTTTTTCTCTTATTTTTCCTTCAAAAAACCAATTTTGTTTCTTTTACATATTTATGATGCTATGACTGTTAGGAAGCTGAAAAGATATTAAGTCATTTTTCAACTGTTGTTTTAAAATGCTTGTCATTTTCTTAAAATTTTTTTTTAAAATTCTAGTGCACAGACAAGATTAAATTTTCTCATTCTTAAATACATTTATTTTTATTTTTTCCGAACCTTTGTAGAGTTATGATAACAACCGAAAAATGGATAAATGTTGCAGCTCTAATTTTAACGACTTCTATAAAAGTGTAAAATTAATAAAAATATATTTATTTTATGTACTTTAATACTAGTACAATCATATGTTTCTATATGAAAAAATACGCGAAAAAATACTGAAAATCTCATTTCTCATTAATCTCTTTTTTTTTACTGGAAAAAAGAGAAAGACCCCTTAATAACATACTCTCCCCTCCACCCTAAATTAGTTAACAGCTCTGAGGTTGCCTTTGACAATGTAACGCATTCGGTAAAAAGTGAGACTTATCCATTCATGCAATCGAAGTTTCATGCAGTTGTTTGAAAATAACGCTCAAAAAGTAAGAAAGAAGGGTTATTAAGTATGAAGTAGGGGTCGTACCACCCAAGATATAAAAACGATTGAGAAATTAGGCTGTCTGCTGATTAGAAGTCAAACCGCACTACGCTTCAACAACAAAGTTCAATGTAATTAAATTTCCTATTCCGGAAATAATGTGCAAATTGTGCCAAATGACGAGATGTGAAGTTTCTCACATTAATATGAAAGTGGTGCAGATTATTTGTCACGGCCAAATATTTTATTCATTAGCAACATAAAACTTAAACATAAAAATCCTTGACATAGAGAAGGAAATGCTGCGACGCCGACGCCCAAATACCTAACAGTGAACGATGCACGGCGGATACGAGATTTCTCACTTAGCAGGTGAAGGTATGATGCACCCAGCAACGTGAAAGCCTCCCATGTGTAATATGGTGGAATACCCAGGAAAAGCACTACAGAAGTTACGTTACTGCTCTACCTGCCGTTCGAATGCATGCCAATGAGCCTCGTTGCATTGCGTAAAAGAAAGTGAATTCAACTTGAAGTCGGAAAAATTACATTTGAATCGCTGGCCGATATTAACGTGGGCTGGAATTCCATCGAGAGTACGTTGGTTCGGTTGTTCTGCACTTTGGGGCGCTAATTTCCATCCATACTTATGACAAATGCCGAGGCTGTTTGCCCATCCGTTTTGCATTGTTAATTTTCTATTTAAACTTTCTGTTTATGTTTGCTACGCGACGAAAAGTCTGGAACTTTAGCCGCCTGGAGATGCTAGGTGAACTCGTGTTTATCAATGGGATGGGCCTCGTTCGGTTTAATGAGCCGTTTGGTATTCAGAAATGGTTTCAACTTGTTTTGTTCCAAGTGTTTCAACTGAAATTAAGGAAAAGTTGGTTATACCTACTTAAGAGATCTGCCTCCGGATTTAAAAACGTTATATCATTCTATGGGATCATAAATAACTTCTAGCAAATGCTTACTTATCTTTTAGAAAATATTAAATGTCCGCTAGATAATAACCTTTCTTTTCTATTACTTTTTATTAGTAAAAAATGCCGGGCAATGCCGGTTTCGTACCTGGGGCTCAGTTAGATTTTGCTAACTGAAAAAAATCAGTAATGCCTTTAAATGTGCGAAATCAGCTCTTTCAAACGATACCCCACTCGACAGGGTAAAAAAAATTCTTTCTTTTTTCGACCTTCTTTGGCCCTTAAATAACAAGCACCACTAATATAAGATCTTTAGAAAACGGTAGCTCGGTGGTGAGTGTGCAATGTGCTGGACTATTTTAGATGCCTTGAGCTATATTTCTACTTTGATTTTGGTCTTCTGCTTTATTCATGTTTAATAGGCATAATTTGTTTAGTTCGGCCCACCATGTGTGCGTTGTGCCCACCCATCCTAATATCAATGGTATGCTTCAATCTGTGAATGAATTATAAAAAACAGTACGCGAGTTGTCGCAGAAACCACAGGTGCATTTTAAAATAATTGATTTGAGAAATTTCAATTATTTGGATCAAATTTGTGGTCCAATTGTTTTTGAAGGCGGACAAATATCTTTTGTGGGGCTGACAATTGTCTTTTATGCAGGTATTACACGTCTTTAAGTTTAATATATGTATGTTTTAGATCGCCAGACTTGCTGCTGCAGTACTGGGCAAAATAAATGATACATTTTCCATCACACGGTAATTTTGCTATAAATATTTTTTTTAAAAAGAACATGTTGGTATGATTGAAGGCATTTTTGGGTATTGAGAACATTTTCTAAAGCACTTTGTAGCAGAGAAGACGGGATAAATAATGACACAAATACATCTCGCATCGTTTTCGAGATACCTACAGAAAAACTTTTTTTTAGAATATCCTCAAATATATTTGTTAAAGAATGCACTTTTTTTCTTGGACAAAATAAATCATACACCTCTAGAAATAACAAAAGTAAAAAATATAAAACGAAATTTATAGTACTTAGTATGTGGTATGAACGCCCGTTGGCTTTCAGTACCGCTTCCACCCGACATGCTCTCCACTAATTTTTTGTAACTTCTATGTGCATGGAAATGTTAACATCTCCGGCGTGCCAAACTTTCCATTCTCCTGATCATAGGTAGGTACATATGTTTTTTTCTGCTCATTTGTATGAGTGTTGAAAATCTATAGCACGACCAAATCGGTCATCAACTCTTAGCCTATGGCGGATTTACCCCTTAAGAAATTACGATCATTATTTTTGCAAAAAAATTTGCAGTATCTTTAAGATGGAGTATCGTCTTTAGAATACTTCATCAATATTTCCTGACCTACTTTCCGCCATGAACAGCGGCTTTTTACTCGGCATCCTATATAGCAATAAATGCAAAAAGTTAAAGAAAACATATAATATTGCGCAAATGTAACAACTTCACAATGAGGTAATTAGCAAGGGGATCGTATGCTGTAAAATTGAACGTAAATATGAGCAATGTGCATAAAACCAAGAGTACGCCTTTTGCAATGCAACACGGCAAACATTTTCAATGACGGACGAAGTGGCAAGCTCCATTACCCTAATTGATTTTGTTTGGAGTAACGTTTTTGCTCATAGGCATATTTTTTCCCATTCTCAAGGTCCACGAGAGTGACTAGTTAATGCGGGTACAACGTGAGCCGAGCTAAGAAATTGGCCGCACAGCAAGCAATTCACCATTCTTGTTCATGTGGTCCTTAGCCCGAATAGGCTAATTGCATTCGTCATTGCTCCCAATATGCGGCTGTTGTGCTTTTCAGCTGGCGAGTAAATTCAGCCATCAAAGCCATTTATCTGCTTCACATCCCAGCAATTGAGAAATCGAGACGGTAGCAGGTCTATGAGATGGGCGTGCTTCAATTTCACATAATTCTGCCCATTATGAATGCTTGTTGTGTTGCAACTTGCAAGACGCAATTTCTGAAAGATTCTGATGGCACGACAGGCATTACTTAGGTACCAAGTTCAATTCAAACAACACCAGTTGAAGCAGGTGATTGCGTAGTTCGACTTCAATGCTTTTATTTGGGTTAAACTGAATTTACGATAGTTAACACCACTTGAGTAAACAAGCTAACTTAACATGCTGAGGTGTCAATGGTTAAACTCATTATTATCAAATTTTGCGCTCAAGTTCACAATCACAGTGGATTTTTTATTTGAATGCTTGTTATATGCAAAATGTTAAGAATCGTTGAGATTCTTTCCATTTATTGCCTTACGTTATTTTATTAAGCGATCGTACTGAATCTGTCATTTTCACAACACTTTTAAGATCAGCGACTTTGAGGACGCCGAATTGTCTATTTTGGTTGTTGGCTAAAAATTATTGAGGTATATATGTATAAAGTGTACCACCAAAAAAACATTTGAGTTGACCTAAAAGATCTGATCTACAAAAAGGAAAACACTTGTTTCGGGTTCAAATCCCTTTCAGTCACCCTCTATAAGAAACAGGGAAAAATTCAAAATTGTGAAAAATCGTCAGTGATACCACCAAAAAATGAAATCACTTCGAAATCTTCATACACTAAACCAAATTTTATAAAGGCAAATAAAAGACCCCCTTTTTGGCTCTTGATCATAGATTTAGTAGGTTTGAATACTGTTGTCCTAGTAGATAGAGCATTAAATAACGTACGCTTAACCCCTGCACTGTACACAACATAAACAGTACAATAGGGAAACAATCACTAAAATAAAAACCCCAAATATAGTACATACGGGCAAAGCGATTAAAAATTCTTAATTTCGAAGTACTACCCGGAAAAATACCGAAAGCATTCCAGAATTTTAAAATAAATGCAGGCGATATTATCAGCCTTCTTCCTCATTGAAAAATTCAACAGAATATTCGAATAACTATAATAATTTTATCTGAAGTCATACAATACGTGACTTTATACCTTATTTACAAAAGAAAACTGCAACCTACTAAAAACGTGTAACAATGGGAGTTTTAATTTATTTAAATAATATTCGTAAGACCCAAATCTTAAGATCTTTCTGTAAAGTACCACAACTTTGTTACGAAGCCTCTAGTTTGTTCATTCAATTAGAAGCCAGGTATCTTCAAGGAAGAGAAAGCGGCAAAATTGTCACGAAACATTGACTTCGGACTGCAAAGTGTAGGTACACTTATTAAACGCATATCGCTACTAAGCACCAGGAAACGGTCGGTGTGCAGCGGCTGTACGTGCATAAAATTGTTAGTGCTTTGATTACAGCAGAAGTAAGTCAAAGATCTTCAGAAATGCCGCCCGTTTAGGCAAGGCTTATGTCACGGTTAATTCAGATGCATTGAACATCAGGCAAAAACATCAAATTGGGTTACTGAATCAGCACCACTTATGCATGCATTCGCCGAAGATTATGAATATTTCGCGATCAATCGGAGATCAGTGACACCTTATGCTGTAAAAGCCGCCACGATGTAATGGAAGCCGACCGACATAATGTGAATATAAACACTCACCTTCGTCATGTTGAATTTGGGCATCGATGGATACTTTGGACATCTTCCGAAACCATAGCCACTCGCGAAACTCGCCAGCAATAATACCACGAGCAACTGCGAAAACGCCGTGAAAAGCGGGTGAAATTTCATTTTTCCGAATTACCTCTCAACCGACTAATTGTAAGTTCATCGATTTGCAAACGGCGAGCTAATTTTTCACTTCAGAGCAAGCGACGCGCGAACAGAACTCGTCGGTGGTACTTGCACTTGTTATGTAAGATACGAGAAAATCTAGGTAAACACTACGCAGAAGATCGTTGGATCAATCGCGGCCAATTGGTCTATCGACTGCTGCTTCCTCAGATATTTCTACTTCTTCGAACAGGTTTTTTGTTTCCGTCGGTTATTTCAACATGCACTATCCCCTAATGAGAAGAAACGGCGATCACTTGATCTCGATGATCCCGAGAGACATCCGTGCGGTTTCTTCGGCGTCTTACTATGAACTGACCTTCTGAGTGAGCCTTTAAGTGTCTAACAGCGTTCGGTATGGTCGTCGATGGTGCATGAGGGCTTGTTGAATAAATTGCAGGTGCTTTGGATCAAGAAAGCTTTCCTGAGTTAATTAAAAGATATTGACATGATGATCCTCATAGATGTCGGTATGTTTGGTTCGGATATTTGCTAATATTCTTTGAGTGATCGCAACTACATATAGGCTTTTCAACAATTTGTGTGCATTCGTACTTTAATGTCATAAATTGTCGCACAGTTATTACACATCGAGATCGGTTTGATTTTTCGATCTGCGTATTTGAGTACAAACGATTGAAAGATCGACATAACTCAACTCGCTTATACAAGATATTCGCAAGTATCATTTCAATTCGATACATGGAACATAGTGGGTTTATAGACAGAATCTTCAAACCGGATTGAAGTAAATCAGATATTGAAGGTCAAAGTTTTTTGCAATTATCTCATGTTTTATACATCGGACATCCATAAGGTCCAGGCGAAATTTGTAGAGCATTATATTATCTACAAGATTGGTCTATTGCATTTTTTCCCGAAACCACGCCCTTTTCGAGATATTCAAGGTTAAAGGTTGAAAAACAAGGTTTCGGGAGAAAATGCAATAGAGTAATCTTGTAGATAATTTAATTCTCTACAACTTTCACACGGATCTTTTGATTGATGTCGGACGCATAGAACGCCAGATATTTGCAAAAAACTCTGACCTTCAATATCTTAGATAGCCATATTGCGATTTTTGGGTATTTAGGTTTGGGACACCTCAAAGAAAGTCTGTGCTAATTTTGTTGAGGTTCATCGTCTAATTGTCCTGGGCTATAAGGGTCCAATTCGATACCCCTCCGATATATCATGGCTGCAAGGAATTAAAACCGGCCATGAACTAAGAACGTACTAATGTACACGTAGTGTATGAGTTAAATAAAAGGCTGTCGATCTAACAAGAAAGGCAAACATTTTTTGGATGACGTGTTTTCAAATATAGTGGTCTAAAGTTAAGTAGACGATAACGTCAATATGTCAAAATAAAAAAATTCAGCAAGTCTCAAGATGTAAAATCAAAACATTGGGCAAAATGAAAACGATTCACCCTGTATTATTCGTATGTGTGTTACAGAAATTTCAAAATATCTTATAATTTATTTAATTTTTTATTTATCTATTGTTGTTTGGATACACAAATGTTACAATTGTTACATACGTATGTGGTTTTTCATTTACTTCTTAATTTACCTATTAACAATTTCTTTTCTGTCTGAAGAAAAGTTCGCTATGTCGTTGTTGCGTTATAAAGTTTTGTATTCATTTTTAGATGGTTAGAAATTTACTCATATAAAATTATAAAAGTTCACCGAATACTGAAACAACCTTAAACAGGTTGTTTTTTGTTTGATTTCATCTTTTACCATATGTATGAACTATGCTTGAAATCAATCACACGATTCAATGAAATAACCATTCACAGAGACAAAAAATGACGTTCACTTATTTTTAATAATAGTAATCTAATAATATGTAAAAGTAGTGATCAAATAGAAAAATCGTTTTTTTCTTGTTTTTTGATTATGCTTAATACAACACTTTAGCGTCGTTTTTAGCTTCATTTGGAATTGCCTATGTAATGTAATTTATTATTTTGAAATCACCACGGCTATTGCAAAAGAACTTGAATACGATGAGAAGCGCATCCTCCTAAACTTGAGTTATATTCGACGATTTGGATTGGATTGGATCTGATTTACCAAATAAAGGGAACAAAGGTGATTAACGCATTGAAGTACGTTTTGCCTCAAAGTATTCTTATGGCTTTTGTCAATGTGTAAATGGCACAATGAAAAAATTGAAGATTTTCATGTTCTGTAAATGTCAACGGAAGGCATTTGAACCTTCCCATAACTATTTATTAAAACCCATTTCTCCCATTCCCCATTCCCTTTGCCCTAAAACATTTTTGTAAATAAAGGGCGCTATTCTAAGAGTTGTTTTTATACATACAAAGTGACTAGCCAAGGTTAACATTCTAGGAAAAATAGTGCCTTGACTAGATATGTACTGTCAGAATAGGGTTCAACATCATTTTTTTAAAAATTGTGATCAAGTGTTCAAAAAATGTCTACATAATGTCATACACATATTTGCAATAAGAGAGCAAACAAAAAAAAACTTTTCTGAACTAATTCAAAAATAGGATATTGTGATGCTGCTGTAATGTAAATTTTTAACTGAGTTCACTACTTTAGATTTTTTTTATCTGATTTTTACTTTTAAATATAAATACATTTTAATACAATTGATTTTGATTTTACAAAATTTTAAGCTTACCTTTGAAACGTAAGTAAGTTTAACGTTTCACACTTGGCAGTGAAGTATAGCAGTTACATACATACGTGGTAGGATATTTAGTCATCATTTATATCATATAAACGAACACGAACACTTACCATATGCTATAGGTATATTTGAGCTTTAATTTGTGTCTTTGCCGTTGGTTCTAAATTTTGATTACAATATCGTATTGAGCAACTCAACAATAGCTCCAAGAGCCATAAATGCAAACGTAATGCATTATCGAAATTTAAGGAACTTATACGTTACAAAATATAATTCCATGTACAACATTTCCTGAATAAGCAGTAACTTAAATATCTTTTTAATATCAACTTGACTGACAAAATCGGATTTATTTTTAAATATATTTATGGATAAAAAATGTAAAACCGTTGACGAATGTACATACTTAAAAGTGTCTAACAAAAAACAATAAATAACTTTTACTTCTATACTTAATTATAAATGTTTGTTTTGTGTATGGATTGTATGTTAACGCCCGCATTTTATTTGCGAGTAATAAATTGGCCCTTCGTATACAAACTTGAATAGAGGTAGGATATTTGTTAGACTTAAAAGAGATTTAAAATGTATTCTCACTTAAAAACTGTGATTTACTTTAAATGCTTAGCAAACGGTAAAAAGTAGTTTTAAAAAGGGTTTGTGTCAATACTATGATATCTTGAACAAATCGGTATTTTCAGGTTATAACAAGCAATCATAAAACTGTCCTAAAATTGTGAGAATTTTCAACCAAATTAGTTAAACAATGAGGTTATGTGTGTGTGCGTGGTATGTACTCTATATTTGTACTTCGTTAATTTTGTAAAATGTATCTTTTCGAAAAGAATGTTGAACCTAGTCATTTACTACATATGCCTACATGACGGATTGAGAGGTCAAATCGAGATTGGATTGAGTCTCGATCCGTATATTTTACTACACTACTTTGGATTAAAGGATCGAGTCGAAAGTGAATCCAATACACATTTGATGAGCATTTGCAATGTCTGTTCGTCTCTCTTCGACATTCTTATGTTTCAATAAAATAACTTTTACAGGCAAAACAAATCCGACAAAGAAATTAATGCTGCCACAACACGCTCAGCGGTAATTGTCAATTATTCGATCTGCGTTTGTAGCTGTTACTTTGATTCAATCCAGCCGGGTAAGCGAGATTGGATTCACTCGATCCAATTTCAATCCAATCTACCTATATATGGGATTGCGTCCAGATTCAATCTAGATTCGATCTTGCATGCATATACGTAGTGTATAATAATTGCAATCGTTGTGGTTCCAGAAAAAGTAAAGTTATTGTACGACGGTAGAAATTTCTGTTTTATTTTGTCTTCACAAAAATTTCTCGAAAAAGCCGGCAAAGCCAATGATTTTTCCAGGCCATCGTTGATCGTTTAAAAGAAATATGACCCCTAACTTTGTGGATGCGAAAATAGTGCTATCGAGGAGGAGCATCGACGTGTTCTTGAGTACAATTCGACACTGATTATAAATGGTGACTGTCCAATACATGTCCGTGTTTATTTATTACAAGTTTAATCAAACGCCCGATTACTCCATCACAAAATTATATAAATAAAAAAAAAATCTCAAATATGAATATGAGAATTACATAATTACCCAATATTATTAAGCTATCAAATCTTTCATTAACGCACCAGAACATAGCTGTAATGAATTCTTACTGCCGACAGCCTGTGATTAATTGGAGTCTGCTATGATGTTTTATTGCAACGAAAACAGCGGCTGGATCCGTCAATATAATAACGATCCAAAACATAGGAAGCCGATTATGCACATATTAGAAAGAGGATAATAATATTAAAGAATTGATTGGCGATTGTGATGCCACATTCGAATCCTATAAAAAATGTTTGGAAGTTAATGAAGCAAAAGCTTAGAGGAAAGCAAATAAAAGGAAATGCGAATTTAAAACAAACACCAAAAAGGATGGAATTATCGACCGATTATGCATATATGTATGTATATTAGCCGACAGTTGTTAGCGAAGAATATTTTGAGTACGACGACAACAGACCTATTGTAGTTTTGATTGTGATTATTGTATTGTATGTATTTCGTGTTGCGATTGGATATATTGTATTATCTTTTAATAAAACATACGATATCTTCATTCTACATCTCTTGTTTTTATTTTGTGGCAGATGCGGTCTTGTGAAAACGACTTATAGGACGTAATAGTATAACAAAAGTATCCAAAAAATGTATTAGCTATATCCAGGGATTGATCCGTGCAGTCGAAGAGATTTGGCCCTTTTAAATGTTCTCAATGTCAAAAGGTAGGTGTAAGAATAAAGCAATCTCATATGTCAGAAAATTAAAAACACATAAAATGTTTTTTTTTTAGACGTAAAGGCATTTCAAATACAAAAGTCTAACAAACCCTGGAACACTTTCGCGTAGATTTAAAAAGCCTGACATGCCCAACAAATTCTACAGATGAGAATTTTGATTGCTTACTAATAACGAGTCAGCAATCACTGAACTGAGGATACACGAGTAATTTAGAAGATAGAATATACGAACTGTATTATGCAGTCAAGCTAGTGTATAAGTATGAAAATAAAGTGATCTAAAAAGATTTACATCTCACCAGAAAACCCTATTTCACTGCTCCTTTCCTCACTTAAAAAACTAATTCTATTGCTGTTTACCTACCTAAGCGTGAATAGCATTGGATTCTTGTAATCAAACTTAAAAGAAAATAGTTCTGCATTCTACATCTTTCGGAGGCAAATGTAACAACAAATATATAAGTAAATACAAATTTAACGCTACACACATTTATTTTGGAAATATTGTTTTAAAAAGACCTAACAAAGGAGGTTAATACACAAATGAAAAATTAGATACATACATTAAAAGTCCTTACGAATAAATTTTTTTGTGTGTATTTTTTACATGTTTATTAAATACTTTCACTTTACTTGCTGTCCGGAGTCATGTTGATAACGATATATGTATTTCCTATTGCCCTTTCAGTAATCTAGAATTGTTTCTATACTTCCGAAATTCAACTAATTGGACAAACGCGATTTATCAATATAACGAGATTTAAAGTATCAACGATAACAGAAACAATAATATTCCACTAGAACAGAATTACGCTACCCGATATGAGATTTGGATAAAAGGTCGGTGGTTCTTACTTCGTAGAGAGTATCGCTAGAAAAGTTTTGGTCGCTTTGCCCTTCAACTATCCTAAAAACAATGTTTCATGTATGCTAGCTTACTTTACGTGTGTTCGGGAGAACGAAACCAAGTGAAAGGCGAAACAAAAAGTAATAAAATTTATTTATTGTTACAAATTTTAATAACTGTGTTAAACTTTAAAATATTTGTTCAACTCGACTTAAAAGTAGTAGAAATATACAAATACGTTTTGTGGCAAATGCGTGCGCACTTTGAGTTGTAAAAAACAATAATTGTGTACTTGATCGTTTAATTTAAACTATTTTTACAGTTCCATACTTCTTATATACGTTCGGTCACGTAAACTTTGGCGGTGGCGGGAGCATTCGACCTCCGAACGGCGAAGGACACTACGATACCTATGGCGACTAGAACTACACCGATGGAGTTGATGATGATTTTCTCGAGCTCCTCATTCATTGAGCTGAAACGGAAATAGTCTGGATATAGTATGTTGAAGCGACGGCAAAATAAAATAAAAGTGAAATGTTTTTCAAAGCAAAATTAGATCAAAATCCAATAAGGCCAGCAATTAGGGTCAATTTTCCGTAAATGATGGGAGGTTACCTGGGCAACCATAACACAATTAAGATACCTACCCCAGGGACTTTTCTGTCAGTCCAGTAACGCACGTAGCTATGGCGAGCATGAAGTTAACTAGGCCAAAGCTGGCGTGAATGGGCACCATCGCGGCACGGCATCCGTAAGTGGCGTTCTCGCAGCAGAGCAGGACCAGGAAGCTGAAAGCACGACAACGCCGATTAGGTTGCATTGAAAGGATAAATTGATGCAAATTATCACACTCATTGAGCTCCACTTACCTAAAAAATCCAATAATGAACTGGAGGGCGAACAGGCCCATCGTAACGCATCCGAGCCACGAGTGGAGGGATGAGAAGTTGGGCAGTGCCGGTTCCGCCAAATTGTGGGAGTCGAAGACAGCCAGGAAGGCGACCACGACGCAGGGAATTGCACAAGCATGGAAAAACATGTGGGCTAGCTTCACGTAGATGTGCTTCAGGCATCTGCACAGTCGATAAAGTAGAATCGCTGCAACGGAATTGTTTAGTTATGCAAATGGTCCTATGGATTCGGTCGCGCTTACAAAATCCTGAAAATGTAATAAAGCCGGCTATCATCAGGACTGGATGCAAATTAAATTGCAATTTCGGATTTTCTGACCAGGCGAACCCCCCTCGGTAGTAGATTATCCAGAACAGTGTGAGAACCAGCACTCCAATCAGCAGGATTGTGGAGAGGATTACTATTAACAGATATTCAAACCATGATCCGCAGTTCCATGCATTTTCCGACTCCTCCTCGTACCGTCTGGAAAAATTAAATAGAAAGTTACATGCAGCATTTGTATCCATTTGGTTTCCCCAGAACAGCTTTCGTGGTTTTATTCCTATTTAACTGAAATTGAAATTCAGAGGAGTAGCGAAAAATGTCGGCTTGAACATTGCGCTAAGTACAACTGAGGTGGTACTTTTTCCCTGAGGAAAGTTCGTTTCGTTGTGGGTACGTAATTAGAAAATTAGAAAAAGGAAATATGCAAATATCGTTTCCCAAACTTAAAGTTAATTTTGAAGTACTTATTTTAAAATTATACTGCATTGTGGGTGGCTCACGCTCATACTCTTTCTTCCATGACGACATACAAAAAAACTCAGGCAAGTGCAGGTCAGACTCGCGCGTTAAGTGTTCCGAATATTTGCCGCAAATTAAATGATGGTAATTTAACAAAATATTTTTTCATGTGATATAACTACAAATTAACAATTTTCGGACAAGCTGACAAGTTTTGTCCATCGACCGGTGATCGGGTTTAGCAACATTTCCAAAAATAAAAATTTTTGAAATCTTCCAAACCAGCTAGGACTGGCCGAATTGGATGAAATTTGAATTGGGATCATTTTTCGGTCGTCCAAAAGCTGTGTTGTAGTATCAACCAAATACATTGCCGGTTTTGTACTTTTACAACCTTACATTTCAGACATACCGTCCTAGCCCCCGCCAGGATTGATTTGGAGCCTGCATTTACAAGGATTATTTGTAGAGGGGAGCATGATATAGACAAAATATAACTATGAGAAGCTTAATTCTTTTACAGCTTCAAGGGACCGTAGACCTAAGTATTTGATATTAATTTCAACTTGATACCTCCAAGCGTTCCTTAGAAAAAGGGTCTTGACAGACAGACAGACGGACAAGGAAATGAACTTAAAGGGTTCCTGATTTTCCTTTTGAGGTACGGAACCCTAAAACCAAGAGGGAGATAAAATCAGAAGTCCAATGTCATGATTTCTAAAATTTTTAGATTAATTTTTTCGAGGTTATATGAAATGTAAAGTGCATACCAATAACCCAAAAATAATTCAGCACCTGAAATGTAACATTCTTCGAAAAGTTATCGAACGTTTTAGCATTTGGATGGATGCCAGTAAGCAAAGCCGCGGTGGTCATATTAACGATTTTGTGTTCCAAATATCAGGTACCTATCTACATTAAAGATTTTCAACATTCGCTCATAAAAATGCCAACCGTCGTAAACAAAACGTCAAACAAGGTTACTAATAATTATAACAATAAAAAAATACTAATCCTAAACTATAGGACCCTTTTTTATTTGCAAAAATAGTGTAACACATTTTTCCATTTTCAAATTTTCGGAGGCTATGTTGCCAAGTTTGAGGGATCGGCGGAAATGTCCGTTAACCATTAATTTGAAAACAATTCAAACGTGAATAATTCAAATTCAGGCTGCAGCAAAAATGGTAAGAAATACATAAGAACGTATTTGGGACAGCCCCAAATTCTCTACCTTTTGATTGTAATTTTCGTAACAATAACCGTTTGCGAGTTACAACGCATCAGTGTTTTCAAAAAATACATAAATTACATTGTTTAAATTTGGACGTTCTGAAACTTGTAAACAGTTATTTCTAGCAAAATGAAACTCGGGAAGACTTTGGTGCTGAACAAAAAAAGGTTCATACTATTTTGGTGGTATATTTACGGTTTACGAGATATAACATTTTTTCATCCACTCAAGGTAACAAAACAAAAAACACCGAGAAGGGTCCCCAACACACAACCAAATGGGCTCATTTTTGACACTTTTCAAACCCTCTACGTAGTCCCCCGTGGTTTCTGTTCAGACTCCCCCAAAAGGAACGTGTGAAACAGCGACGACTGATAAATTAGAGTCCCCTCCTGACCGCTAGGCTTGCTCATCTTACTGATACTGTGTTTTCATGCATAGTTAACTCTGTATTAGCTCGAATTAGAGTCCATGGAAACTAGAGTTGAGTTGAGTTAAATCCAGTTTAACTCTACAAGAGAGGCTGAGTTTGGCTTAGTTAGTTAAATGTGTTCGTAGATTGTTTACTTTTGTATTAAAAATTAGCGTCCGCTCAAGTTTTTTGGATAGAGGAAGAAGTTGAGTTGTTATTAAATGTTTAAATTCTCGTATACTCGTATAAGTCCATTTTTACTGCCAGATGTGTGAAATTAACCCACGTAAATAGAAACGGTTACCCTCATTACTTTGAAACTCGACGAAAACTGAACCTGAACTGAACCGTGTGCATAGAAACACAGTATTAATGCCTTTGAGGTTGCGCCGAGTATTTAAATTTATCAATTTCTTTCCACACGGTAAAAATATACTTAAATTGTTTTCTCTTTTAAAATATGTTTCGCAGACAACTTGGCTCACTTTAAACCCTTCCCTCCCCCCAACGTGGTACAGCATAGTATTTTGTCAAACCCCTCCTCCCTCAAAAACTGACTTGCTATTTTTGGATTTACGAACCGAATTTTTTACGCATTCAATGGACTACTTGTAATCTATTTTTTTTTGCATTTAGAATATTCGAATACAATATGGAATTAGTGGAAAAAAATAGGTATATCAATTTAGTGATGGGCTTATTACGTGATCAGTTATCACGATTGCATAAAGCCACACAACCATAACAAACTACGTGGTGATTTGTTATTAGTAAGAAAGTAATTGCAATGTGAGATCGGTACTAGTGCTGTCTCGAATATCATGTACAATCGGAGAACATGTGTCGACTTCAAAATACTAACTGCGTGTCAACGTTGTGATCGATACATTGAGCTTCATTAAATTGTCTCAGCTGTTTAATCAGTTGCTTCTCTGTGGTTAGGCGACAGATAAATTGTATCGTTTCGCAAACATGTGCTCTGCATTTGAATAATACCAAGAATTTAGTAGAATAATAATTTCATTAAAAATCTAAAACATCAACGAAAACTTCCAATGAAAAAGCCTTATTAGCAAATAACGTTATTGCTCTATGGATTCCATCCCACTTGAAAATACATGTTTATTATCTTCTAAACAAATGAGTGTTACGCTATATGCCATTTGAATTGAATTACTAACTATCGGGTCCTCTTAGTCCTTTAAAAAACTTTTCCATGAAATGATAAGGTAAAGACGTCAAATATCGCCTCGTTTGTTTTATGCTTCTTTCTTTTGAGGTATCATTTGCGCGGATATCTCACAAATTATTGAAATTAGGACTGTCCTTTCGTGCACACAAGCCAAACACAAGGCAAGAAATACTCGTATTAACGCAGTCACACTGCCAGACAAATTCAATATTATTCATAGCTCAATTGTTCCGATATTTTACTTTATCTGCAAGATGGCCCAATGATCATACGTGATGCGATTTCAAATTTGCTTGTGTTCGTGGCCTCCAGAGGTATTTAACTATATTTGCTGTTAGGAAGATGTGTCGTCGCACCGTGTCGATCCAATTATGATTGTGAAATCGACTTAAGAACTTTTCTTCTGATTCAAAAAGCGACCTTTCAAGTTCGATTCAGTGCAAATGCGCTACATGGAAGCACATGCCATTTTAGGGATGAAAACCTTGTTCAAACTTATCGTTGTGCCTTCAGTGTCCCAAAACAAAGCTATTCGTTGCTGCGCTCTTTGAGTGCAGAGAACGACGATTAAAAGTAATAGTCACAGGGGAACGAAGTGCCGTTTTAATAATTTGAAGACACTTTGAAAAGGTGTAGGTACTCTTACAATCTTGAAGATTTCTTCAAAAGAAGCATTTTGGATAACGTCCAAGAAATGTTTTCAAAACATTTGCATGAATACAACGCCACACACCCCCACCAAGTTTGCTAAGCTAAGATGAGATGGAAATGAAAACTATCAAGGGCCAAAAATCCATTAGAGTTCCATTCAGGTGCTCCTTTCAATTTCCTAGGGAAAATAAGAAATGCTAAGTGGACGTAATCTAGCGCCTGCTTTCAGTACGTACCGATAGGACAAACAGGGCAAGCCCTGCTAACCCCATTAGATTAAAAAACTAAAGATGGTCCGTACTTTCATTTCCAGCAGAAACGGCAATAGCATATTACAATGGGACCTAGCTCCTCGCTCTCCGAGAAGAGGCTGAATAAAGCTGGGATCAATTACTTGGAAATATGTCGCGTTTTCATGGGGTGTAACAATGTCACAACGACTCTCATTACAAGTTTTGCTGCGGGGACCGCCCGCGTCGTGTCACCCCATTCCGCTGTCTGGCAAATAGTGACTGCCAGCTCTTTCCCATTGCACTCGCAGGGCGCTGGAACAAAGTGCGGGTTGCTTTAATTAACATCTCGATACAGTTCCCACGATATGAAAAATTTGCCCAGATGCGTTCCCGCCGGCTGAACCCTGTGTGCGCCGGAGATGAGAGAACATTTTCGTCTTTTCGTAATTAGAACGATCAAATGAGGACATGCAGTTCTTTTCCATAATTATGTGCTCTCTCTTACCAGAGTTAATAATCCAAAAGTAGTCTTTTAAAATAATAGCTGCGCTAAACTAAAAATACGCTGTATAATCGTCCTAGTTATTTTTTAGGCTCAAATTATAACATAGAGGTCTTAAATATTCTTATAAACCTCAAACGGGGTTACAAGCAATATTAACGCGTTAAGGGGGAAAAGAGCAACAGTTAGGATGCTTTTTGCTCGGTGTTCTTATCATTACAATTTTTACAATTATTATTAAACTTGCTTTGTTGTTTGTCAGCTACAAATTTTGCAATAAAAATTTCGACTAGTTCTGATTAAGCTAGAGCTTTGAAATTTTGTACACGTGTATAAGTCCGGTGACAATGCAATATAGTACATACATATGTTATATGAAAAATCCTTCTAAATCTAATATGCGGACGCCGCCGTAAGATGGCGGATCACCTTTTTCTTGACAACCACGTTGATGTGTGTATCAAATTAAAGTTTTCGATTAGTAGTATACGATAAGCTACTTGACATCATTCTAAACTCAATATAGCCGACTTCCGAAAATGGCGAATTACCTTTTTCTTCATAACCCCCTTGATATAGGTATCAAATAAAAGGTTTCGACCAGTAGAATACGATTACCTATATGACGTTATTAAAATTAAAGCTCAAGTCACAAAAAAAACAATATCCAAAGACTAAAAAGTGAATAAAAAAAATAACTATGAAAAACAATTTAAGTTTATTTATGTAAAATGTACTAAAAGATAAAAACTAAAATGAAGATTACCATTAGGTAAGTACGTGTGTAAGTTGAGTTTTCATCCCACATCGCAACAAGCTTTTATATAAAGATATGACATCAGTTTAAGTGCATTTTTTAAGGGAGTTTTAGGTATTGTTTCTTTATATTATATAATACATATGTATAATCGTCATTTAAACCGTATTTATAACAACTTTGTAGACATGAGAGGAGTTCACACCCCTGCGTACGCGCTTGTCTTGGACCGATGCTTATCAGTTAATGGAGGATTTTCGCTGTCAAAACGTTCATAAATCAAATTCCTTAAGAGTTCTTCATACTGTCCTTGGATCTATTGAGAGGTTCAACTCATAAGCGAGCGAGAAGACATAAAAGAAAACTTAAGGACTATTTGCTTGATTCGGAGGTCAGTTTGTGCTGTAGTTTTGGGTGAACGACCTCCACATATACTTCCACAGACTAACAAAAATATGCGTAGCCTGTGCTGACGTCATATTAGCTATGACTCTCCCGGGAAGAATACGAATCTAATGACACCTCACTCTTCAAAATCGGCCAAGCCGTTTAGGCTATAGGAGATCACAATGGAACGGACATACATACATATATCATACATGCGCGCGGAAAACATTTCCCCCTTCTGGGTCAGTCGGGTAAAAAGGGGAGATTGCACTTTTTGAACATAGCGGTTTAGGCACTAGTCAACATGCTTACAAACCAAATGGAAAAAGATTGATAGATAGATTGATCAAATATGTTACTTTTAGAGATATGGCGGTTTTTAAAAATGCCAATTTGTGAAAAACGCTTTTAAAGTGTTTGTCCGTATTACAGTTGATTTTTTAAAATAATACTTACGCCTCTCTCTAGTATGTACACATTTTAGACACCAATTTTTTGAACCCAAAAAGTGAGAACTCCCAGAGAAACTTCACCGTCAGTCCTCGGGGACTGACCCCGTGCTCTAGGTGTTCCAGTAATATACATATTTGTCTGTTCGAATGAACCCTGTGGGTTCCTCCAAATAAGCCCACTTTATACTCCAGTGCCTGGAAACCGAAATTCATGTATCCGTCCCTTATGTGGGCAATTTGAGAGTGGCTCTTGTTTTCTTCTACTTAATTATTTTTTTTATTTTTTCCTTTTTATGCCCATCAACGTTCCATACCTACAAGTGTGCTTAAATTAACTGAATAAATTACTACTTAGGAATTGAACTTCCTGTCTGCAAAGACCTCCCCATATCCATTCATCTCAGGAACTCTGATCGTTTAAGTGCAGCCCACGGTTTATTTGGTTTGCTGCTAATTCACAATCCAAGAAATTGCGCTTTCCCAGTGATCACTACATGTGTTCCAATTACAACACCGACTTTTCTTTAATTAATAGAATAATAGCGCTGAATTCTATCGCAACATCTTCCCATAGCCCTGACTTTGGCTAATAGGCCTAGATTACCATAGTAATTAAATGTAATGAAGAAAAACAAGTTTTACACCGTCTTCGATGCCGCACTTCCCCGCGGATGCGGTGAAATTGACTATTTCCTTCGATACGAAGTTTCCTTTGAAGACTGCACCGAGAAATCCTCATCCACACTGGTCGAATAGCTTGTAGCTGGAGCGGAGCTGCAGGGCGTATTTGTTCATCAGCCCACTGCCATTCACTCGCCTGGGCTCGTTAGCCACAAAGGGCTGTGAAAGTGGCTTCTGCTGCTTCATCTTCGGTTGGTTCTTCGACAAAAAGCTGGCAGCCATACCGGGAGGACATTCAACCGCGTAGATTTGGGTCACATCTCAACTTTGGACCAGAGAAGACTTCCTCTGATGGCTGGCTCGGCAAGTGTGCTCAACATAGTGCTGCACCGCATTATTCATAACTCGGGACTCCCATTGCTGGCCCACTTTGAATATGACTTCATTTAGATATCCAAATGCCAAATTGTGTGAGGCTGCAAAAAGCGACTTTTATTTAATGCAGTCCGGATGGAGGCACACGTGGCGGCGCGGCGCGGCGGTGTTATTTAATGTGCTTACGTGCACAAAGCCGGCACTGGCCCCCCGCTCCGGGTTAATATTTTAATTTAAACTTGAAGCCCCGTTATCACTCCGGATATTGAAATACAAAACCGCCATTTGGTGCACGAGCCACATATGGCGTTAAACTGTGTTACTTCTGCACAATTACTCTTTAGTTCGCCTGAGTGTTTTCAGCGATTCTGACCCGGACGATGCTCCGCGGAGTGTACTTCGTTAGGATTAGAGGGCGTCCATGTACACATCTGTGCCTGCAACCCGCGTTCATGCAGCACACAATTTATGTCCACCGAAAAATTGCTTCAGTTTTATGCTTGGATGCTACGAACGAACAGGCATTAGCTGCATGCAATTAGATCTGCCAGCGCACCATACATTGCATGCAATTGACAGACGTGAATTTGTACATATTTGTTACGTACCGACATTTTTGCTTGACTGTGACAAGAGTATTGCGTTTAACCATGAGCACTGTATGTACGTTTGTAAGTTTGATTGCACGCAGTTACAACAAATTTTGGTCAATGCATAATATCAAATTACAGAATGTTTCAACTACATATTAGGAAAGCGGAAATTAACAGATTCATCCAAAATAACTTCTTGGTTATCTTGATGTAAGTAAATTGATCGCTTAAGAGATTAACGCAGTTCTTTGGAGGCTTAAAATCGCATGATCCATTTGTGGGACATTTCACACAACGGCTCTAGTCCCAGACTAGATTCCATAAGCTTTAACTGGTCTACAAATGGATCAAAAACGGAGCATGGAGCTGGCGCTGGCGTCTATGGACCCAACACCAACGTTTCGATTGCAAAGGACAGTTGGTCTAGGCTTTTGCAGGTCGAAATCCACGGCACTGAAATTTGTGTACTTCTTATTATCAGCAAGGGAATTAAAGGTGCTATAATAAACATCTTCTCCGATAGCCAAGCGGCTATCAAACCACTCTCGTCATGGTGTTTCTCATCTAAACTGGTTAAGGAGGTCTTCACCATCCTTCGAAAGTTGGCTATCTCCAACAAAGTTAGTCTAGATGGAGTTAGAGGGTAATGAAATTGCCGATGAACTAGCTAGGGAAGGCTCATCGTACACTGGTACTTTTGTCCGGAACCCTAGTACAGCATCAACTAGCCTTTGACTAAAGCTATGTTAGAACTGGTCTAAGGGCCAACAGTCTCTATTCTGGAGAAATATCTCAGGCTCAAGAGCCTTTTCACATGATCTGATATCACTGCTTTTAATAGAGCCAGGCTACCATGGGCTAAGGATCACCTAAACAAGATAGACCTGTCTAATGGGACGGAATGTCGTATATGTAGAGAATTGGAGTGATCGATGAATTAGTGTTGCAGTTTGTAGAGGAATAGACTTGGATCTACAAGAGATTTGACAATTGTTTAGAGTGAAAGAGAGAACTTGGCTGAATTTTTTACATGAAATGTTTTTAATGCGATTACAACTTTCTAGATAAAAAGAAAAAAATCGTGGGTCTCAAAGTCTATGTACATAACGTAGTATTTTCTATTTATAACTGTACGAAATTCTAAAAACCTCTGCCCTTGGCATCAGCATCTAAAATGGCTCATTAACAATAAGCATACGAGTAACGCAAATTTCACTAATTCTAGTTGTTGAGGCGCATGCATAATCTCCTCAGAGTACGACTTTTAACAGGGGGCATTGGCAAGCTAAGTGGCTTAATAGAAATTGACAAAGTTACACACATGGTGTCTCTGACTCCTTCAGACGTGGCTATGTAAGGGGTCTTAAGAAGTGACCAATTATCCAATTATAATTATTAGTCGGAAAATTGGCGTATTTGTATTCCCGTTTAGCTGGCGTTCGCCTTGGCTTGTGAAAATAATCATCTGCTTAATATTTTCCATGTAATTTAATTTACATTAGCAGAAGAACAGAAGATTAACAGCTTACGTTTGGGGCAATTATGTTTATGTATTGCGTACTTTTTAGTGTGACTGTGATCCTATAAGTTTGCTTTCAATGACTTGATGACAGACATTGATGTTCGACCATATAATTGTGAAATTACAAATATTTGCGGACAAATAAACTATTGACAAATTTAACTATTCTATAAACTCCGAATGGCGTTACCACGTCTCGTCTGATTATGTCACGAAGGACAAATATTTTTATTATTTATTGTATTTTCACAAATCATTGGTGTACATTAACAGTACTCCTTTAAGGGGGGAAATCACAGTAACACACAAAAAAATAGGCATATTTTCGGGAATTAATTTTGGCTGAATGAAAGTATCAATCGAAAATCTGTAAAGTAGGTTTTATAGCAATACTAAAAAAGTACAAAATGTAATTTTTTCAATAAAAAATATTTAAAAATGGCGGCTGCGCAGCATATGCCCCTAGGCGCCTATTTTTGAAAGCGTGTCGATGGCCGAAGACGTAGACTCCTTAATTGAGTTGACCATTTAGACCATTCGAAGCAAAAGAAGAAAGAAATGAATAAGGGTGACACCACTGTTAATTGGTTAATGGTAAAGTTAATTCTTCAACAATATGTAAACTAAACAATACGTTGAAATCTCCAGAAACGACAAAATTTTTTAATGAAAGAATGTAGAGCACGTGCTTTGCTACTTAAACTTTAATCTGGTTTTTCTAAAGGAACACCTTTTTCGGGTGGCAGGAACGAAAACTCGATCAGTATTTCTTCGATTACAAATAATATTTTTTTAATGTTTGTAATCATTTTGCCGCGATTTTTTTTATTTCCAAAATCACGATTTTTTCAAGTTTTTATCAAAAACAACTTGTCTATTGCTTTAAGATCAATTACGCCGGAGAAATCATGCTCGCCACATGTATGTATGAAATGTATGCAAATCGTACGTGACACCAAGCAAAGTCGCGGCTGACATTTGAACGATCTTATATTCCATACTTAATGCCATAAAATATTCTTTCAAATAAAATAAAAATGAAGTGGATCTCTCACACACAACTTGTTTTATTTACATTTAAAAAGTGGAGCGTCCTTATTGAAAGACCTTGTAGCTTCATAGATATATTCTCTGGCCAGGGCTTAGGCTATAAGAAATTGTAGGGTTTCAAAATGGCGGATCTAATATGGCGACCGAAAAGCTTCAACTTCAAAGGATTGCTATGAAAACGAGTTCTTTGGCGGATCCAATATGGCGATCGAAATTTTTCAACTTCAAAAGATTTCCGTGTATATTAATATACATACTTTTTTTGGGGGTTCGGGAAAATGGATAAAATCGTCTCCGCGCATGCATTCAACTAGAAATTGAAACAGTTTCATTCATGTTTTTCAAGAAGTATGAAAAAGCCCGGACAAGGCCGGCACGATCTGCTAGTAGACTATATAACGAAGAAAATGATCCCAAATATAACTCTCTACCACTAATAGAATCGTATACATATGTTATACCATGAAGTTTGATTTGACTTTGTAGTAAAAAATTAGTAAGCCTTGATTATGAAATCGTTAGATATGCATGTTTCTAGAATACCGCAGTATTAGGGGGCACCGGGTACTGCGAATAAAATTGCAAGCCAAGTCAACACTGCAATACTACCATATTACTATTTTTAATCTTCAGTCAGAGATCTGAACGCGATAATCTTATAATTAAATATGAATTCCAGTTTACAAAACTTGCGCAGTTATATAAAAAAACTCCCATTCTGCATTTGATGTGTGAGCGAGAAGCCGCACAGACATTTTCATAAAAGCGAAATACAATACAAATTACTTCCTACTTGATTTTTGGTGATGGTTTAGTTGTTAATGTCTTAATTCACTTCTGCTAATTGTATTTTGCTTCGAGGGAAATGTATTTACTTCTTTAAGCTAGTTAACGGTTTTTTAATTTAGTGATTTATGACCATCGTATAACTTGTTTGCGGAAATTATTATTTTTTGGTTTTAAAAATAGAAGTTCATATTTTAGTTCTATAGGAGGAGAGACCTACAGTTTTTATTAGACTTCATTTTTTTATTAAGTAGCCTCAGGTATTGTTTGATCGTTTTATCATTCCAGTACATTAGCGCCGGATTTTTTTTGTTTAATTACACTTCTTAGTTTCGATTGATCGTTGATTAAAGTGATCGCGCTTAATAACATTTCTCTGAAGAATGCTTGTTAGCCTCCTATTGCGTTCATGGTACCAATAAATAGGTTTCGATACTTGAACAGATTCACATTTTTTAAAGCGATTCTCGTAGAGATACATAGAACCACACATGGCTACCTAGTTGTTGCCACAGTCACTGGAAGTCAAGTGAAAATTGGAGCACTACAAATGTACCGAATCAATGGGCTATTTACAGTTTTTGTCCGCGCAGGTATCACGCTCATTGTCGAAAGGTAACTTGCAATTACCTTGAAAGTTTTTAGCACATTTTTTTTAAAGCTCCATCCAATACGAGCATGTATTCGAAGCCACGGAATCCAGTTTTACCGTTGCTCACACGTGCATGCCCACATGCCTGAAAAGACATTCCTCTCGAGCAGGCATGGCATCAGTATCGCTGGAGCTCTGTCTATCCCAAAGGTATCCACACCGAAAACATGTAAATTACCTGCTAGGTGCAATCCCATTTCTTTGGCGCGTTGGAATAATTTAAAAATGTTTCCAAAGCAAACGTGCTCCCCTAGTGGCACTTATCTCATGTAGCTTGCCACACTACGTGCCGAAAATACATTCTCTGTTTACGAATGAGTTCTACTCGCACCTTTGGTGCAGGAGATGGGAGGCGTGGAGTTATGCAACCGGCGGATGTCAGAGGAGTTGGACAACAAATAGCTAAAGCGAATAATTGCGAGCACCCGCGGCTGTTCCGCTAATCACGTAAGGCGCTCTAAAAAAGTCGCGTACGCGAGTCGCTTCTGCACAGAATTCTGCACTGCGTTTGGAAGAGGAGATATGACAACGCCGGGCTGGTGGTGCATCATAGCCTCGTAGGCTATAATTTTTGCAGAAGCACGGCACGACGGGGCTCCCGGGTGTGTCTGCCTGCGCCAGCGATTTATGTGTTTAATTGAACAAATTAGTCGCTTCGGCATCATGCACGGGTGTATTGAACTGGGGCCTCTGTTCCATTTCAGCTTGGTGAGCTCTCAGAAAATTGAGCGATGCAAGCGGCACAAGACGGCCTTTGAAAAGCCTTTGTCGATGCGGAGTCTTAATGGGACAAAATTGAAAGCAGCCTCCTCCGCGCGGCAGATGCTCTATGCAAAATACATCGCTGCTTCCTACAGATGCCAGACTCTGACTTATTCGACAATTTTTTTTGTTGAAGTGCGGGCTCTGGTGCTAATGAAAGTATAAGGACGCCCGGACTCGGAGTTGCACATGCACATACATAAGCAATTATTTTGGAGCGCCCACTGCGCGGCGGCTTATATAATTAATAATTTGTTCGCGTACAGCGGCTCAAGAATTAATTAAGTGATCAGTTCGCGAACGCAACGAGACAATAGGTACATACATAACTCAACCGGGGATATCTGAGCCCAGATTAATATTGCAATTAAGACGCTGTTAGTCACTGCCTCCAAGTCAGTTGCGCAACTCAACTATTCTCTAGCCAGTTGCATCGACGTGAAAACAAGCAGGAGAATTTCCATCTGATCTAACGATGATTTAGTGAAGCATAGAATTATGCAAATTCCTCCTCTCAAATTGTGGTCACACTTCTAGCAAGTGACATATTTTCATCAGCTGATGAGTGGCTGCATGGTGGTCATGTGCTACTTCGCTGTGCCATTGGAGCGAAATCATAAGATAAAAACTCAGAAGCTATTTCGGCACATGACCAATTTACAGCTATTATGTAGTTACTTATAGTAAAAAAGTAGCCTCTAATAGGCATGAGCATAATGAAGGTCGCCGAGAAGAGATTCGGTCCGATATGAGTGTAAAGTGAGAACTTCCTGCTTTTGTTTGGTTTGGATGTCCAGTGGTGGATGCCATCAAAATTCGTTTAGAGTGCTGTGCACTAAAGGTTGTTACGAATAGCTATGAGCTCTAAACATATATCTATTTACATATGTATATGATCAAATTATAACTCTGTTGTAATATTTCATGTTAGCCGTAATGCAGTAAGAAGATTTTTGGGTCATTAAACCAAACATTTTCGGGTGTTCTAGATATATAAATTAAAAGAGTGGTTTTATAGAATAACCGCAGGAAGGCAAAACATGACTTTTGAAGAAAAATTATCGAAAAACTTTAGTGAAGACAAAATGAGAAAAATTGTATGGCTTTTCCTTCTAAAATTGTCCTTGACGATCTTACGTCATTAAAATTAGAGAATATGTTAAAACTGTTAGGTACATTTTGCAGACATTTTTTCTAGTCAGGTTCGTATTTAAAGCTTTGAGGAGAGAACTAAAGGAGATGACATGTTCGGAAAAAAGCGTAGCCACTTTCGTTCTTTTTCTTGACTAAGGGCGGCGTTAAAAATTCTTAACGTTCGTTGTTGTTGAGCAAGTAGGTACATTTTACCCCAGAGTCACTACGTCTCTGCGCCAAAGTCCCCATGTAAGGATCTTTGCCTACAGAAATATTACAATGAAACCCCACGAAAATACAAGAAGACATTTTTTGGCTACGCATACGCATTTATATGCGTCCCTATGGAACGTCGTCGTCTCCTTTAGTTTCCTTCTCAAAGATTTAAGGTCAGTGCCGCCCCGGACTACTCGAAATCAGCGGCCCTGGCATCCACAATTAATATTAACCATAAAGAAAATATAACGCAATATTTGTAGCAATTACGGCCCTCAATTTCATTCGTAGAAACATAAGAAAATTCCCAATAGTCATTAACAGAAAAGGTCCGAAAATTTCTCGGTTATTTCACTTCCTACTGATCGAACGAAAATTATGGTTTTTATAAAAATTGTAGACTAATTAAGAGCAACCGTTTTGTGAACACACTGTTAACCACAACAAGACGAACTTATTATGCGGTTTGACACACCTTTGATTTTTGGCGTACCGTGTTCGCGTTGCGGGTGTTGCTGTTTTAGTGGATTTGATAATTATCCTATTTTTGCCGCCCTAGGGGAAGTGAGATAATACTTTATCAATTTCTTTCATATACAATTAATTTTGATTATTGTTTAGCGAACTCGAGCACACAATAATTTTTGTTTTAAGCTCAATATTTTGAGACTAAATGAAAAATTGACTGAAAATATTGTAATTTACGATTCCTAGAGAATTTCCTGGGGAGAAATAACAGTTGAGCCTACATTTAAGGCGCGTTCAGACTTAGTCTTTATTTATTGCTTTTTTACATCAAAGTGATGAGATATTTGCCTCGCTGCCCCACAATTCTGCCGCCCTGGGCTATAGTCTGATCAGCCCGTACCTAAATATGCCCCTGTTTCTAGTCATTGACACAAATTTGTAAGGACATCTATTAAGTAATATATTTTTGAGAGCATTCCAAAGAGCTGTTGGTATTATTTTGCCACAATAGAAAAAAGTGATTTGATATGCTAAACTACTATTTTTTGCATGGAACGCCATGACGAAAATTGAATTGAATGAAAATATTGCACTTAACTTAAAGGAAACAAACTATGTTGAAATTTCGAGCACAGAAGGGGTCGCTTAGATCCCAACGGCGAACACTTCAACGTGCAAAAAGTACGACACAATTTTTTTTCGAATTATCAATTATACTATCTTAAAGTAGAGGGTTTCAGCTACAAAAAATGCCTCTATAAAAATTTCCCTAACTTCGACAGTTCCAAAGTTTTAGCAGTTTTAAAAATACCTGGGGTCCCTTTGACCACATTTGCGCCAATTTACTCTTTAGAGAGGTTTGCGCCAGTCTTTCCATTTGATTAATGGTCAAAATGAAATAAAAAGAATTAACTCTTAGAAGAGTTACAAAGAGCATACATCGTAGATAACTAGTAAAGAATGAGAGACCATTAAACTACAATAAAATCATATAAAAAATCCCGAGGAATGCCTGCCACGACATGCCAGGAAGCCATTCAAGAAAAAAAGGTTACATGAAATTCTAATACCACGGGCGAGAATTATTTGTTTAGGAACTAATAAAAAGTTAAACGGAGTTTTAAATTAGATATATGTTATGTATAACTATTTGTTGCTGTACACTGAAGTTTTCACAACTGGTCCGTTTTTCAATAAAAAAGTTTCGATATACTTGTTCGCTTTTCAATGTGAGTTCCTAAAGGGGTGTGTATAATTGTATGCTTGGCTGCAAAACCCCGCGGGCCACCCTTATGTGTAGTAAAATATGAAATATGACTGAAACATGGCGTTTTCCACCCTGCCCAATCAATGGGAATGTTAGCAAGAACGTTTTCTTCAAATAAAATATTACTTGATATTCATGGTCCCCATAAGTCCGGAAGCACCGAAGGATGTAATGACGCTAATTTGTTTAGCTCCAGGACACGAGTTGGACAACTTTCTCCAGCATTTGGCTTATACAGCCGGAGGACTCAAGTCGAATCCCACATAAAATTGCTTTCAAGCAAGAGGGCGTGCTGTGGTTTCCTCTCCACTTTCGTTTGCGCTGACTCGTACAATTTTGGTTCGAAGTCATGGCGTCTAGGGACCTTGTGCAGACGAAATATAAGGCAAGTGAAATATTGAGAAAACGATGCGGGCTCAATAAAAGGAGCTCTTTGTCATGTTTTGTGGAGTAATTGGGATAATTTTTTTCCCAATATACTTGGCCGTCTCTCATGTTCGAATGAAACTTGTTACGAAATTGTGCGCCGGTTTCCCTCGTAAAGAACTAGACACTAGTGCCAGAGATCGGCGATAACATTAAGTTCATTCGTGACGCGACATTCAATTACTTAATGTCATTAACCCAAAATTTTCATTTTCTTGGAATCAGCTGGCTCTGTGCCTCTTTTTTCGGTCTCGAATAAAAGTGAGCACAATGACCGGTATGCAAAAGTCTGTTAAGTATTTCATTCATTGCATGAGCGGCATGCCAATTAATAGGTCTGAAACTGAATTAATGCATTTTCCCTCGGCCCAGTTTTCTCTGCTGCAACGTCGGCCGGTGCACCGCTTCTTTCTTGAATTTTAATTGCTCGTTGGACTTCTGTGACTTGGAAAAGAAATTCTGCCCATCGACGGTTCCCGTAAGAAGCAATCGCTTGTTACCGCACGGTTTCTTCTCTATGCCGAAGAAAATAGCGCTGCAACGCGATTGACGGCTATCTGGTTTCTGGCCGCTTCTATAGAGCTGATGCACTTTTACTGATTATCTTCTACCGCTCCGGTCGATGCTCAACTTCACCACATTGATGCAGATGAGTTCGACTACGGTCGTCAATAGGGAAAATGTGTCAGCATATAACTGGAAGGACGGCGGATTGGTCCGCGAGCCGTCTTGCGAGGTTCGTGTACTTTTTCCTCGCTCCAAGACCGACGAACAAGTTTTTGTGGCTTAGAAAAAAAAAACAAAGAATTCTTCGAGTTTGGTGAAATTTTCAATGATTTTCTTCTCACAGATTGTTGCCTAACCGCGTGCAGCTGCTCAAGAGCATGCACTCTAATGGCTAGAAAGTTAAAGATGCTTTGTGCGCCTGCACGTCTTGCTGGTGATGGCGGGCCTTCACATAATTGCTACTTGCAAAGATTTTGCAGTGAAAATGGTAATTTTTGGCTGTCTGCGCGCTCACTTCGTGCAGGTCTATTATTTTCACGAAAGTGAACGAAGTGCTACTTAGTAGAGCTTAACAATTCATCGAAATTGGAAACACCCCGCTTCCTAGTGCAACGTGGTGGGCACGCTGCACCATTGCAACATTACCGGCTTTGCCGAGTGAAGGAGTTTTCATTTTATTTATAATTGAGACAATTTGTCAAGACCTACATAAAAATAAAGTATTGCCAATTTATATTTAATCGGGCCAATTTTCAACGGAAGGTCGGTTGAATCGCAACGTCCTTCGGGCGAAAAGGTTCACCCAACGAGCTTTACGAAAGTATGGCATGCCCGCCCCTTTGTCGGCTTATTTTCATTCATTTTAAATTAGTACAATTAGTCGACAGACAAGAAATATATTTCGGTAGCGGAAACCGTCTACACTAGATTAGTCATGTCGCTTGAACAGTGATGCGTGTCAAGCTCGATTATTATTATTTTCAATTATCGTTAAGACGCCTTTGATGAACAAATTACTTGCTAGAAATGGTCGGCACAGCTCTTGTTTAACACCATTAAATAATTTTTTATAACTTTTACGCATGAAATGTACCAGATTACTAAGATGTGCAGTGGGTCGTATAATAACTCATTAATTTATAAGATGCCGTACCAAAAAAATTAAACTCTTCATTTCTGCTGGTGTGTCACGCAACGGGCCTGAACGGTGGTCTGTCATAGGAACCTAAAATGTGATGCGCAGATATTCTAGGAGTTCGTAACAAAAAAGGCCCTTCGCCTAGTGCATTTAATTTATAGCGGATCAAACACGTGCCATTAGGTAACAAAGCAAAAATATCAATGGGATTAAAAATAATAATTGGTCGTTATTCTTGGAATTGCATCGCAATATGAGGACATATTATTCGAAATTTAGGTAAATAAAAAACCCGTGCTGAAATGCTGGTGATGTTCATTATGCTGGCATTGTCTTTAAAAAAACGATTACCATTTTAAGGATAAATTTTTAATATCAATAGTGATATGTAATTCTTTTACAATCAACCAGACCAATTCTTGAGAACGCGTTTTGTGTTTGGTTTCCTTTTTCTAGCACACACATCAACCATGTCGAGGACGTTCAAAACAGCAACCCCATCATCCTGCCTCCTTGTTTGGATCGGCTCAAACTCGTCAAACTTGAGTCCCTCGAGCTCTGACGTAACAACTCCAAAGCTGCTTTTGTTCTCGACTGCGTCTGCAAGGTATTATCGACTGCTCGGCTTTGTTATATTGTTTTAAGTTATCAATTCCGTCTTGCTCATTGAGATGTCGGCATTTATTAAAAATCCGTCAACCTCGAACTAATTGTGGTTCACGTGAGCCCGTCATAGCCATGCCTCGACGTTTTAGTGATAAGTTTGATTGTAGGGGTTTTTAAGTTGTCCAGAAAATGCATAAAGTTTAATATAATCTAACTATATATTTATTGAACTGCTTTTTCTTAGAATTGCATTCGAGTTCACCAATTTATAAATTTAATTGTTTATTGCAATTGTAGTTCTGCATATTATCTATTACATTGTAACTAAATAGTAATTGCAAATACAATACAGTTTGCCACTTCATTTATTTTTGTCGTACCACGTGATATAAGTATATTTGAATTCGTTATTTTGTTCCCCTTAATTTGATACCAAATTCGACCTATCTGAGAAATAAGTGGATTGCGATTAATTTAATTTTTAATCCGCCATTTTGGATTTTCAAAATGCTGGTACACCCAAACACACTCCAAAAATCAACATTAATCTATTGACACTTCATTTATCACAATTGGTTAATCCATTTAGTCTGTAGCCGTGACATGTCCATGAATACACACAAACATACATACGTACAAATATCACAATACCATCGGCGGCGTGCCGTAATTAAACTTATCAATGCAAAAATTACGCACATCATGATACTTTAATTGTTATCACTTGCTTCGTGGCTGTTGTTAGTGTTGTTTTTATACTTCTTGGATTTTAACTTGACTAGTTTGAATGTTCGCTTAAATTTACAATAAATGAATTAAATATTAATAGGTTTCTAATTTATTGTTCTTGTGATGCCACAAAATTGTTAATATGCTTTGAACGACTATTGATAGCGCCGGAACTTTTTAGGGGCGCACTTTCATACGAGGTGCCCCTAAATTTTATAAATTTAAGAGCGGACTTCGAAACAATTTGTAAAAGGTAAATAATCAGTCAATTGACATTTTTAATACTGCAAAAGTACTAACTATCGACAACGGGGCGAGTAGGAATTTTTTCAATAATTTTCTGTTGATTAGAATAACAAAGTGCCCGAAGCCCGCTATCAAATTTAGATGCACCCCGAACGGAATGCTCCCCCTTTATAGGATAAATGTGAAATTGTTCCTAGCAATTTTATTTAATTGATTGATTTAACCACTAATTTGCCGAATCTCAAATAGAAAAAATTGTCCACACATGCGGAGAAAAAAGTGAACTATTTTAGAAATGCTTGTTATTTTGGCAATGTTACTTTAGCAATGCGAATTAAACATTTCACAAAAGAAAATTATGTTCCTCACCTTCACATTTTGACACCCTCATATAAAATTGATACGAGAGTTTCAAGTTGCTCCCAAAATACTTTGCCACTCATTCTTCCACGGAAAAAAGGTAATACAAACAAAAAAGAGGAGTCTTGAATCATCTATAAAGAATGAATTGGGTTCATGTGTCTAAATTATCAAACTTCAAAAATGTGAAAAAGTGATTCATTACTTCTCGATGTTTATAAATACTCTCGCAGTTTTTGTTAATTCTGGATGATGGTAAAGACAATTTGCTTGCATATTTACAACACAGTAAGCGAAAAGACTTTCGAAATTGCCAACTTCAGAGTTTTCCCATATCAGTTTGTTGATATACATATGCAATTCTAAATGCAACAAATTTATCTATTGCGTGTCAGATTTGTCGTCAATTTTGACGTTTTAAAATTGGGAGAGTTGGATACAATAGCAAATATTAGTCTCTTTCAGGTATTGAATGGTTGTATTTGTTGTGTCCACTTGAACAATCTATCGTTTGGACGGTTCATTCTGAGTATTATTATTGAATGCAAAACTTATAATTTGACAAAAAGCCACACCCTATCAGATGTCTTGCAAAGTAAATGAAGATATGATTGTCTTATCGCAATCTCCAAAACTATAACAAATCCCCACGAGTGCAGATCTGGATTTTATTTTCATTCTAGAGCAAAGATGCCTGAACACTGCGCGAACAATTGTGAAGTGGTTCTAAAAATACCCCTTTATTAAATAATTTACAAATCAAATTTCTATTAGATTGCAGACGACGGCCGCAAGATCACAGTAAAACATTCAATTAGCCTGGAAAGCTCCACAGCGAATTTTCACATCGCGGACACTGAAATGCAAATAACGTCCAAAGTACGGAACAAATCGGACTTACGCTGCTGCCGAACCTCGAGGCATTCTGTGATTTCTTTCTCGCATTTATCGGAGGCCCCAAATGTGATCTATCCAAATTTTGGGGCGAAACGGGCTGGGCGTTTTGTTGGTGCAGTACGAGGCGATCGCTGGCGCACTCCCGACTATTCTGAATGTTTCCGATTAAGAGAACAACACACGGCGAAGCCACCTTCAACCTTGACCACAATCACGGGGCTGTTTACTATGCTCAGATATTTCGAATTTCGCGCCAAACTAAAAATATTCATCGGCAGATCTCCGCTAATCCACGAGAACAAGTGCTTCCGATTGGAGATCTTCTCAATAACTGCCGGGCGCTGTAAGTGATAAAGTTTCAGCAATTCAAAATGATCGCGGATCATTGTGAGTATGGTCGGCGCAAGGTCTGCGCTGGAGCTGTAGATGTCTCGGCCGCGATCGTGGTGCGCACACGTACCACCTTACTCGCGTTCGCGTAAGATAAGCACAGTTACTGGATATTCACATCTTTCCAGTTTTCCAATTATCTTGGAGAGAGCTCGTCGGCATCAATGAATACGAAGCTGACCTTACTCGCAATCGTTTGTCTGTCGGTTGTCGGTTGTCGCATCTAATCGAGCCCTGCTGCGGGCGATAATTTTATCGAACGGATGATACTTGTAAAGGAATGCGGAGAGAAATGACTGGGAGCAGATGATGCTGCCATTCGCCGTGTTGGCTGTGGACTTGGACTCGCACGCTTCAACGCCTTTAACGCGTTGCCTCGGGCGAGCGACTTTGTCTTTTCTTGCAAGGTAATCGAAGTAGCCATCCGAGCAGTGGCAGTAGGAAGCAATAGACTAGTTTCAGTTCTGCGGCAGTCCTCCAATCGAAAACTGGATGGAAATGGCAAATAAGTAAAAATAGCCAAGGGAAATTGTAGTTCAAGCGCCACCTTGCAACGAGTATTGGGTTTTCTTTGCGGAAGTCAAAGACAAATTTCTTGTCTTGTGTGCTCCTTGACGATACTGGCCAAACTGGAAATGAGGTTTTTCTTCTTAGGTACGATTCCTACAGATATTGACTTTCTTTTTGTTAAACTTCGCTGACTTTGTGTCTATTGAGGACTAAGAAATTAATTGCAAATTAAAATCCGAATCAATTGTGGATGCAATTTCATTTACTGTTGCATTATGTCGTTATAAGGGAAATTATTGGAGCGTGTACAGGCTCCTTCGTTTAATAGCTCAGAATAGATTGAAATGACCTTTTATGGTGTGAAGTTCTAAAGTGGTGAGTGTGAGTTACTGCACGTGCCTCGATTTTAGGTATGCTACGCTCATATTTTTAGAAGCAAGGGTAGCCATGGTGGATGGAACAATTTACATTAATTTTTAAATATTTCGAATAAATAGCTTCTACATTCTACAAAGTGTATTATAGGAAAGCTGGACTGTTTCATTTTTCAAGACAAAACTACAGACATTTATTACAGTCACAAGTTATAGCTCAAATGAAGAATCTCGTTGGGAAATGTTACTAAATTCAGTCTCTCAATCGAATCAAAAATAGCGAACTTAAAGTAGTCAAAAAATTTCATTAGATTTCCAAAAAAACTTGAGTTGTGGAGAACTGAGAATATGTATTTTACCAATTGAAGATCAATCAGCCAATATGACGAATTCAAAATAAGGTGCCCAAGCTCAAAGAAAAGGTCTCGTTACGAATAGCTTTATTGGGGTCTGCTACTATATTAGATGACAGGTTTTTTAATTTTCAAACTATGCAAACTCTACATATGACCACTTACATTTTGGACGACTGAGTTTGTTTTAATGCCACTAATTTGGTTTTAACATCACTAAAGAAGAAGAGCAAAACGTCGGTTAGTTGTGCATTATTCAAATTCAGTTTGTTATAAATTCACCATCATAGCGCCAAGTGTATTCCTCGTGACTAAATTGGCAAAATTAATGAATTTTTTGTGAGGGACGTACCCAGTCTATGTTTTTTGGACGGCTTGCCAAATATTATGTGACCGCAGAAAGGTTTGAGGCTTGGAATAGTTTGGAAATTTGATATACCACAGAAGCGGTCGTTACGTATAATTGGAGTACCTACCTAAGAGTAGAAAAACTAAACAATGAAAAAATATCTGAATTTGTGACCTGGCAAGAAATATGCCATGAAAATAATTTCAGTATTTTGTTTCTTGTTCCAAGACAAGGTATCCAATTTATAGTTTGTCTTACTCTTCATTTAATTCGATCAAATAATTTTGGAGTATTGGACATCATTATAAGTATGGTGAAATTTGTTCAGTGCCATTTTAGAATTCCGGACTTTCTATGGTAACCAAAAGGTATAATAAACAAGATCGATAGAACCTCGTCACCGTCATAGAACCACAAACTGTTTAAAAGAATTAGATAGTTTTGGCAATTTACATACATACAAGAAAATCAGTTCTATTTCTTTATCATCTTTATTTTTTTTACGACAGCTTTTGCATTGAATTTCAGAACTAGTCAAGTCTTAAATCTTATACCAGTCACTTGAACCGCAAATATATACTGGAAAGTTCATTATATGAATAGCTTCGGGGTAGAAAATTATATGCAGGTTCATATTTCATAACGTCAAAAAGAAGTAAAAAGTTGTTAGCCTTCACAGGAAATTACAATTTCATTCAATTCGACGGCGTGGTACTAAATTAGGGTCAAAATGCAACTTGTTGTCTTCACATAAAATTTCTCGTTCAGAATACAGTATTATGCACTCACTCAATTGAGATGCCTACAATTTCACGAAGGTCACTCGACTGTGCTTTGTCTGCCGTTTATTCCTCCAAGCAAAATATTTTATCAATATACACAGAACTGGTTATTTCAATTTTTGTGGTAAAGTAGTTGATTCAGGTGGCCCGACGACGTCAGGCAGGTGAAAGAAGAAGAAAAATGAAGCGTTCCAAAAGGAGTGCTTAAATTGACGTTAGGCAGGTTGGGTCACTTTCAACATAACTCCACCTGCCTGACGCCGGGTTAATAATAACGTCACGATTCGCCCTATGGGGCCTTCCCTGGAGCGATAATCTTATACAAATTGCCTACTTACAGACAGGCTTAAAATAATTTCGCTTAATTCCTTGCAAGATAGACGAAACAACTCCAGAATCGTTTTGGCTTTTGACAGTTTGAAAGGCGTTATAATTCACCATAGCTACTGGCTTGCCTTAATATTTATGTTCCAGCGCTATCCTTGAGGAGACATGATTTGTTCCACCCACAGCATCGGACTAATTACGGTTTTAATGAGCCTGTTGCTTGGATGTCACGTCTTTTCAACTCACGATTCCCTGATACGTATATTGACTTTAATTTATCCAGAGGCCAAGTAGAGAGTTTGCTTCGGTAATGATTTTCTTTATACATTATTATATGTATTATAAATAATCAGATTGTTGATGAACTTTCATGAAATGAATGCATTACGTCTAGCGGACATCAGAGGTCAGTTGCACAATGATAATTGTGTTACTAAATGAGTTGTGATGCCATTCCATGGGCAAATTTACCAAAACTGTCAAAAGTCTTTGTAGTTTTCTAAATGACGTAATTTTTACTTGATATCTTTTAATTCATATTTTAAAATATTCTGTTTATGAAAAATAGTCACTCTTCCAAAATAATCAACTCCAGCCTAACAGACAGTACCGTAAATTCGAAGGTGACAGACAAGCTTGAAGACACCCACAAAATTATTAAAATGGATTCAAATATTATATTAAGCAATCTCGTCCTTTCTCAAATTTCAGCAGCTCTTAAAATATCCCGAGAGACAAGAAAAATTTATGCTTTCAGGAGGATTTACGATGGGAAGATAATGATATTTCTCCATTATAAGTTTTGCGTTTTTATCATATTTGCTCCACCTCGTCGTGAACAAAGTGAGTAATTCGCTTTAAACTTTCTCGACAAGAAAGCTGAATAATCCTCCTTTATGGGATTACTGTGAAAAAGATTTTCAGAAGAAAAGTATTATTTTTAATCTATGTATGTATATTCTACAAAACTTTAAAATGTGAGATTATGTACATATATTTGTTTGAAAAGATTGTAATTCGATGTTTTATAAAATGTGTGCGTAAGTATTTCGGAATCACTTCAGCAAGAAGCGGAGTTCTTCAAAAATTATATAATAAATGTCAGGGCAAGCACATTAAAGTCGAAGGAAATAGCCTCACCAGCGCCAAAACAATCTAAGCAAGTATTTCCTAATTAAGAATGTATGAGTCAGCCGAATTCACTGACAGTATCCCGACTCCGATATTAGCCACACGTGATAAATTGTTTGCTCGTGGTCAGCACAATCGTTGCGGTTCCTTCTACTCAACATGACATGAATATTTTATGAGTCCTCGCACTTAATGCTATCTAAAAGACCCAGTAGTCAACCAGTAAGCCCCCTTAATGCGCAAAAGTCCAGTGAGGACTCCAGGAAGGAAGTTCGAAGAACTTTACGACACCTGAATGGCATTCACCGCGGCAAATAAAAAGGGGTTGCTCGCGATTCAGGGGGCGGTGGTTTTTTTTGTTGAGGAATGCGAAGGGAAAGAAAAAAAAAAGGAACATAAAAATAATCGGGACTTGATGAGATACTTGTGCCCTTAGCATGTGAAGCAAGCAAACTGTTGCTCCCGAGTCGATTTATTGCTCTAATTTGATATCTGCGTGACTGAGCGGCATGAGGATGGAAACAAGACGTTTATTAATTTACCGCCTTTTTTATTGCATCTCACACACCCCTTCTTGGAGGCAGTGGCCGGATGTGTACATGAAGAAACTGGGAGTGAAAAGGAAATGAATCGTCCAAACAGTAGCGAAAATTAGAGCGACCCACTTAACTGTTAAGGGATCCAGAAAACTTGCAAACAGCTTCGGTATTAAAAATATATACATTGTACATATATAAATATTTATACAGAGTGTTTTTTAAGTAGAGCTGACATGTAATAAATAAAAGGCAACGAGAGTAGTGCAAAAGGTTAGTCATTTATGCGGACCTAAAAGCTTTCAATAAATAAGTTTTGGTGAATTCCCTGGAACCCTGTAACTTATTACAAGCCATGAAACCTATGAGTGTAATTGAAATATTTATAGAAGTGCGACTCCGTGTGGCATCTTAAAAACATCTAGCAAGTAAAGTAATTGCAAAAATTATGATTGGTTGTATAAAAAAAAATAGAAATAACGAAAATAATAATAAGAAAATGTGTGGTGTGAAATTAATTGACCCAATATTTTTTCTTGTTGAAAATTCAAAACAAGGGTGTGTTTTCACTTACTATATGAATGAGCCCCAGAAGCCCAAAAATATATTAGTCTGACTCTTTCATTCCATTGGATACAGAAAGTCGCAGTTTGCCTACAAATAAATTCCACAGAATATAGGAGAAACGAAAAACTTTTGTTTTACAGGGTGATACCATATAATCACCAAAAAATCGTTTCAAAAGGGTGTGAGCTTGTTCAGTGGATTTTAACATTTGTTGATTCTTGATTTCTTTTTGGTTTTGGAATACCTCCAACAAGTTCTATTTCAGTTTGATTGTTTCATATAAGGCATAAAAGCTGCATACAATTGGAGGCATGACCGTTTTAAGGGTTGAAATGCTTAGAAATTGGGATATATTCTAAATGTTTTGGATTTTTGATTTTTTGTGTTGCGTTATGTAAAAGAAAAATCAAAACAAATTCATGATCATTATGATAACCGCTAGAATTAAAAATTACTAACTTCGTGTTTAATGAAACGGCGGCACTTCTTTTTGTAAGGTGTATCTACGTTTGAGCTCTCAAATGCAGTAGTTGACGTTTGCTCAAAGCGTAAGGAACGTTATATTTTCATATCGAAAATGTCAGCATTTATCCCGAGAGAGCAGTATTTGTGGGAACGTCTATTCCATTAGTCTCAGAGAAATTCTAATAATTACGCTGATCATGCTGCATCAAATAGAACTTGTTAAAAGTGGGTGATGTCGGATAAACCAAGTTCTAAAACAGTCCGAAACCATCATCGTTATCGTTTGAACCGAGCTTTGAAAGAATAATAGCCGGATTACATGTGTCACGCACTATAGGAACTATAAACGAATTTTTCTACAAACCGACACCAAGCCCCGCGTTGCAAAATCGGTCCAAAAACACTTGTAAGAATTTCATTGGGACATCTTCTCCATCCGCTATATTCATTAAACATTGTTCCTTCGTATTTCCATTAATTCCGGTCTATGCAATCGGCCTTTTCTGGAGGGTGGTTTACCTTTCATGAAGGTATCAAAAAACAATTCTATGAATGGATCGAGAACCGAATTTTGAACCTTTAATAAAGACTTTCAAATCAAACATCTTATGGCTGAAGGGATAAAATGAAAGGTTAATTTTTTGTTGCTTTTTATGAGACCTACTCGTATCTAAAGACATCCCACTCAATGAGGTAAGCGGGAAAAAATTGTTGGGTACGTGCCATTTTAACTCTATGGGAGGGTTCATCAATATTTTATTAATTTAATTTTTCTCCATCGTAATACTCTATACTATTTATTACATTTCCTTATGCTCCAAAAAATTGTAATACTTACGTTTCGATGTTTCGAGTAAAGTTGGCATTTCAGCATTTACTTTAGTAAACGGAATCACTTGTTTGTTCTCTTTTGGATTATGTGCAATGATTTTAATCAATAAATGTAATTAACAAATATTTTCAAACTGTGATGCAACATGGTAAACATTTACAAGTGGAAAATAGATGCGAGCGTCTGATTTCTCTACGTGGCTTGCGCTCGAAAATATTTAATAAGTATCGATCCAATAGAGACCCTACTTTTTTGTAAAGTGGGTTTTATAGATAAGAGGATAGAGAACAATATGGTATTTTTTTAATTAATTCCACTTGGGGGGTGAGCATGAAAAAGCTAAATATTAAATCGTTATTATTGTTCATTTGTTAACAATGTTAACATTTTTAATTCGAAAACTAACGTGAAAAAGTGTTAATAAAAAAAACCGGCATCGTTCTGATCAGTACAACTGGAGATAATGAATTGAAAGTACAAGGGGTTTGTCGAAAATTCAGCAAATGTTCGTAAATTTTTAAAAGTTTCAGCTAAATCTTGAAACTCGTGCTACATATTTTTATGTATATATGTAAGTTGTAAAAAATTTCCGAACGCTTCTTAAATGTCGAGGTCAACTTGGTGTGCGGTTTGTAAAAGAATGACCTATATGTAGGTATATACACGGCAAACGCAGTTAACTTGTTAAGACGCACACAATTTTCTAAAATTAATGTGAATTACGATATGTTCAAGTAATAAAAACATAAGTCACTATTTGTAAAACTTGCATTCAATTATCGTAACTAACCACTAAAACATATGTTATGATATATCTGGAAGAAACTGGCATCTTTGATTGTATTTCGTATTTTTATTTTAATACAAAAGTGGAAAATCTGAAGATGCATTCATATACGGGTCAACCAGTTAAAAAGAAAAGAAATAAATGCCTTTACTCGACTCGTTTCAGATATCTATCTAGAGAAAATCTACTGCGACAGACAGACAGGCGGACAAACGAGGATTCTGTTTTTCTTTCCTTTAGGGACCCTAGAACTTGCCGCCAATTTGTAATTTATTTCTTCTAAATAAATAAAATCGCAGCAAGACACTAAGCTTCTCGAATTACAAAACGATATTTATAAATACCGACCGAAACTATGTATACAACAAACTCCTTGAAGCTCTTAATTTCCACCAGGAATTATTCATAAGGGATGAAATGCTTATCTCCTGTAAGCAATTGGGTAAACTTTGATCCCCGGGCACAGCTGGACTAAAAGTCAGCTTTAGAACATCCTTTTTAGGCTTTGGGGAGCCTTAGTCCCTTGATGACAATTTAACTTCTGGTTAATAAATATGAAGACCCAAACGTTCTCATACAAGCCTTTCCCTACACTTGCCTCTAAAAATATGACCCTTAATTTTCTGCTCTCTTGGGTCGAAGTTGAGTTATTTAGGGAAAAGGTGTATAGGCAAGTTTGAATTCTTCACATTTGCGGAACTTTTAGGGAAATTTATTTAATTTTTTAAGAGCACTCGTATTATAAGCAACCAGGAGGAGTATCATAGAAAATTCCTTTGTAAGTGACGGAGACACGACAACAACAGAACTGTCGTAAAAGTCTAGCAAACCAGTCAGACTCCAAATTTCGCCTATGCACTGTGTGCGGAAAAATTACAAGAATGGGGAGGGAAGGTCAAAGTGCTTTAGTATGCCGACGACGCCTGTCTTGATGAATGAAAGTAATTCATGGAAATAAACATGGACCTATCAGTCCAAAAGAGTAACACCATCCAGTGGCTCATTAAGAGCAATAAAAATAAATTTCCATTTAATGGGTAAATAATTTGACAAGGTTCTGTTCAATCCCAAATTACCCTTTGGAATTAATTATCCTCAAGAGCTGAATAATAATTCGGCATGTTTCTACTTCATGGCACAATTTCGAATTTCTTCGATTTCCTTTTAAACGAAAATTGGTATATACATGAAGTCAATGTGCCACCGTAGCAGATGGTGGTACAGGCATTACGACCAAGCGGTAGATTACCGGGGGACCTAGCAGCAAGCTCATTAACCTAATGACTACTTTAAGCAAATTATTAATTTACACCCCTTTGGGCGACTGCAATCTTCACAGCTGGCAAAACCGCCATATCGCCACGATAAATAACGCAAATTCGTCGTGCGGTGTAACGTAACCTTCGTGGCGAATTGAAGACAAAGATATGCTCGGCGATTCCTCAAATTTTCTCAGCACAAATCACCGCGTACGCAGTGCACATTTGCATTTCGGTTCCGGATGCCTCCAAGCGGCTAGATTGTCGCTAATGTGTCTATCCCAAATAGGGATGTGAACAATTTTCTGGTTTAAAGCAATCAAAAAATTAAACAATACGCAGCTAATATTATATGGCTGCCATTAAAGTGGGTGCGTTGCGTGTGCTCGTCTCCGCGAGTTCGCGCTCTTATCTTTGATAAAAGCCCCCGAGATATTTACATGCTGCTGTCACGGGTTGAGCGGTTTGGTGTCTGCAGCTTCGTTTACAAAGTGCCTCACGAAATGGTTTTTAATACCTTTCGTAGATAAGAATGCCGCAGTATCTTGTCAGCTTGGTAAGTAATTAAAATGACTTTTTTGCAAACTTGAGATTCAGAATTCAGCTCTAACTTTTACGTTTCATTAATGTCGTTTCTTGTCATCACGAGATGAACGGGCGGGAGCTGTTGGTATGTATTCGTGTTAAATGTTGGCGAAGGGTGGGACAACGGTAGGCACAGATTCTCAGGCTGTATAATATCTTTTAGCGCATCTTCGCAGCAACTCGACGGTGTATCTAAAACTAGCCACAAAATTACAAACTATACTTTCATTTACTTTACTACCAATAAGAAGACTGCAATCATCACTTTCTAAATTTAATTCCCCTTCTTCTATGCATAGTATTAGTAAAGAAATATTGTTGATGGTTTGTTTATAGTTTAAATGCAGTGACTGGAAAACTAATATGCTCAACAAGGTTCGGCTTGCAATCTAATGATGTCCAAGTCACAAACAGAATGTATTCGCCGAAGATGAGAACCCTTTGAACCAAGTCATTAATAACCTTCGTATGATGAAACTTTATAGTGTCGTCGAGGAATAATGAAACTTTATAGAATTCAGCGGGTACGTGACATCATCAATGGCTAAAATAAAGCAAAGCGGACCTAAATAGCTATCCTGTGGAACACCTGATGTAGTTAATATTTTTGTTGGAGTTGCACACCCAAAGGATTTGGGAATTCCATACCTAGCAGGAATCTTAATTACTTCTATTCTGTTTACGTATGTCAAACAGATCCATTTTAATTTTGTCCTGCTTAGACACTAAACCGTACGATGCTGCGATCGTGCCATCTTCATTTTCTTTGTCCATTATCTTTCATCACAACTTTAAATATCAAATTAAATGGTTGAAAATGTTATGTGGATGTGGCCGATTTCTGATTTTATTCGAAAAATTAACTTTCAGTAAATTAGATTCGGATTCAGTAGAGAAAAACACATCGAATACACGAATTCATGTAGTGCACTTTCCAAATCTCCAATTTCTCATGTACACCCTATTTTGTCGAGTTCCGCGTAGTTTTTCGGCTCTCACCAAAAATTCTGAGGTGATGAGCGGATCCGACCTCGGATTCGGATTCAGCGGCCAAAAGTACGTGGGAGTACATAGGTGGATGTTCTGTAACAGAGCATTTGTTGGTTTGTCGGTGTTATTAGTTAGAGTAGACGAAAATGGGTTTTTTTCAGAATTTAATAACCTTTAAAACCTTTATAGTCGTGATTATATTTAGTTTGAAACCAATTAATAAAACCAGAATTTTGAAACCTACTGTTTTTTGCCACCTTATTCACTAACAAAAATTTATTCAGGACTACACTTATCGCACTATGAAGAATTTGTTGGGACCCTCGGGTGTCAGAGTACCTACATATAGAAACAAAATATTTTTCACGAAGATTGAGAACATTTCAATAGGTTTTTAGAACTGTAGGTACAGAATGAGAATATATTGCTCTATTTTCTTGTTTTTTCACTTATAATGAAAGGTGGCTGAGTACTAAAGCATGACCGGGTACTGGTACTGGTGAGAAAATAACAAGTTCAGACTTTTTTAGAACATTTATTTTCATAAATGATTGAAGAAGACATTTTGAAAAGCAAAAAAACAAGTCTTAATAAGAATTTTGTGAATACAAGAATGTCAACAGTTTCGGTGCAAAAATTATATCTAGTATTTTTTCTCTACTTTTCGTTATGTAGTTTTTAAGATACGTATTTCGACACAAAAAAATTTTCGTCAAATTGAGTGTGCAATTATTTATGGAATGACCTATATTAAATTTTGGTAGCTAGCTTCTCAATTTGTATAGTTGGGCTCTGGAGTTGAAGTCGCACAATATGATTAAAAAAGTTTTTGTATCCACTGGAGCACCAAATCAAAAGCTTCTGTCGTATGAAATTTCAAGTTTATGGACCTTACCATATGAGTTTTGGAGAAACCCCGAAGAGAATGAGTGACTTTTTATTTTTACCAATTTCCCACACGTCAACAGTCCAACGTGAATGTGAATAAAGCGAGATTTTAATTGAGTATAAAAATGAGTACTCAAAGAGAGACGCGCTCTTTTCACCAAACTGAACAAGCGTAAAGTGGGCAATCCATTTTTATCTCTGCTGGATGTCGATATCGCATGGTTAGCACTTTCATAAATTGCTTCCCTGAAAGCCTCGCCGGAGAACGGCTAAATCAATCGCAAAAAGCCAAAATAAATCTGTCATGAGCATCGGGAGCTGTGTAACAATAAAAACAACGGAAAAAGTCATTTTCTACTTACTTTTCGTCCGGCGGTGGCGGCATATCATTCCCCGAAGGACTCCTCGGAGGAGTCTTTTCCACTTCCATCATCGCCAGAGGTGCTTCTGGAGGTGGTAGTGGGCTGACGCTATTATTATCCATTTTTATCCCGAAAATTTTGAAAGGTTTGTTATCGCACCGAGAACAAAATATCCAGTGGCGGTTTTTCTGCCTTCTCTGAGGACAGAGTCACTGAAAGCACGACCACTTACACTACCTTTGGCACTTTTGGCTTATGTTTTATTCCACTAATTCTTCACCTGTCTTCTTTGTGCGCGCCCAAGGTGGGAGTGGAAGGTAAATTGCGCCTGCAAAAAAGAAAAATGCAACGTTATGTGCTAGTTTCAGTGATAGAGCAAAGAAAAGTGGAAAAACCAGGCTAAAAGCCCTTGCATTGAAATGGCTGTGCTGATATCCTTTTGAGGGGCGGGTATCAAATATCATTGTAACAATTTTATAATAAGAAACGCCACAAGAACGTCCTCACGGGTAAGCACTTCTTCAGCGTTTTACCTCCTTCCCAATATCCCTTTGCGGGCAATATTTTATTTTACGTAAAGCGCCGGCTGTGGAGTGCCACTTCTTAGCATACCCACATCGGAGAGTGGCGACCCAACTTTCCCATATGACTCGACTTATATCACCGCCTCATAAAATATCTTACAAGTTGCACATCTTTTTGTTTACCAAGATCCTCCCACGAAATCATGCTATGTGAAAAGCTGAAAACCGAAGAAAGAATTTTTCTCGCAGGGAATCTGCTGCCGTTCACAACCGACTGATTAATCATGCACTCCCAGAAGGTACTACAGTGGATGTCTTAAGGTCGGACATATAATTAGATTTTTGTAATGTACACAGCCAGTAGGATCGCATGTCTTGAAACTAATACGATCTGTCTTTAGGCAAGCTGAAGACGGCAAGAAACCAGCGCCAGTGCGAAGTAATTCAATAGCTTCTTCGAAAATGGAGAAAATTCAAGTGAAGCTATGAGGAAAGTTGTGACTACTTTTTCTCAAAGTTACATGACAGCCTCATCATGTTTTTGATGTGAATTTATTTTACACAACAAATTGGTTGAGAGGCGATTTTAGGAGAGCTCCTTTTCAATTTAAGTGGATGATCTGTAGTGAATTTGTTTTTAGAGTATTTTGGATCGGTAGTTTTGCAGTATACATATCCAGTCTAATGTCACTTGGAATAATCTTTAATTTCGTAGATTACCGAAGTTATATTTCGAAAATATTGAATTCATTTTTAGTTTCACCGAACTACGATTTACATACATACTAAATATATATGATTTAAGCTGCGAAATCTTAAATGATCTATTAAATCGTTTCTGTGGGTTAAAAATAATACCGGTCCAAAACGTGAGCGCTGAGGTATTCAGCTTTTATTTTTCAAAATGACAATTGTTTAAAGGGTTCATCCTAGTTTACCAACTTAAAAAAAATTTTTTTTTTTTTTATGATGAATTTCGAAAGTAAATCACTTCAGAAATATCATGTTAAAATTTCATAAAGATAGGAGCAGTCTAACTATATTTTTTCGATTTTATTCGAGCGCACTCTCCGGCGTGCTATTGAGTATATGAGCGCTTGTTTCGCTTCTCTTCGGTGCTCTCGGCTTTGTAAATGCAAACAACTGTCCTATTTATACTTGAAAACAAGTTATATTAGTCTATTCTAATACCCAAAAATCTTATATGTATGTTATTTGAACGTTAGTCTCGGTTTGCGTAAGTACAATTTTTTCATGTTATTTCAACAAAAAAACTTTACACGCGTTTTTCCCAAAATCACTTTTTCTTATACGGTGTTGTAGTTTTCTCCGGAACGGTTAGACCGATCGTTCTGAAATTTTTACCACACATTTGTGACATGTATGGGTATCGTGTATACTAGAATTATGTCAAAATTTTAATTTGTTCAATTTTTTTTAACCGAAAAATCATGAAAAAAAACACGTTTTTCGAAATTTTTGTATAAGTTGCCGCCATTTTGTTATTTTTGCATAAAAATTAATAATTCTAGTATACACGATAGCCACTGGCACACTGAATCTAAATGTTGCTGGTTTTTGTGTTTCAGGCTAATCTTCACTAAAAAATCAACCACACCGTTGACATAGCTTTTTTTTATATGCCTACACGAATTCCGCCATTTTGAATGTATTTGTTATGAAAAATAAAAAATATTGTTTCGTATTTTGTAAGAGTGTGTTTATTTAGCCCAAAAAGAATTAAAGCGATATATAATTTAGGGGCTGTGAAACAAATTCTCCAAAAAAGCTTAATTTTCAGGCCTTTAAACTAGGATGAACCCTTAATGGGTACCTAATTAGCTAGTATGATTTGCTTCACCCCCTCTTCTGACCCCTAGTTTCTCGTAGCGTAAGCAGAGCCGTCGAGAGAAAATCCGAGCTCGGGACTGAACTATTACGGACCCATATGATATACGTCGAGCATGTGGAGGCATCGCTGTGGAGCTGTCAGAAACTTTCGTCGCGTTTTGCTTGTTTGAAGTGGGTAATTTTTATATTTATTTGTCTATTCTGAAATATATAGTTTCAATATTTAAAAAAAACAAAGATTAGATTCAGGCGTAGACGCAGAAAAAATTTTCGGTGGGGGTTTTCATAAAAACTAATGAATATCAATGTTCTCAAACCCATTTGAGGAGTATCGGCCCAATTCTAGTAAGTAATATTAGCGAAATTTGTGGGATTTTCTTCAGTAGGACCTATAATTATTTTTGTTATATAATTTTACAAAAGGCAATCTCAAATTTCATCACAAAACTTTTTTCTTTCTTAAATTTTTCTCGTTCTAGTTCTTGAGTTATCTTGAAGAGAAAGTACAAAAAATTGTTTTTTTTTTGGATTTTTTCACATTTGATTTTTCATAATTTTCCACAACTGTTTCAACTGGCGCATATCAAAGTAATCATTTCTTTTGACATTCCAGAAGCTTACGAAAAGAAATTATCGGTTCTATATGAAACATCCAACCCAAAATAAACTCCGCCTGGAAAGCCCCTTTGAATTGTTTTAAGGTTACCTACATGTGTAATTACACATGTAAGTCACGAAGTCTCATCGCCCTCTCGCATTTATCGAATTTTTTTCCAGAAATGACCTAAACAGTTACAATTAGCAGTTTAATATATATTGTATATATACCGAACGTTTTAAAATCGATATCGAGGTTTATTTGTACAGACTGGATTATATATTAAAATTGTAATCTATGCGGATGCAGGCAATAAAAATTGGCGTGAAGGCAAGATCCCACAACTTATTTTACGAGTCAGCAGGAGCTTGGGCTATCCGCGAGTCCGATAGCATCTACTTAATGCACCTATAAAGCTCACTCGCTTTGAGCGCGATGTTAAAACATCATAAAATTTGCATTTTTCAATTGATAATCGACAGATCGATGAAATAAACAATTTTCACTTTTAAGCCATTACTCGAATGAAATTTCCACTAGATTGCCCTGTAATTGCTCTCAGCCCGCAGCCATGTCCAGAACGACGCACTATGGACGTCGTCGTCGCATGTTCGTGACCTTAGTAATGCTTACCATGTAATTATAAGTTTTATCCGAGTGAAATGAAAATTTCAATGCTCCATTAACGTGTCTGTTGCCGAGTTGTTTATGTTTTCAGAGGTGATTGACTCGTGCATTATTGTCGTGAACGGTATGTGCTATTTTTAGTGCTGAAGCAGCAGACGCGCAGCCGGCTAAGTGTTTCTAATTTTTAGCAATAATTTTCAAATAAAGCACTTTTGGTCAGCTCTGCGAGGGGGGAACACGCTGCGTTAAATTATGCTGAAGTGTTTGTACTTTTAGACAACTAAGCCGGATGTAATTGGAGGAATCTGTGGACACAAGTGGCCTTTATTGCTGCGGTCTTCTTAGCTTTTGAGTTATTTTAATTTAATAATGGGACTTGACGGTCTTGAGGTAATTTAATTGCTAATGACAACGGAAAACGAGGGGGAGCAACCACCACTTTTCATCAGACACATTTTTTCTGAATGTTTCTTTACGAGTAAAAATTTTTATATTTATAATTTTGTGGTAGATCAGTTCAAAGTCGAGTTAATAACACTTCGTCGCTTAACAAGTGAAATGTAGATGACATAGAAATCTGGAAACGAAAATATCCCAACACGCAAGTATGTTAATAGTGAGTTCTTAAAAGCAAATACATATATCTAAAACACATAAGAGAGGTTAATCGCGTTAGGCATCGAATACCTCTTAGTCGTGACGGCATACATACATATATACGTATGTGTCATGTAATTTCCCATGGTTTTCCCACATTTTGTTGCAGCGTGTACCTTGGTTCATGGTCCCTGTCTATGCAGTTTGGCATTTTTCGGGTGTTTTGGAGTAAGAATCCACGCAATGGTACTGAAGTGATTCAAACAAAACCCATTCAATACAATTTAAAGACTTTCGTCGCATGTGGTCTTGCGTTGACATGCTGAGGTACAGCCTGTATATTTCGCGGAACTTTTGGAACTGCTTTTTACACGTACTAAAAGACATTTTATCTAAAGGAATTAGGACAAATCATTTCTTTAGACTCTGTAGAATTTTACTTTTCTGTTGGAATGAGCAAAGCATGCACAACGTCTGACATGCTATTTATCGGACGTCATTGTGATTACTAAACCCACCTATTGGCTGATATTCTAAAAAAACCGAGACGAAGCTCAGTCTCAATTTTTACATAGAAAAACCGAGCTCTATCTCAATATCACTTATTAGCTTTAGAGTTCCGTACCAAAGGTATCAAACGGAATGTTATTGGTGAAACTCACTGTCCATCCGTCTGTATGTCACTGTCGATTATTTGAGCCATTTTTAAAGCTGTATACGAAATGTAGCATTGAACTCGATTGCCCACCTAGCTAGCACAAGAGTCAAAAGTGAAAACATATTTTGTTTTTCTGGTTATTGAGAGGGTCAGATTGGACCGATTTTACCCATTCGGTGCATCGTTTGAAAGTGCTCATTTCGCACATATAACACTACCGATTTCCTTTATACCTTTGTTTAAGAGAAATAATCAATAGAGCAGGACAACAAATATGCCCCCTCTCCCTATCAACAAAGAAACTGGTTTGAAATTTTTGAAACTTTTTTAATAAATATTACTGAAGTAACCCAGTAAAATTAGACCTTGACTACAAAAAAAGTCCGCCCAAATTGGAGTTTTGATGAAATCTATATTCCAATGTCCTCCTAAGCATAACTTGAAAATTACCCTAAATTTGAGCTGCGAGTTTTTCATTTTTGGGGGTTAAATGAGCTGATTTGAGTTTTTGGCAAATATCTCGAAAATTATACATTTTTCTAAATAAAGGTCTTCACAAAAATCCAGTTTGGTCGGACATTTTCGTGATTTTGACATTTTGCCGACTAATTTTACTGGGCTATAGATAAAGTTAATAGGAGAAATAAAATGAAGCTTATGACTATCTTAGTTTTTGGGAATTTAGCAAATCTAACTAAACTCTCAGAGCGCGAGTAAAACTCGGGCATGACCGGCATTTTTTGAGGTTACGTCGACTACATGGACGGGGTAGGTACTGTGGTTTTAAGAATTAACAAAACTGTCTGAATAACTGTTACAGCTGAATTAATTTTGAATGAAATCAATGATGTCGAAATTGTGTTGTTAAGTAAAGTAAAACAAATATGTGTTCCGCATCACAACAGCGAAGGATAAAATAAAAAATATTAAACTCCGAAAACCTACATCAAAGTGCACATTACATATTTTGTGTGCCGAATTCGTAGAAAGGATCGTTTTAAGTCTAAGGTTCTGCAGAAGACAAGACGTACAAGAAGATTAAATACAGCCATAAAGCTCCAGCTTTGTACGTACATATGTACGTACGCGCAAGCCGATTTTTATTTTTTTTCTAAAAACCGACAAACTTTCCGGCAGATACATTTCGTATTATAAAATTCCTTCTATAGGAGGTACATCTTCAAAGAGCATTTCCGCGCCAAATACCTAGATATGTAATCATCTTTCTTTAAAGGGCGTAGGGCGTAACACATTTTCCCACAGGCAGAGCAGCAGCCACCGAGGGAGCAAAAACAAAATGTCTAACAGATTGCCGCAGGGGTTTCTCATATCTCTGAGTTTGAAGGGGGCTATGGCGGGTGCACTCTGTCATTAATTATTTCTAAAAGAGGTTAACCACATCCCCACATCCCGGGAAAATTGAGTTTTTCAATTTGAGCATAAAATATTAACCGTAAAGTAAAAATCCCCAATAAGATGCTTTCATGCGGAGTACCATAAAGTAATCCCTAAGAACGATGTAACGAATTCAATGAGGGAGCGCCCAAAAATCGGGCATCCCGAGATGATGCAGCCCTCTGGCCCGGCCTCCGCAGGACTATCGATTTGCATCTTAATAAAAATGCAAACTGTACACTCCTTGACTTGACACACTTGCACGATGTCCAACTTTTCCAGTTTACAGAAATAATCCGAACGCTTCGACACATCTTTGTCCTCCGCCCGGAGTTAAAAATCAAAGACCGAGGGCAGTAACCTTCCGTGCTCTGGGGAGAACTTGTCTGGGAAAGGATAATGGACGTGTAAATTTGCGTCCTAAGTGCTACTTGAAAGTTAATTAAATGTAGGGCAATTAAATGCTTGTAAACAGGAATTGTTGTGAACGCAAATATTCCCCCTAAATGACCCAAGGACAGGACGGGTAAACATTCGGAAATTTTTGTCGTATTTTATTGAATTTTTCCACTTACCGGGAAGAAAACTTTTCTACACCGCTCCAGGCACAAAGAAAATTGAACTTTCACGGGACCGGTGCCACAAAGTTACACAAATTAATTCCGTAACTGAATTTCGCTACCAATTGCGAAAGCACTCAAACTTCCCGCCAAAAATTGTGGAAAAATTATTAAAAGGAAAGCACTCGAGAAAAGGCGTTTTGATTCCTTCACTTACACATGAGAGCGCCGCACTCGATGGTACGTATGTGCTGCTGGGGCCGGTAACGCACACAATACGATTGCACAAATCTTAAGAAAGATATCAACTGATGGTGAAAGATGCAGAAAGACTTATACCCAAACACGCGAAATGAATCAACCGAGCAAACTTTGATAACTGCCCTGCCTTCCTACGGCAAGGAGAGTTTTCCCTGTGGCCGTGGAGCATAGAGCACCCTCGGAAATCTTCTCTTCTTTTGTCCCGGCCGCGGGCTGGAATGGGAAAAGCCACCTTCACCCTACCGCCCACTACATGCGCCCAATTTTCAGGCGGGAAAACTGTTTCAGTTGCTCTCACTCGGCCGCCTTGTGTTATCTTTCGCTCGCGAATCGCACGCATGCTCCGGCCTTTCAGATTCAGATTCAAAGGTAAAGCTCTGAGGTGCTAGATTTAAAGCTGCGCTAATCCGAGCTTAGCGTTGCCAGATGCTGCAGTGGGCGTTGGAACAACGGTAAAAGTTTTGCCGATACCGCCTTTGTTAAAGTTATGCAAAATTGTTTTGGATTCAGGGATGTTCCGGGATGTGAAAAAACTCAACTCATTTTATCAAAAGTTGAGTTGAGCACCACTCAAGTTAGTTATCAAATAGGCAAATACGTACTTTGAGCGAATTTTCCACCTGCTAGACCGATGAGAGACAGGGTAAAAATACACAACAACTACACCAAACATCAATAAGGGAACAACAAGTAATCTCTTTGTTATCTTTTTATTGATGTGTACATAAACATCAATGTCTATAGTGAAAGCTCGTTTTGAGCTCGGGATTGGATCGTGTTATAACGATGGGATAGTAACGTGCGGGTCTCCCCACTCCACTTTTATTGTATTATCATATTCGTAAAACCTTATATCAAAGATTGCTTAATAGTCCAGTAAATAAGCCGGAAAAAAGTGTATAATATGGAAAAGTGGTGGAACAGCACCGATTTGAAAAATTCCGACTAGTTAGCTAAAACTTTGAAAATTTCCAATTGTGTATATGTACGTCCGGTCACAATGAAATATATCCATTAAAGTTCTAAATCCAATGTGTCGAATGTCCCAAGGCAGCGGATTACCTTTTTCTTCACAACCCCCTTAAATGGGTGCCAAATGAAAGGGTTTGACGAGTAGAATACGATTGATTCTTGAGCAATCCTTAATCGGGAAATTTTTGTCAGTCGATTTTTGCATCTTCAGGGTCTTCACGGAGAAGTACCAATTTGTAAACAAGTCTGTTCTGTAACAAAAATCGACTGCAGCTAGCTCGTGCTTTTATCACATCTCTCTTTCAACGAAAGCCCTTTGTGTGAACTGAACAGCACTTCCGGTCGATAATTCGTTTAAATTCCACTGCTTCACTTTTAAAAATTTTCAAAGATTGCTATTTCTATAAAAGTTAGTGAAGTTTTAGTAAGTTGGCCAACCTTTCTAAAAAAAACTATTCCTTGCTCCCTGCACCATAAAATTATTTCCCTTCTTTGGCAGTTATTGCATTAACAACTTAGAGCGATGTTTCAAAAGTGCTCTGAGCAAGTTTGTGTCGAAGAACTCCATTTTCCTAATTACATTTTCTTCTCCGATCTAAAGAGGCAAACAGCGTCCAACAGGGAAACTTTCTTCTTACAACTTCCCACTAACTCGATTGTGCCTTCCATGCACTTTGTGCAGGTCCTCGACCGTGCTCTAAATTTCGTAAGTTTGTCACACCAAATATGTGCCAACACAAAAGTGAAACAAGTCTACAATGCAATGAGTGATGTGTTTGCCATTATATTAATCCCGAAGTACTCCATGGCCTGGTGGCCCGCATCCCAATGTAGCATTCTATTCCATTCGGAAGATCTGCACCAAATTGCGGGGAAAAGCAGGATTCAAGCCGAAGAGCACTGCTGGAAAAAAAATGAGCACCTTTGTGATATAAATGGTCCCCGCTCGGAACTTTGTGTCCTACTTTCGCGGATATGGAGCTCGTTTGATTTACGTTCAGGAGCATACCGAACGAGGTCGACTCGGAAGGGATGCTGTTTTGCGATGTAATTGAAGGGATATAGGCTTGCGTTTGCATTAACTAGCACAGCTGCTGCCCTTTCTGGGAAAATGGGGCAAATCTCTTATCGCCAATGCACAACCGTCCCTGCGGGATAGTTGTTGATTTATAACGTGAGCTTCGCAAAGCCCTGTAGATTTAATTTCTACGGCCTTAGGGGGAAATTGAACGAGTATTTATAATTGCACTTAATTTATGCCAACTGGAAATATCAGCCTTAATTTTCTGTATGGGCTCCCTTTGAAATAGCAATCGCGAAAAGGTAACTCTCGAGTCACGATGACGCAAATAAAAGAGTTTATAAACTTGATTAGATTTATTTAGATATAAATGCGCTGTTTTTCTTCCTTCAAAATTTGTAAAATAGCAAAGCTGGAATCGTTTTTATTGCGCGGGATGCGGTGCCCCAACAACGAATTTAGAAACCTTGTACGCGTTTGTCTCTTTCATTTTTATTACAAGCATTTATTCAACTTCACTTGACATGTAGTTTAGGTCAAATCTTGCAATCAAAATTTTTACTAGTTCTAATTAAGCTAGAGCTTTGAAATTTTTCGCAAGTAAAAACGTCCGTAACTAGTGCGATATAGCATATGTAATGTCGTCCTAAATCCAATATGGCGGACGACCCAAGATGGCGGGTTATCTTTTTGTTCACAACCCAATTGATATGGGTAGCAACTTAAAGGGTTTGACGAGCAGAATACAATAAGCTTGTACAATTTTTTTATTTTATTACAGCTCCTCTTGCAATTTTCTCAGCCAAAGCACAACTGAATTTCTTAAAATTTCAAATGAAGCTATTGACTCAGAAGAAGTTTATGTTACATGGAAAAAAAACGGTAGCAATTCAGGTCCTGTGTTATTTGTCCACCGATAATTGTTTTTCATTGGTAAATTGCCTTATTTATGCAGCTACCAGACTATTTCTTTTAATTATTCAACAACTTACATTTCATTTAATTACTTCACAAATCATCAGCTGCTAGAACGTGTTTAGAAAACTTTCTTTTGTTAGGCACATTAACTGCCATTTTTTAAGCATACTCTATAAGAGAAATACCAAACAATTTTCGAATATTGCTATCATTGTTTAAAATGTTGAGATTATCTGCTATTATGGAGTCCTTACTATACCTACTGTACATATTGATAGAATTGAAGTGGTGCAGAAATCGTTTATCAACAAATGGATTTATTAAAAGATGGTACAAGGAATTTAATGATTCATATGTAACTAAAAACTTGCCAGCGCACATGACAAGAAATCCAACACCCGATTTTGACATAAGGTAGGGTAAGACGGGGTACCCTATGGGGCAAGATGGAGTATGGCATTTTTCATACTTTCTTCATTCCAACTCCCACTCTCCGTCTTTCTTTTATAATTCTTCACCATCTTAAAAAAGATAAAAATCAATTAAGTTATTAACAGTTAATCGAAAACATACCTATGTCATTATAAAGTCATATTTTATTTTCGAAGGGGAAGGTGGGGTACCTTACCCCAAGGTACCCCATCTTGCCCTTTCATGCTTTTTTGAATAAAATAACGTACCATAAAAAAACAAATCAAAATTTTGAAACAAACATCCTATCATACCTGCTAGTATAATTATTGATAAACAAAAATAACTTTCAGTGAGTTCTTGATAGTTTATATTGAGGTGAAAAACACATGCCATGCACAACGCGAAAATAACAAACAATTTGACAAAAACCTAGTTTTTGGCGCTAGGTCACAAACGCTTAAACTCACAAACCGGTGACGGTGCTGAGTGAGAAACAATACAACGTCGTGTCATTACGAGCCAGAGCAGCTGTGATTGGACGTTCGTACGACACGTGAGACCCTCTGCCCCGTCTTGCCCGCTACCCCGTCTTACAACCCCCCCCCCCCCCCCCCCCCCCCCCCCCCCCTTCCCCTACCATAATTAAAGTTATTTCCCTAGAAACCCACGAACACATATATAATATCCTTAAAAGTACATTTGGCTTTGAGATGTCCTACAAGGATCAATTAATTTCCCTTCGCCATATGGGGTGTTTGGATTATATATTTGTAATTTTCGGTTATTTGGAAAATAATAATTAAAAAAAGGTATTATTCATTCTATCCTCCACTCACACCATCACTCTATTCAATCTCATTCCAGAGTTGTTTAATCTAGGCTTGGGTTTTCTTCGCAGTCAGCCAAAGGCTGTTATTAGCGAAGAGTGGAACTTTTTCTTTTATTCCTTTGTTCTGTAAGTAAAGTCTATTTCAAAAAACTAAATCCTTTTAATCCTTTTAGACTATGCAACGATATTCTTAGCATATTCCTTCGGTCTCTTTTTGAATAGTTGCAAATTGTTTATATCCTCAATATCTGCTGGAGTTAAGGGGTAATACCACTGTAAATTTTTCAAAAAATCGTTTTTTTTTAGGCTTAAAAAATACTTTGAACCTTTTAGAATACGGGGAAAAATATTTCATACCTCAAAGTATTTTTTTTTCTTGTAATTTCGAGCTCTTCCCCAAGCGCGTCGGACTGCTTCGAAACGACACCTGCGTCAGATGAATACCTGCTGGGAAGGTACAGCCTAATGTCCTACCTTTTGACACCAAGCATACAGTATATAGAGAACTCATCTCTAACAAAAATTTATCCGCCGTGCTTATGAACATTTTGTCTTCGATTGGGTCCCACCGCGTTCATTTTTTCATGTTTATAATCAAATCAAACGGTAAATGCGTTTTTCTCGAAACACGATTTTTCAAAACGGCACGCAGCATAACTCCAACAATTTTCATTCTTTTCATTCGAATTTTTCACAATATCTTTAAAATAAGATTTTGAAGAGAAATACGTAGAGGATAAGTTAATTTAATCATTATTTATTAACAAGTGATTATCTTTTTTTTTGTTGAAAATTTAACGATTTCATTCAAATACTCGCCAATCACACAAAAATAAATATTTTTAAAATCCCCTACGTATTTCTCTAGCTATAAGGATGTACAATAAGTGTTTGTTTTTTTTTCTAGATCCAAATTTGCAGCAGCTACACTGCGTGCCGCAGAGCGCCTCAAATTCTACGTGCCTAGTGAAAATGGCTGTGGTGCCGACATTTTTGAATATTTTTTTATAATAATTTTCTATTTTGTTACTTAAATATACGCTAAATAACTTCCTCCAATATTATAATTTTATTACCTTTCCTTCCACCAAAAAAAAAATGACAAAAAAACACGTTTTTTTAGGCTGTTACAGTGGTGTTACCCCTTAAATGCCAGTATGGATGTACTTTTTAGCCCATTCAATTTTCTCTCTGTTCGCGCAGATGACAAGTCCTGGCATTATATACATATGTGAACTGTTCTATTTTCTCTTAACTTGATGTTAGATATGATCAAGTTGTGCTTCAGATTATACATATGTATATCAATTTGGCTTTTTCTACAAATATTAGTTGGCGTATACTCAGGAATTGTTTTTGTCTCATAAAGCATATTTGTTGAGGTTAGTCTTGAAAGATTGTGAATTGCCTTTATCACCCTTTTTTGGACTTTAAATTTTCACACTCTTATACGAAACTAAGCCAAAAGATTGGAAGATGTTGACGAATTCTAAAATTCTGCAAACAGATCAGAGATCCCCTTCGGTTTGGATAATCTTTTGCCCATCAAATGAAAGATCCATGACTCTTCGGACAGCCTGCACGTAGACTCTGAGCAATCGGGGATCTATTTTCCAGCTGGTTTCCGATGTACCCTCAATTTATTGTTTATTTCATCACTGTGAAGTTGCTTTTTTCTTTTGACGTATCATAGAGGCTAAAATTAAACAGAGTTGGGAGTACTGTACTAACGCAAGTGCTATGCACTGATTATGCTATGGAAATGAATATGCTTTTCTTTATACTCCTGACTCTGAAATAATTCGAACATGTTCATATTTCACACACATCTCTCTTTTCCAAATATAAGCTCATTGGCTTAGCAATTTTGGTGCAAATCCTTAGGAGAAAATATGGACGAACTCTGTGCAACACCACTGTTTCACTTTTAACAGAATTCATAAAGTAAACATTTTAACGGACAAATTATTCTCCAAATGAGATTCCCACGACATCTATGTCTTCGCATGAAACATTTTGCCAATATACATAGCATGACATTTCGATCGAACCTCACACAACATATGACATATCAAAAAAGCTGTCAAACTTCGCGCAAACACGTGCTGTTTACGCTCCTCCCGGTATTTAACTGCACGTTTTCTTGGAAATTTCCCTGCAAATTGAATTTGCAAAACAGTAGAACTTTGTGAGAAATATTTAAAGCAGCTTGCAGTTATGGGCAGAAAAGCACAGTTCGCGGAACGTCCAAAAAAGGGTCCTGGAAGGAAGACGAAGAAGCAAAACGCTCCAGTTTTCCTCAAGAAAACTTTCGGTGAGTTCCTTTCCGTTTTAAATGAGTTTGAATTAGTTGGAGGTATACTCTTTTTACAGCCCCTAAGGAGGATACTGACAAGAAATTGTCTCACCACCAAAAACAGCGCTTCGTAAAGCGAGTGGTCACGAAGGCAGCCAAGCAGAAGAAAAAGGCCATCAAGCCACGGAAACAAAAGTACGACAGCGACTCCGAACAGGAGGCGAATGGTGTGACTTCTAGCAAAGCAAAGGCACCAGTTAAGGGTTTCTCAGACGAAAACAAATCTTGGCTGACACCAAAGCAGCCCAAGTCAGGCAAGGCGAAAAAGGCTTCGATTCCAGAAAGGAGTGATGGTGAGGATGAAGAGATTGAAAACGACGGCGGGTCTGATGAATCGATAGAAAGTCCAAATCCTAATGACGCGGAAGAACAGTCCGAGGAGGAGGATGAAGATGATTCCGATGAAGACCAAGAAACAGAGCAAAAACTCAAGGTGGGAAACCTTGACGATCTCTCCGATGAAGATGACGACGACGATAGTGATGGCTCAATGGCAAAAGATGATTTTAGTGGATCTGACTCTGATGACGAAAATGATGATGACGACGACGATAAGCTGCCCATCGAAAAAGCAAACAAACTTCTAAAGAAAAAGCAGAAAAAAGAGGACAAACTCGCTGAGGAAGAGCTGCAAATGACTGTGGACAAGCAGGAAGTTTTTCGATTTCCGGACGAGGAGGGCGAAGAAGAGCCTGCTACTCTGCAGGAGGTCCAGCAGAGGATTAAGGACCTCACTTTGGTACTATCGGACTTCAAGAGGTATCGGCAGGCGGATAGAAGTAGGCAAGAATACCTAAGTCTGCTCAAAAAGGACCTTTGCTTGTACTACAGCTACAACGAATATCTCATGGGGAAGCTGATGGACATGTTTTCGCTTAGTGAGCTCATGGAGTACTTGGAAGCCTCTGAGGTAAAAATTTCATTTTTGCAATTCACTACAAATTGTACATTTCTTTTACCTTTTAGGTACAAAGGCCCCTTACTATCCGGACAAATACCCTGAAAACACGACGACGAGACCTTGCCGGAGCTCTTATTAACCGAGGGGTCAATTTGGATCCCCTTGGAAAGTGGACAAAGGTCGGGCTAGTCGTGTACAACTCCCAAGTACCCCTGGGCGCAACCCCCGAATATTTAGCGGGACACTATATGATCCAGGGTGCATCGAGTCTACTTCCAGTCATGGCGTTGGCTCCACAAGAAAATGAGCGCATTCTCGACATGTGCGCGGCTCCCGGTGGAAAAAGTTCCCACATCGCCTCGATAATGAAGAACACCGGCGTTCTGTTCGCAAACGACGCAAACAGGGACCGCATTAAGGCCGTTGTAGGCAATTTCCATAGATTAGGCGTGAACAATGCTGTAGTGAGCGTGGAAGATGGAACGAAGTTTAGGAACATCATGACTGGTTTCGATAGGATTCTACTGGATGCCCCGTGCACTGGGACAGGTGTTGTGGCCAAAGATCCCAGCGTAAAAACATCGAAGTCACCAATCGATGTTCAAAGGTGCTTCAACCTGCAGAGGAGACTGCTTTTAACCGCCATCGATTGTCTTACTGCAAAGTCCAAGTCGGGAGGGTACTTGGTGTATTCTACCTGCTCCGTCTTGCCTGAGGAGAACGAGTGGGTCATTGACTACGCGCTGAAGAAAAGGAATGTTAAACTCGTTTCGACTGGACTTGATTTTGGAACTGAGGGCTTCGTGAGCTACCGACACTTCCGCTTCCATCCCAGCATGAATTTGACCAGGAGATACTATCCCCACACGCATAACATGGACGGGTTCTTCGTAGCGAAGCTTAAGAAATTTTCAGATTTGATTCCACAGGGTAAGGAGGGAGATGATGATGAGGAGGAGGATATAGCTTTGGCTGAAGAGACCAATGAAGATCAGGATCAGGAGGAAGACAAAAACTCGAAGAAACTAAAGAGGTCAGCTCCTCCTAGTGAAGTAGAGCAAGAGATTAAGAAGAAGAAGAAGCAGGAGGATTCCAAAAGGTATGTTGCCAAGGTTTTCGAGGTGCCTAAGAAGAAGAAGGGCTTGAAGGAAGACACTAAGGAACAGCAACCCAGTAGTGCAAAGCAAAACGAGCAACCAGGTAAAAGTAACTTGGAACCCACAAAGGAACTCAGTAAGAAGAAAGTTGAAAACACACAGCAGGAGAAACCCATTAAAAAAAGTAAGGCCAACAGCGTAGGCAAGCCATCAGAAAAGGAACTGAAAAGCGACATCAAAGTGGAAAAGAAACCCTTGGGAAAGAAGTTAAAGAAGAAGAAGGTGGCAAAATAAAACATTTTTATTGTATAGCGGTCAATATTAATAAATAAAATACTTTAAGGGAATAAGTGCCAAGCCTTTTTTTGAATGAAGGGAAGGGCGCCTGCAAATTACTTTTTTATTTAATAAAACGCATGTACCGTATTATGGCCCCAAAATGGAATCCTTACTGTTTGGAAAGAATCTACAAGTTTGTGCCTACTGGCGGCTAGCGTCTAGATAAAATAAAAAAATTACAAGTTCCGGTTAGCAAAGATTTATTAAAAATCATTCTTCACCAAATGCGCCTTCTCCTTTAGCGCCAGAAGTTTCTGGTCCTGCTCAGCTATCATTCGATCACCCTTCGATTTCTTACCTATGCCCAGCTTAGGCAATCCTCGGTTCAGGCCCTCCAAAAGAACACACGCTTTGCAGGGCTGTTGGGATGACACGAATCCACACCTCGAGCAACAGCCCCGCTGTGGTTTCCTCACGTTGTCCTTAAAGTTCAACTGCTCTCCAGAGTGGATAATGTCCATAATGACGGATGGCCGCACCTTCTCCAAGTCCTTCAGGAAGGCCCTGGCATGTCCCCGGTACGCATTTGGGGCAAACACGCACTCCGTGGAGAAGTAAACGAGCTTCTTGTAATAGGCGTACATCACGATCTCCTTCTCGTAGGTGTACTTCAGGGGCTTCACCCTGGGAATAGTGTCCTCTCCGCCACCTGTCTTGATGTCCGTGCACCTCCGCAGCCGAGCTGTGTCGCCCCTGAGAATGTTCATGAGTACCGTCTCCGCTATGTCGTCTGCATTGTGCCCTGTGGCTATCGAATCCACTTCCAGCATCTTAGCTCCACGGTCCAGTGCCTGCCGGCGGAACACCCCGCAGAAGGTGCAATTGTTTTTCCTCCCGATTTGCGCCACGATTTTGTCCATGGTCCAGCCGTAGAGGTCTTCGTACGACAAAATCTTCAGTTGCATCTCGTAGTCATCGCGGTTCTTCTTGACTGTTTCCAGACTATCATCTCGGTACCCAGTGATGCCCTCGTCGATGGACAGCAGGACCAGATTAAGGCCGTAGTTGTACCGCTCGTTAAGGAGCTTCAGGACGTACGCTAATACTGTTGAATCCTTGCCTCCGCTGGCGGCCACCGCTACTTTATCACCACTTTTGAAGAGGTTGTTCTGCTTAATCGTCTGGTGGATCTCCAGTTCGAAGGCGCGAAAGAAGCACTCCTTGCAGAGGGCATCACCAGTCTTCGGGCGCTGCAATTAAACTCTTATTTACTTTTTATGCAGGCCATCTTAAACGGAAGCACTTACCTTCAACAAGGCTTTGTTGCCGCAACTGGCTTTACAGGGGACGGGCATTGTCACAGTAGGGCGCAAGCGAAGTCCGTTTGTTTAAGAAATTTTCATTTGAGTGACGAAACGAATTAAAGATGACAGCTACGCACGCACGTGCGAGGATTCCTACTCAAAATACGCGCAGGGTTGTATCCATCTTATGCCAGCTGATATTACTTTTTCTACGTACTGTATCTGTCAATGTCATATTTGAGCGTCAGCTGATTTTGGCTCGCCAATTTCTTGGGTGTTGTTTGGCCATTCTTCGCCTATTGATGTTTGATTTTTGTGATTTTCTAACGCTTGTCTATTTCTGTGCAGTAATATTTGACTCGCCCCTCCGTTTGATGCAGAGCACTAATTGTTTTGGCTTCTAAGAAGTATGGACAGTCAGGTAAGATGGACACGGTTGAGTAAACGTTGTTTTAAGTTTGGCTAACGAATTCTCAATTTACAGCCTCCGCCTGATGGTTATCTTCTCGATTTCGTGGACAAAGAGTGGCGTGAGGACCAACTGCCCTTCGATCAAATTATAGTTCCAGCGGAAAAACTTCCGGACCCTGAGGCAGACAGTGGAGACTCCCATCTCACACTCACTGAGCAGGTAACAAGCGCGGCGCGTCCGATGGAATGACCTTTAGGTTTTGGGAATGAAAGCAATTCGACACTTTGAAGAGTTTTTTTAGTCCCGAACATGGTTTCTGTTGATGTTAGATGCTTAGGGGATTTTTTTGTCCTGTGGGTCCTTAAAAAATAGCCGACAAGGTACTCTTCGTAGTGGTTTCGATCGCAAATGCCAAAGTTAGAAGATGCAAACTTTCGCATCTGTCCAAGAATACTTCAAGGTTGCCTATCCGGTTTATCGTGCGCTTATTATCTTATATAAAATTAGAACGGTTCAGTTTCGACGAGAAGAGGGATAGATTTTTTTTAGTGGCTTATGGACACTCGACAGCGTTTTTATTCTTGTCAGGGTGCTGCTGTCATAAGCACAGGATTTATGGCGCCTCTCCATTGCCTGCATTTAAAACGAAAGAAATGGATTAATGGATAAGAAAAACGAAAATTAAATTTATTGTTGTGTTCTTTAATTTTAAGTTGGCGTTGCAATGAAGGCGTTGGTCTTTGCCGAGAACGATATCACGATGCTTCCTTCTCGACAAACAGGAAAACTCAACAATGATGACCATTGACCATGACTTTCCCCATCCAAAAGTAAACAAGACAACCGCAATTTTGGGAAAAAGAGCGCAGAGCGGAAGAAGAAGAACGACCGCTTCTCGTCACACCGATCCAGACCTTGAGTGATCCACTACGCCGTTCATATGAGGCGAATTCACTAACACTCCTACCTTAGCGATCGTCAGGTAGCGTAAAAATATTTGACTACAAGGCAAGGCAATGCAAGGAAACAACACGAGGGTTGGGGAGGTTTCGCATCTTTCTTTAATGAAACGCCACTTGAGCCTGCGTTCGGTACCTTGTTTAACGAATGCTAACATAAGGATGCATGCGAGCAGGATACGATAAACAGATTTCTTTCATTCATGATTTTCATTCTTTAATCCTGTATACTTCCTGCTATGGTGGTAACACATCTAAAGCGAGATGTATACCCGGCTCTACTTGGGTTTCGCTTTGGCTCGAACGGAGAAGACATTCATCTAAAAAGCAGTAAGGTATCTCTTTCATATGCCCTGCTACTTGTGTCTTCGGCTTCGGCCAGGTAAGAACGCCCAAAACTAACTCAACTGTAAAAAGGAGTAAGGAAAGATCTCTTTCATTTACATCGCGGACTGCCAAGAAAATGAATATTTTTGTGCGAATTCGAACAAAATAATTCGAAACTAACAGGTGTGAGGTGTCGTGATACCTCTAGAAAAGCGCCATGTGCGTTGGCTCTTTAAGTGTTATTGTAGGGTATAGAATAGACGGCACCACTGCCTTATAATAAATCGGCTTTCTATCGGCGCTTGGTTTATTATTCTGTGGTTATGTTTTAGGAGATATAAGATCTCACTAATTTTCGTAACACTTATCACGAACTGATTGAATTAGAATTTCGTCAAAATAAAACGTAGACGAATATCTAGTCATGTTTAATAAAAGTAATCAATTTTGTGTTTAGCCAAGCCAAATGCTTACATGCATGTGTGCACGAGTATCTTGCTAATAAAGCTGCTTAGCACATTTAAGGATTAGGATAATAAAGTGTTGCTGCAACAAATTAATAGCCTTCCATGAGCGTCCCAACTTTCCCTTAGCTGAATGGAAGTTGTCGGCCGTTAAAATGAGATTACATCAATAAGGCAAGGAATGCTGCAAATTACCTAACACAAACAAATGGCCTAGCATTTTCTGTTATTTACCCGAGCATACCTACCTGTATGGTGCTTATTATCAATTACGACATTAATCGCGTTCGTGCAAAGAAGTGTAATGTGTTGCTGTTTGCTACTGACCTTCCACTAACCATTTATTCAAACCCCTTTGAACAACCCACCTAGCCTTGAGAAATTTTGTCGTGAAAATTGCTAACATTCTTGAAAACTCCGTACACTTGTCTGAGCAGTTTGCATGCACTACACAAGAGTCCTTTTAGAGATTTGTTGATGAAATACACGAACTTTCGTTTTCGTTCCCAAGCAGAACATTTGGAGTTGGTCTTTACAAGTTTAGTTTTTAATAACAAAAATTTTAATTTTTATAAAAATATAAATTCAACACAATTCCTTTAAAGCTTTATAGAAACGTCAGCGCAAGATCTGAAATGCTCCTGTGGTCCACAACCAGATCTTCCCGTGCCATTAGGGCATTTTCCCCAGGTGTTTGCTACAATTGAAAAAAAGCATAAAAAAATAAAACAAAATTTATAAATTAAATTTCTAACCTGTACGATAGGTCCATCTCAGGACACAATGTTTGCACTTAAGGCCTTCTGGGAGTTTTAGAGCTGTGTCGAACTTTCCACTTTTCATGGTTGTCAAGACATACTTATCCTGGCCATCAGCAAGTTTGAGTTTAGTAAAGCACTCTTCAGTTTCCTTGTTCTCGTCTATATTGCAAACATCGAACGTAAACGTACCCCAATGGTTTTTAGTCAGATTAATTATGACAGGGATAGTGTCTCCTGACTTGTATGTTTTCACGACGATACCTTCTCCGTAAAGACCTCCAAGTTCATGTGGCCGTGGTGGCTGAACTCCGAAGCTGTCTCCGCAAATTCCGCATTTTCCACCAAAACCGTTTTGCACCTATTCAAGTTAGAAAATTACTTTCAAGTATATATTTTATTTAATTCGATGAGGCCTACTGCCTCTGAGTTCAAGTATATTTGTTATTTATTATTCGATGAGCCATAGGGACGCGAATTGAAATTATAACTTACACCCAGTCCGCCGCAGTAACCTTCGTTCTCGTTATAGTCTTTGGGTGCTGAACTGTTGTGCCTCCATCTGGAGGCCCTTCCAACAGGCTCTACCATCATGCCATGCCCTTTGCATAAAGTAATTACGTATGCTACGAGCAAACCAACAATTAAGAAGGACCTCATCTTAAGAACGACAGAATAAATCAATGGAAAACCAAAGTCTGAATTTTTCAGATCAAAATTTTTCCTTTTATTGAATATTGAAGTCATTGCCATCCGTAACTAGGTCACTAAAGTTGTTGGGATAGCTGTTTCTCTAAATGTTTGTTTAATTGCAATCCAAAGCAAATATTTGCAGATGTGTTACTGTAGGACACATAATCAGCTGACCAGATGTTTTTGAAGTTACCTATTTCTTTATTTGCTTTTTAAATGTGTGTGATTTGGGAAATTGGACTGTTAGATTGATTAATGAATTCATTGACAGGAATTTTCTGAAATTTTGTAGCCATTTCCAAAGAGAGCGCTCTACGAGCGAGCGAGCGAGATACGGTCCGTATTAAATTTTTTAGATTTGTCTCTATAGTCTGACCACATCGTAGCTTCTGAAGATGTTCTAGGTAATACAATTAATGAATCCCGGCGTTTGAAAAATAGACACATTCGAACTAAAAAATTTAACGACATAGGACGGGTGAATGCGGAAAGAGGCAATGGGTGGCAATGAATGATTTTTTTTTGTCATACCGGAGAAGTGTCCTATGAAATAAAACAAGGAATAAATTGCAAAACAAACTTATTTATGCCCAAGTCCAACTTTCAAGGTAATGGTTGCATTTAAGTTGTCTTCTGTCTTTCTCGAATTGGAAATTCGCACATTTCAAATTTTCCCCGCGAAAGTATAAAATCCGCGAGGAGCAAGAGGAACTGTGTTCTTTTGTGTCCCTTGTCCGGATCAGAACAAAAGCATAAGGGAATTATCGATGTGTTAAACTGTTTTATATAGAAATGGGATAAGTGAGCAAGGTAATAAATATCTTTATATTTTTTCCACAGAGGAACTTAATTCATGCAGAGTAATCAATCTCCACAATTAATTTCATTACGAATTATTTGTTTACACCTGCTAGCTTATATTTTAATAAAACCGGCAAAAATTATTTGCCTCGTAGGTTTTCGTAGAAAAACTAGGTGGACGATGACAAACTTAATAGTAATAATAATTTGAATGAAATTTTGCAGAAATATTCTTGAGATATACCATCTGTTCTTTTTAACATTTAACATCTGTTTACATTATTTAAGTTTGAAAAATTTTGAAGAACGTTCTGCCTGTCCCAAGTTACAAGCTACTTAAGATAAGATACGTAATTGTACCAATATTTCGGAAAATCTCCATTTAGCGTTTTTAGTAGGATCGACTCAATTCGATCGCCCAATACTGGACAAATTATTGATCTTGTTTACATAAGTGTATTTATTCGCCAACTAAGTCAATATTTAACCATTTACGAGAATGTGGATGAGTTGTTCAGGTGTTTGCAATTTCGGATGTAGTCGTGTGCTTGATGATCAAAAGAACAAATTTTAGTGACTGTAGAATGTGTCAACCTTACTCACAGTGTTTTAATCACAATAAATAAATTTCACAGGAGCAACGATGGACGGATTTAGCTCTTAGCTCCTTGGCGCCTGAGTTGGGAATAACCGATCAAGTGAACATTACAGGAGCATAAACCTATATCTTCGACGATCATTCCCTTAACTTAGTGCTAGTTTTAATTTAAAGGATTTTATCAACACAAGTAGAAAATACTTAGTAAACATGAACCGTAACTTGCACTCACCTACTAAACTTACTGAGTTTGCGCGTGATTTTGAGGAGGAGTCGGAAACTTTGTTTTCAAAATTTGTTAATAAGCTGACGAATGCTTACAACTCGAGTTATAACTCAGTAAATGAGTTAAACGCATCGGGATTTCCAGGGACAGTTTCCGACAGAGATGTAGCCAACTCAAACGCAAACACAATATCTCGCACTAGCTCTAGCTCTAGCCTTAACTCTATGAAACCAACTAGCTTGCAAATAGCAACCGATAAGTCCAATTCAACGAGTACATCATCCACTACTGAGGACACTTTTGAATCCGCAGAAAGAGTAAGGCAGCAGAAGTGGTTCATTCATTTTTGTTGAATTAAATGGTTTCTTGCTTAGGTGGAAGTTATGCGAATTGAAGTCACAGAAGGGCGAACTATGCTGAATGTTTTGAAAAGGATTAGCAATATCGTGGCTGCAAGGAATAATGTGCGTATATGACTGTTTTTATTAGATAAAATAATCTTTTACGGATTTTATAGAATCTTCGAAGTTACAAGGATACGGAGCTACATCGCTTTTGGATGCCTGATGCAAAGGCAAAGGAGTGTTATGATTGTGGACAGAAGTTTTCAACTTTTCGGCGGAAACATCATTGTCGGCTCTGTGGTCAAATATTTTGTTCCAAGTGCTGTAACCAAGTTGTTCCAGGTCATTTGCTCATGTGCTCTGGTATACTGCTGTGATATTATTTTGACTATTTGTATTCATATCGATTTTGCAGGAAATTTGAAAGTGTGCACGTATTGCTCTAAAATAGTTTTGAGTTACATACAATCGAACGACATCACCATCGATCTCAGAGCTGATCTTCAGGCATTGCAAGACGATCTTTCGAACAAGCTATCACCGAATCAGGAAGTATCGAAAAATGTTCCAACCTTGCAAAGAAAAAAATCCATAGGGTATCAAGAGGAACGTTGGGTGGGCACCCAAACTACAAATCTCTCAAACGCCGATCGTAAGAACATCTTACAGCAGTCGAACTCACTGAAAACGTTGCATGAAGAGATGATTAAACAGCTGCCTGAACAGAGGTGTGGCTCTGAGCTGATTGATTTTTTGAATATAAACCAGAAGTCGTCTAATAAAGTACAAGCTGTTGCTATTTTGAATGCAATGTTGGAGGCGGGCTTTCTTGTACCCATTGTGCCTGATTCAGATAATCTTGATTTCGATGAAAACTTGCACTATAAATTGGTATGCAAGAACGACGTTGTTGGAAGTCCCTTGCACAGTTGTGAGGACTATGAAATTAGTTCACTACTTGAAACCAGAGTTAAAGAGGATGGATCGCAGTTTGATGGTAACTTAGAATTATCCTTTAGACAAAAAACATTAAAGGAGAAAGCAGCAGATTTCACGACAGATTTAAGACTGCACATTAAAAGCAGCAAACAACAGTATTAACAGAATGAATAACAAAACTACGCAAAAGCGGAGCATAAGCTTAATTTTTCGTACATTTTCTGTTGTTTTTTTTTTTGCCGCTGCTTTCTACTTTTAACATGGTACGGCCTTTACATTGTTCCATTCTTCTCTCTACTTTCTAATTCTACCGTTAATCTTACACTTCTTGAAAATCTCACAATTGGACAATTTACAGATCCATTTCTGCCGAAGAGTTTAGACAACAGCATAAGTTTTCAGTCTGTTAAGGAAATGGAGCTGGAAAATTCGATACGGTCGAAAGCAACAACAGCTACCGAAATGTTGAAGGCGTACTGTAATCACGAGGAACTCTTACTCGGTCAAGTTTTACGTAATCTCAATCTTGACCAATCGTGGTCAAAAATTCTCATAACTTTATGCGCCCGTGCAGTGAATCAATTTAGGCCTGAGCTGTGTAGCAATGATCTGATGGACATACGTAACTACATAAATTTCAAAAGAGTCCCAGGTGGATTGCGATCTGATTCGAATATTGTTGGAGGTGTGGTTTTCACTAAAAACGTTGCTCATAAAGAAATGGCCAATCGTGTAGAAAAGCCCAAAATCTTACTATTGGAGTGCCCTATTGTGTACGAGAGGGTAGAAGGTAAGTTCGTCAGCATCGAGACGTTATTACTGCAGGAGAAGGAATACTTGAGGAATGTTACCGCCCGTATTCTTAGTTGGAAAGCACAAGTTGTACTTGTGCATAAGAATGTGGCAGGGATTGCCCAGGATATGTTGCGGGCAAATGGTATAACGCTTGTTTTGGATGTGAAGAGCTCTGTCTTGGAACGGCTTTCTCGGTGCTTACAATGCGACGTTGTCACATCCATTGAATCAAATATTGGAAAGCCTAAGCTGGGAACATGTGATGTCTTTTACACAAGAAGTTTCGACGATGGGGCTGGTATTTTGTTTAGATATTACGTACTATATTTGGTTTATCTTATTGATTTCTACAGGCGGCAGAAAATCATTGATGTTCTTTGAAGTATTCTCAAGTCCTCCCGGATGCTGTTGCCTTCTCAGGGGAGCAAACAACAACGAACTGGCTAGAGTTAAAAAGGCAGCTTCTTTGCTCGTCTATGCAAGGTATATTTACTGTTTATAGGGAACAAACTTGGTGTCTCGACTAGATTGATCGAATCGCGTAAATCTTTGTTCAATTTACGCAACGTTTTAAAAACCGGCCTGCAATACGATCGAGAATAGTTTCTAGACAACGATACAAGCTCTCTCTCTCTATCTCACGTGCCTACAGTTGCAGTCGCGTCCATTATGGAGACTAGAAAATTGAATTTATTTATAGTAGGTCAATCCCGCTTTTAAGTCGGTCAAGCCATTTTCGAGTTTCGGCAAATGATTCACAAAGTCTCTTGTAGAGTTTAGTCGTTTTCATAAACTTACTAAATACGAGCTCTTGGGTCTGTGTACGACGCCACTAATATATGAATAAATTATTGTAACTTTTATTATTAAAACAAAGTCGTCTAGGCTCGGAAGAAATTGTTTTTTGATTTGTTTAGCTTGTCAGTGGCTTGTCCGCTTGTTTCACTTACATATTGAGTATCTCTCTGTGTACAAGACAATGAACCAATTGGACCTGTCGAGCCATGATGAGGATGAGTATTCGTGCTGCGAAAGTGACGAGATGTACATGAACAAAAATGCAAACGTCAGGAAGAGGTGTCGAGCTGGAAGTGATAAAAGGGACTCCGATACTTCACCAACCAGCTCAAGAGAATACGTTGAAGGACCTGCAGATACAACGCCTACAATGTCCGGATTTGACGAGGATAGCTTAAGACGGAAGTTGCAGTTATTCTTCATGAACCCCATTGATAAATGGCAGACAAAACGGCAGTTCCCATTAAGATTCATAGTGGATATTATTAAAACAATTTTTGCCACAATACAGCTGTATCTTTTGGCATACTCTCGTTATAATCAGGTCAACTACACCTGGGACAACCGAGTAGCACTTTCGCATTTGTTTTTGAAAGGATGGAACGCTACAATGGAAGTAGCGTCTTATCCGCCTGTTAGTGTACCATTAGCAATTTATGAAAAAGCACAGTTTTTTGAAACCATCGACTATGCATTTGAAAAATATGCTTCTTTAGGTAGAGAGAAAGGTCCTTACTGCTATCCATCAAGCGATAACGAAATGTCACCGATGCAACTGTGCCTATATTCCTATAGAGAAGGTGTAATATTCGGCTTCAATGAGAGCTACGTTTTTAATCCAGAGGTTGATCGGACATGCATAAATCTGACTGCGAATATGATCGGGATGGATAGCCTTGTAATCCTCGAAAATAACAAGGTCATCGTTAGTTTCTCTTCACTAGTAAAAGCTACTTTGAAATTCGTTATTAAGACTATCAATTTCAACGCTTATGGACCTCTGTCGGCACCCGATTGTTATGAGTTCGATGTTACAATTTTATTCGACAACAGCGATCATGACGGAAAAATGGAGCTCTCCCTAGATGCAAACGCTCTACGTTTGCGTTGCAAAGGACGTGGTGAGTACGTGATAGATACAAACTTAGACGGGACGATGCGCAGCTTATTGAACTCTTTCGTCATTCTGGTGTGTCTATTATCCCTCGTCCTTTGCGCTGGAGACATCTACAGTGCTCAGGTACTGAGGAAGGAGACAGTTGACTTCTTCCGAGTCACTTATAAGAAGGACCTGAGTTTGGAGGGAAAAATAGAATTTGTTGATTTCTGGTGTATTGCGATTATATGTAACGATATCATTCTCGCCACTGGATCAGCCCTTAAGGAGCAAATTGAGCTGGATTTTTTCGTGACTAATGGTTGGGATTGGGACTTGTGTTCAATATTTATTGGTGTCGGTAATTTGCTGGTGTGGTTTGGAGCTTTGCGCTATTTGGGATTTTTTAAAACTTTCAGTGCGGTCATCTTGAGTCTCAAGTGGGCTGCGTGGAAGTTTTGCCGATTGCTGTTATGTGTCTTTATAATCTTTGCCGGATTCACGCTTTGCGGATGGCTTACTTTGGGACCGTATCACATGAAGTTTCGCTCCCTGTCGACCACAGCAGAATGCCTTTTCATCCTTATCGACGGGAGTGATACGTTTCGAACGTTCTATAACATGCCGCGTAAGCCAGTGCTGATCTGGTGGTTTAGCCAAATATACTTGTACGTTTACACCTCCATTGCCATCTATGTGAATTACTCCTTATTTATTGCGGCTATGGAGGAATATGACACTATTAAACGATTCTGCCAAGAGGGGTTTCCGCAATCAGATTTGCAAGAATTTGTTGGACTGAAACCCACAGAATTGTACTGCAGTCCATTTCAAATAGATTTCGATGAAGACACGAGCTAGGGTTGGACTGAATATTTTAAAACAACTTTGTAGCTCTTGTCGCAAGAAATTATATATGCCTGGACTGAGTGTCATTAAACAGTCATAGTGAAACGTTGTCGTGCTGCGAATACAAGCCAGAAAAAGCTCATTGTTGATCTCTTGGTAAACGATCGATCTTGTAGACTTTTTAACAGTTTGTAATGTTTTTCAATAATCTATGTGAAATAGTTTTAATAGTATAAGTCCTCTGTTTTTATGTTGATAGTTTGGGTACCGAATATCATGTATCAAGTTATTAAATAAAAATTTTTCGATATCGATAATAATCGAGATGTAGTCGAGTTACCAAATACTGTTTCAGGCGCATTTTATCATGGTGTCATTTCGTTTAAAGGTACAACTGGCGCCTCGAAATGTCGTTCTTGCTTGACGAATTCGCGCGTCCACCTTCACCGAAAATGTTGATTTTTGATTCTAAGGAACACACACCTTCTGATAATGACACCATTGACGATTTAGATATTACACAGGAGGATTTAAAGCAAGAAGCTGAAGATACCCACTCGGAAGAAACGAACCGTGCTACTTCAGAAAGCTCTACGCATAAAAGACTTATCGAACGGCGATCAGAGGACAAAATTGTCACCATAGAAAATGTAAATGATTTTACTGATCCTTTGAGAGCACCGGAGTTGTCGCCTACGAAATATGAGCCAGAAGCTTCTGTAGAATTTGCTGTGCAAACTCCTTACGATAATCGGTTCAGGACAGCGTTGAGCTCTACTGTCCTCTCAGTGAGCCCATTTGTATCATTCCCTCAACCCTATCTGGAAACTGAACAAGGCAGAAAATGCACTTTGAGGTCGCATTTTCCTAATGAGCTCTATTTTTCCAAGCAATGGTCAAATTTTCCAGTTAAAACACAATCTTCTGAAAATAACGCAAGAAAGGAAGAAGACTTTAATACGAGACTGAAACCGCCGCATAGCTTTGTCACCCACGAAATTACAACTCCTATCGACAATCGAGAACTACAGACCCTGCTAGCAGAGTTTCGAGCCTTTGGGGGCCGGTATTTCAAAACCAATAAAAGTAAAATATTTTGTATTTCGCTTACTTTTAGTTAATATGTTTTGTTTTCAGTGGTGAAAATAAAAAGACAAGAGTCTTATCAGAAACCACAGAAGGTGCAGGACGATGTTATATACAAAGATGCCTTAGATTTGGAAAATCATCAACGACTCTCAGTGCTCTTTTGTAGTTTCTATTACAATCCAAAGTCACCATCCTCATTCTGTGCCCCGCCAACCCTTTTGGACATGAAATTCTATGGGCATCAGGACATAATGCTTGGTCAATTTCTTCAGAAGTATTGTTTTCGGAGCTCTTATATTTGTCACTCCTGCAGTTTGCCGATGATGGGTCATGTGCGAAAGTAAGTTATCAGAAATATAACTTTGATGCTGTAGCTTTTGCAACGATTGTAGTAATATCGTCTTGGGTTGATTTCATATTGATGAACGATGATCTGAAAGTGTTGAGCTTTTTTAATCTCATTCTCGGAGATCAACCGCTTACAGCTCTTCGTTTTAAATATGCTAAATTGATTCCAGTGACAAGTCCAATTGTTTTTTATCGCTCATAACTGTCGCTTACCTCTCATCGTTCGAAAATGATAAGCCAACTTAATGAGTATTTCCGCAAATTTCTTTCTAGGTATGTCCACTCAATGGGTTGTGTCCAAATATTTCTCACAGAAGATACCACTAAGAACGACAGTGACCAAATTTTCTTAACTTCGTGGTGCCAACACTGCAACGAGATGACTCCAAGTGTTCCGCTATCGCCCGACTCGGTTTGCTTATCGTTTGGAAAATATTTGGAACTCCGATTCCATGGACACGCCTACCAAAAGAGAATTGTTGAAAATTTTAAAAGCGAGGGAGATGTGAACGCTGAAGAAATCAGCAATAACTGTCCTCATTCCCTGCACAAAGATTACATTCATTACTTTTCTCACAAAGGCATTGGCGCGAAAATTAGTTACACTCCAATCGAAGTTTGGGAAATAAGTCTTCCACCTCTAGTTCTACACCTGAAGAAACCAAAGCCTTTTGACAATGCACAAGTGCTGGAGGATATTAAAAACTTCTCCGTGAAGGGACATGAAGTGTACTCGAAAATCCACGAGAGAATTGCGGAATTAGCGACCGAGGATGAGTCCTCTATGCTGACAAGTATGAAAACAAGTTTGACTCAAAATCAGTTCAAATTTCGACAGCATGTTGAAATAGTTCAAACCCTGTTGACGGAGAAAACTGTGCACTCGTACGACATTAATGACGCGATGCTAATGGCTAAGAAGACTTTAGCCGAAAGCATTGAATTTTGGGGTCCTCGCCTTCATGAGTTAACTGTTCAAGTAAAAATGATTCAGAAACAAGAGTCCAATCCTCAAATTGATCCCGGGATGATATGCACGGAGGATTTGAAGACTGAACCTGAATCGCCTGTGTTGGAAAATAAACAGATCACAGATGCGGATGAATTGGTGAAAGGTGAAGTGCTTGACACTTCAGTGGATAGCTCACGAATAGAAAATTCGCCGGCGCAAGTAAGAACGCGAGACAGCATTACAAAGGGTCATCACGAGGACAAGAAATCAATTAAACAGTTGCTCAGTCAATTGCTTCCTTCGACGAGCCAAGCGAATGTGTTGCAATCTCCCCTTTCCATCAACGAGCATCTTACTTTGCCTTTGGGCATTTTCCCGATACTTGTGCATGACCAAGACCTTAGTTCCATCATAGCTTACAGTCTCGTTTCAGCCGACTACAAAAAAGCAATAGAGAACTTGAATTCCACAGGTTACAATAGCGATCCGAATTGTAGTCCAAATGTGAAAAGGAAGTCTCAAGACGGGTAGGCTGCTTTATTTTGCTTAAATGTTTATGAATTTCCTTCTTACCTTCTTTTATATTATCAGATCAATAGATGGTGCTGACAAGGAATCGACGAAACCTGAAGAGGATAAAAAATGTAAATCTAACTCTCACATAGAGCTCTGTTTACAGGTAAAATTCACATCTTATGCAAACCTTTTTTTTTAATATTTTTAAATTAGGACAACACTACCGCATTCACGTGCAAAATTTATTTTGCAAAAGAGTTTGATTTAATCCGAGGAAATGTTCTAAAACCGCCGAAGCTCGAAAAAAGCATTTACAAGGATTTGGAGAATAAAAAGAAAGAGGAATTACGACAGTCGCAGCAAAGGACATTTTCTCAGAGTGAAGCTGATTTACAGAGGAGGATTAGTTCAAATAATTTAACTCCATTAAAATCAAGTGAACCATCCAAGGAAGTGCCACAAGTTCAAACTGAAGCAGATGAGGCCCGAATGTTTTTTGCTCGTTCTCTTTGCAGAAGTGCACAATGGGAAGCAAGAGGAGGAAAGAGTGGCTCTAAGTTTAGCAAAACTTTGGGTAAGGGAATATTCTAATACGGGAATTTATGGAACACACGTTTTTACTGTAAGAGCTCGAAAAAGCAGTTACAAATTTAAAGAAATAGTTCCAGCTGATCCTTTTTGTTTAAGTTGAGTTTAAAAATCGTGGGGCATACAGTAAGACTAATTGTCATTGGAGTAGACTCCGCATATACATACATACAGGGTGTTGTATCTATGTGGGACAAAAATGAATGAAACACACTATATATAGGAAAAAAGTAAATAATTCGTATCAATAAATATTGTAAGTAAACAAAAGAAGATCCCAAAAAATATAGAACAAATCCAACATATGTAGCTATTTCCAAAAAACCAATTGGATTTACTATTTTCTCCAGAACATCCTCACACTATTTATTGACAAATAAAACGCGCGAATAGAGTGAAGTATCGTTAGTTTAAAAATTTAGACACCTTCACTGTCCTATTTTTTTAATGCCTCTGTGGCCTGGCGGACTCTTACATTTTTGCTGCAATTAAACGCAACACAGAGCAAAAATATACTCGCACTTACAGAACTTTCAATTCTAAAAAATAGGTGGTTTTTGTCTTTTTAACAACACACTACATATTTGTTTTTATAGATGATCGCTTCGTACTAAAGGACATGAGTAAAACCGACATATCAATATTTGAGAATTTCGCTTCAAATTACTTCGACTATTTGAACAAGTGCTTGCAGCAAAATCAGCCCACACTTCTTGCCAAAATTTTGGGAGTTTACCGCGTAACGATAAAGAGAAAAGAGTGAGTAATGGAAACGATTACAAATTGCAAAATTCTAACTCCTATAATTGCAGTTCTATGCAAGAGAAAACAATCCTTGTGATGGAAAATTTGTTCTACGACTGCGATATTAAGAAGAAATTTGATCTAAAAGGGTCTGAAAGAAACCGATTGGTAGATCCTACGAACCAGAATGGCGAAATTGTGTTATTAGATGAAAATCTCATTCAAAGTAAGACAAATATAAACAAATTGAAATATTATTGCTGTTAATACAAATAATTTCTAGTGTCTTGGTTTAAACCTCTATACGTATTGTCGCACAGCAAAACGATTTTGCGCGAAGCTATTAACCGGGATTCAACTTTTCTTGAGAAAAACGGAGTCATGGATTATTCTTTGCTTGTCGGATTGGACAATAAGGACAACGTTTTAGTCCTGGGAATAATTGGTAAGAATCCCCTTTATAAATTTAATTATTCAATAACATTTTAATATTCGTTTCTCTAGATTATATTCGCACATTCACTTTTGATAAGCGTCTGGAATCCATTGTCAAGCAGTCGGGATTACTAGGCGGTCAGGGGAAGCTTCCAACAGTCATATCTCCTCAGCGGTATAAAAGTCGGTTCTTCGAAGCAATGGATCGATATTTTTATTCAGTCCCTGATAGATGGGAGGGTCTGTCTAAGAAATAGTAAAGCAATTATTTATGAAAATAGTTCTATTATCATGTCTAATAGTTACTGTACAGTTACCACAAACTCAATAAATTAATTGAAGAAATAAATATAGAAGAATGCGGATTTACTTTGAACGGGAAGGTGCGTTCAATTGGGTTGTGTAAAATATTCAAGCTCATGGTGAGAAATAGATGTGACTAAATTCAGAATCGTCAAATTTCCTTTCATCATAACTGCTTATCACGACCGCATCATCTCACAGCGCTACAAAGCCGATGCCTTGTTTTTTAGTTTTTGAACGTCATTAAACAGAATTTGTTTTTGCCAGTTTCCGTGTCATTTTGGATAGATTCAATATAGCCAGGGGCACTGCTTTATAGCAATATAATAATACATGCTCCATTGTTATTTCTGCCGGCCCTGTCACTAGTAAAATAACGCAGCAACATCGACAATCGCTCGTTGCTTTGCTTTGATGCATCAGATCTGTTAATGATGCTTAATTGAATTTTTGACTCACCATATGATGCACGGTAAATGCGTTTTTGAACTTTTGGCGATGTTGATGCGGCATCATGTGCGCATCAATGCGTTTTTGAATTTACACTGTGTTTTACTCCTGATAAAGCAAACTTGTGTTCCATTCGGGAACTACATACTCCTGAGTATTTTACGCAGTCCTATGGAACATAGCTATCTAAAACATACAATTGGTTTTTTTATCGACGTGGAACATTTCAGAGCCGCAATCTATTCGAATATTTAAGTTATAAATGTTATATAGTCAGGTAAAAATTTTGGCTTTTTCGAAATTCGACCTCCAAGGGGCACGTGCTTATGTCATATGGGGCAAGGAACCCATTTATGCATTCATGTTTGTAGGTTGAGGGGTTTGGGCTGAGCAGTTGTTTGACTATCCCGCGGGATCTCATTATTTTTCCGAACGATAAAGGCGGTTTTTGTTTGGGGGGGCTTGGATTTTTTTCCGATTTTCGGCCCGACAATCCATGAATTTCCGTGTTAAGCGATGCCTCAGTATACCAAAGATTTGTCAACTAACCTTCTAACAGTTGACTGAGGCTCTAGTGTCAACGGCTCTTGGACTATGAATAAGCACCCTGTAACTGTGCATTCTGAGCGATGCGAAAATTGATGTGAATCACAAAAGATTTCAACAAGACAACGCAATTGGGTATTTAAAGAGTAAGGGTAACACTAACCAACCCACCACATTGTACCAAATCAAAGATGAAATTACTTCAATTCCGGCGACCATTCATGACAATATGATTAAGATCATTACCGAAAGAGGGGCGCGTTTGTCTCGGGTAAAAACAAATTAAATATAACAAAAATAAACTGAAAAAGGCCACTAGCAACGACATTGGAAGAGTAATTCTGCCCTCTATTTTGAACAATAGTGATATTATTTAATTTATATATTTAATATTTAAATGTGATTCCAGAAGATCATCAACATTTTTCTTTTTATGTTAAACAAATTATTAGCGAATATCGTTATAAATGAAAAGCTGAATTGAAATTTCATTACGCACAATTATCAAACAATCAAAATTGAAAATATTACATAAATATTAAATAAGTAAGAGCTGTTGTGGAAATTTAAACATTTCAGAATTTGGTGCAAATTATCTGATTTACTTCACGTAGATTATTCGAAATTTTGGGAATTTGAGTCCATATAGAGATTTTGGTCCCAAATTAAGAAATGGAAAAATATTTAATTGAAAACGAATAGTTCATGATCTGAACTCTAATCTCATCGTTATAGTGCAATAGAACCGATTAAGGCTGAAGACAGGCAGTAGTTATAAGCTTGTGAACACAAGACCTGGCTAAACATTCACATTTGTCTAATTTTCATATATAATTCAGTTTATTATTAGTTTTTGAGCCCATAGGTTCATTCCTCTTAAATGTTCGAGATTCATCTAATAAATTGAAAGTGTTTGAATGTTTGTGTTTATTTGTTTGTTTTTCCAAGGTCATAATCCATTCTTACGTGTGGGTATGCTCTGTAGAGTAAAACCAATAATGTAAATTTATGTACAAACCGGCACTTTGAAGTCAACGCCCGATAGAAGTACTACGACTGAAATCGGGTCCAAGGGCACGTACCGTCATATGATAAATAGCAGCAGGTAACGAGTAACTACAGGTAATATCCGGCATGCCACCTATGCCCGTAGATTTGTGGTAGAATCCAATGCCTGCACTCTTATATTTTATTTGATGATTTTATTTTTCCAGTCGAATATGGGTCAGTGGTACCAGGACGATAGTGAGCTTTACCAAAACCATCATTTGAATGGGCAAACCCATACCCTCGCTCCTACGCAATTCCCCATTCAGGAGCCAGATGGATAGCCCTGCCCAAGACATGAAATTGCTTCCTGAATACTTTAACTTATACCTGCCTCATCGGGCTGTGGGTTCAAGGAGCAAGAAGTTGAGCAGGTCTTAGTATAACGTGTTTACTAGGAAAGCTTTAGGTTCAGCACATAGGAGCAGTTCTATTTGAGGCTCCGTACGAAGCACGAAAGTTTTCCAGTTTATAGCTGGTGCCGCGATAACCTTAACTATAACTCAGTTAGGAGCAATGTTATATCGGTTCGGGCGGCTCCTTTTAATTAGTCCGACATTGAAAGTCGTTTGAAATTATAATTACCCTGCTTAGCCGAAAAGTGTCTATTGTCGTTTGCTTCAATGATATTCTGACGTTAAAACGATGACGAAGTCCTTCAACACCAAAGGACAGGAAGGAAGGTACTGAGACGACTTTTTGCCTAGAGTTTTTAAAATCAAATGTTATATCTGTGCTTTTGGGTCTGGGGAAACACCTCGGCGACATCTCATGTCTATTTTTGCTCGTTTCGTTCGTTACCACTTCGGCATTTGTTTCGAGCCGTAAAATTTAAATTTAGAAAGGCCCCAAGGGTTAAACGATTGTATTCCACATGCAAACTTAAAAGTTCTTCGTTTTTTATTGCACTCTGGCTGAAGCCATTAATTTTCTTGTTTCCTTCGAGTCACCGCATTTCGAAAACTTGTTATTTTCTTATCCGAGGCATCAGTGTGATTGAACCTAATTTTCGTGCTTATCACAAATTAATTCAACAATGCACTGGGTCTTGTGAAAGTTTCGAGCCAGAAATGAAACTCACTTGTTAGCTCTGAAGGAATCTACTTTTTCATTTAAACTTAATTTTTCATTAAGTTGTTTTACACGGAAAAACTCTGAACATGCTAATGTTTTTATCTGCATGATTGTGTTCTGTTTGTATAGCAAAAAGGTAAAAACTTTTACAAATTGCCGACATTCATCAAATTGTGTGGTTGAAATTGAAATGTGTAATTTGGTAAATGTCGTCTGTAATTGCAAATAAGTGTACAAGCCGTATATACGAGTGACTAATTTAATACTCTGCAAACGAAAGGGTCTTTTATATTTTATATTTTCTTATGAAATCACAAGTGAAAAACAGGAAGTTTTTAACGATAGTCGATTAAAAAGGAAAATTTGTACATATGTTGAAATATGATTTTTTATATGTATGATGCACTCAGCAAGCCAGTTTTCGCTTTTAGAAATCGACGTCGTTTTGGGTTCGTCGCTTAGTTCATCATGTCGACATATGCAATGCATGTCATCACGTCGATACAGAATATTCGACGCCACTTTACACATCGAAATAAATATAAAACAAAATGAAAGCAAATGATATTGTTATTGAAATAGTGATACACCTCTATTAGTGCACAAATTAAAATTATTGGACAAATTTACATAGGCAACCCTTGAATTCGACGATTTCAAAAAAAAAAAAACTCGGGAATTCATGGAGTGTATGTATGTTTTCTTTGTTATACGTAGGTACTAAAGCGTTTTTCAATAAGGACGCTAAAACTTTAAATGGAAATAAAACATGTTGTGTGTGAGATATCCGCTCCATTTTTAATTTGATTGAAAGAAAATCATTATAATAGATTGCAATCTTGACTTCATATGGTATTGTTTGATATGTGCCTACTCTTCAGTTTTTAATTTTTGGTTTTATTTTTTCAGACTAAACATTTTCGAAGTAGCGACAACTATTTTTCTACCGATGCTAAATTATTATTATTATGGTTAGGTTTTTATTTTTAGAATAAACGTTTATATAAGATCAACATAATAACATAATTATTACCAAGTCGTAAATAAATACATAATACAGTTATACCATTAAATTCAATTCGACCAAAAGTACTTTTTTGAACCCGTCACAGTGGGGTCGCCCAAAATAATCGTATATGTATTTAACTAATTTTTCATTAGCCCTTGAGATGAAAAGTAAAACATGCAAACACTAAATTTGTATGACTATATAAAATTTTAAAAATACCAATGCCTTAATTTATTCTGGCATGCTTATGTTTGTATAACAAAATTGTGGGTGGAACAGTCGCATGTAGGTAGTCGTACTGAGTCCTTGCAGCATAACAGATAGATTATGTTTGACAGGGTTGTTTTTATAATTGCAATTACACCAAAAGATTTCGTACTCACCTGAATCAAAATTAATGTAGGCGTAGCGAAGGGGTAATATATCCACTTAAGAAGGCACAACATTAATCTTACAAAAAACTCATTTCCTTTATATTAGACATAAAACATTACGTGCTCGTTGGAAGGCTTTAAAAAAAACTCTTCGGGTAATTAAATATAACGGCAGACTGGCAAATATTTGCAAATAAATTTTCATTGTGGTTGATGGTTTTTAGTTTCCTGTGGCTCGGAATACATTTGGTCTTCGGTGTTCGCTAAAAGCGCCATAATGTGGCCTTCCTAAAAATACGCCAAGTCCAGCCCGCCGATAGAGTCACGTAACGATAAAATGAAATTATTTTTATTCAGCACATCGAAAATCGTGCACAGAATATAATTTTTTATTTTTTTGGTCTAAAGAGAGTATAACTTGGAATGAGCTCAAGAATTTGGGTCACACAAGGCAAGGGGCCACCTACTTACCTTGCTTACGAATGCAATCCTTGAATCTGAATCAATCCGGGGATGAGACGTAAACTTGAAGTTCTCACGCAACTTTAATTGGTTAAATTCGACTCCTTTTCCGTTATATACACCCGCAGACGGTCGCGGTCGCAGGCCTCCTGTCCTGGTGATATAATTTTATTGAATTGTTAACGCAATTCCGTCGGCTGCGGGGTTGGGAAGTGTGGTAATGTTTAGATTTCGGTCGGCTAAAATCAGGTCAAGTTCTCTTCGATCCAGACGGTGCCTGACTTAACAAACAAGGTCCTTACCCCTAAATTGCGTGACCGGAAAGGAGTCAAAATTCGTACTCTCGAGCGATAACAAGTCTCGGTTACAGTGAGTCTTAACTGGGAGAATTTTGTTTAAAGTGACAGGACAATGTTACCAGGGACATGTGAGTTGGATGAACTCTTAGATACCGGGTGCTTTTATATTTGGAAGGTGATTGAAGCAAATGCTATTAAGGATACACAACATAGATAGGCATGAAGCAATGTACTGTAATGTGATAAGTGACAATCACTGTCACAGTCAATAGCTGAATATTAATCCGGTTGGGGATAAGTGACTGTTATTTAACACATTCCATGATTTTACCCAAAAATCCCATTTGATGAAATTCGTAAATAATATAAATTTTCTCTAGATCTTCGTGAAGTGGTTAAAGATTGACAGGCTTAAGGGGGATTACAGTTTAGGAGAGGAAAAAAACGACCGTTTTTGTGATTTTTATATTAAAGAAAGAGCGCACCGATCTTCTTGAAAATTTGCAATATTGTTATTGACAGTCTTTACTACACATGTTTTTTTTGTTCCAATAATTCCAAAATGTCGGCGGTCGGGGGCATCCCCAAAACCCCCTGGTGCTAATTTTCACGTACCCCCGCGGAAATTTGACTTTTTCGGTAGCCATTTTGATTTGTCATCTTAAAACCTTTATTAAAAACTTTATTATCAAAATAACAAACAGCCCATTTATATGCATCCGTTTTGTCCGATGCCTAATATTTCTCGAGAACCACTTAACCCAGGCCCGTAGTCAGGAATATTTTTCGGGAGGGGCCGAGAATTATAAAAAGCAAAATTTATGTATGTATGTAAGTAAGTACAGCGGTCAGGCGTGTGCACAAAAAAACTGTTCGGGAGGGGGTTTCAATAAAACCAACGAATATGCTTGTTTTCAAATCCATTTTGTCAGTGTCGGCTCAATCATAGTAAATAATACTTAATAATACGCTCATTTTTTGGGTTTTTTTTCAAAGACATGACTTCAGTTTAAGTGCTTTTTTAAGGTAGTTTTAGGTTTATTATTTTATATTTCAAATTCCGCAAAGGCTTTTCTACGTATAAATTCGTATATCCTTTCTCTACCTGGACTTGTTGTGCCTCTATGGAAAGACAACAAGATGGGTAATTCAATAGAAAGAAAACAGGTACATTAATTACATTAATTTCGGAGAATATTTGGGAAAAACGTGAAATTTAGGAAATTTTAGAGCTTTTTTTTCACTTTCGCGAGTGACTGTACATTCAGTGGTAGTAGATCAATATTGGTGGCATTTGTGATAAGCACATTAAGATAGTAGTTATTTGTCGCTGCGTTGATTAGATCAAAAGACAAAAATAAAATAATAATGTGCATCCCGAATTTATGAAACACCCTGTAACTCGAAAACTACACGAAATCGCAAATTTTACCTTTGGACGTCACTTCTCCGGCCAGTCTGTATATGCATAGTGTGGAACCAGGAGATATTTAGGTACTCATGCCTTGCTTTCTTTTTTCTCGGGCCGCAAATTTGTTTACTCTTTCAGGCTGGCCGCTACAATATTTAAGCAGGTAATTGACGAATTAGCGAGATAGATAATTATTTTTACTTTTTTGTCTTAATTTAAAAATATACATAGCTATTTACAAAAAACTATAACTTATAAATTCAAGGAAATTTTTTCTCAGATTTTCTGTCTCATTACATAATACATACAAAATATCGGGGAGGGGGCTTCAGCTCCTAAAGCCCCACTCGGTGTATACGTGCGACTTAACCGATTCGGCTGAAATTTGAACAACTAACGGAGAACTGAAATATCTTTTATTATACACAATTTTTAAAATTTGTGCTAGTTGTGCATAGAAGTCAGTTTTTTTTATGAATATTATGATTAGCTAATATTTAGAAGTTTTACTAAAATTAGTCTTACATTTTCGCGTATTTTGTACATCATTGTCCGAAAATATTGTTAAGCAGCTAATTATCTACAATTTTTCTTATAATATTTGTAGACGCAATTAGGTTAACGATTAAATTATACCCATTGAAAAATTCCGGTACTTCGAGCCCTCGATGGTAAAATACGTTGTGGTTAATAAAGTTTAGCACCAACTTCGAAATGAACTCAACAAATTCGAAACAATGGTGTTAGCGATCAAACAATTCGCTTTTCGCATTTAATCAAACCAATTACTCTAAACTTAAACTCAACTGAAGCAATCATGAAGCTCGAAACTCAAATCGTTATCGAAAGCAAATTAAAACTTTTTGAGTGCTTCACACGCCTCGGAAAAGCACAAGGCATATACAAATTCTCAGTTTCGGTGGGGCCCGTGAAAATCAATTTTCTGCCAGAGAAACAGACAAAAGGAAGTGAAGCCGAAAAGAGCTTGAATTACATGTCTGCACCAGGACGTACCAGGATACGGTCGACAAAACTAATCCCGCTAGGATATTCGAGGAATGCATTTAATTCATAAAGCTGAGCGCCCGCCTTGGTCGATACATTGGCACCATATGCTCCACATGCTGTAGGGCAGGAGCACACAGCGGCGGTTGTTTGTGGAAGCATCGAAATTCCGCACTAGCTTATGGAGTCATGATCGATGAACTTGCACATTATTAGGGTCGTGGTTTCGTACCCTTGCACTTAATTTTATGCACTGCCGGAAGCACACTCTCCTGTGACCACTCGAAGTCATGTCAAATGGAATCGTCCGAACCAGTAAATTAAATTACGTTCCGGTTTCAGAAAACCCCCTTTCGGACTTTCTTTCCACTCCGGCCAAGTGGAGACTTGGTGGTCGACGAATGGGGTTACTTTCCGGCGAAAAGTAAAAGTAGAGTACTTGGGCGGGGCGCGGTAGCTAGATGTGAATATGCAGCCAGCAAATTGCTCATTACAAACAGAGCTTCATTTGCATATGTTCTTTAATCACGCGATACGCGATACGCGATTTCAACCGGCCAGCAGGACGATGTTGCATTTCAAATGCTCCGCAAAGAATTTTAATTATGATATACGACTCATCGCGAAAATTGAGGTTGCAATTTAATTTATTTAAAAAAACCGCAGCTCTCATACTTTTGCAATCCAAGCGCTTAGAAATAAGACGCTATTTTTAGCTTCCTGGGCTAATTCAAATTAATTCACGATGAAACGGCTTTCGTTCACATTTTCTTGCCCCAATTAAATTGTCATCACTTGCATGCATTATTAAAAGGCAACAGGCAATAGAAAGAGTTCAAGCAGACACTGAAATGAAAATGTCAATTATTTGAAAATTGATTACCCACCTGACCAGGGGCATCAATTATTCTTCGATCGACAGCGATACAAAGTTAATAATTAGTGACAACGTCACACAGTTAGAGTTAAATATGCTAATCGGTGTCTTTACTTCTAAGTACAAAAGCAAGTTAAATTCGTTTTCCAGCTTTCAGTAGAATTCCCCTAAAAATATGTTATTAAGGAAAAAGAAAAACAATGCCGTTTGAATGATGACGATGATGAACAATCAAAACCGGCTGAAATATCACTTTGGAAATCACAGTTTTATACAAGATTTTAGTCAAGTCTGTATTATTTGAAATCATATATATTTTTTTTTAATTTTTATATCTGCCCGTCTTGTTGCCTTTCGAAAGAGGTACTACATGTCCAGGTAGAGCAAGAGAATATAAATTTATACATAAAAAAAAAATTATTAAAAAATAAACATGAAACCCGACTGCTTAAAACGAGGTAATTTTAATATTGTAAGTATAGGTAGGTACCAACTAAGAATTTCATTTGAACTTTAATATTGCAGGTAAAGCAGACGAGACCCATTCGATATCCCAGTTGAAATAGTAAATACAATTGGTCCCGCCTGTGATGATTTTTATCAAAATAGGGATTGTTTCTGGGGGTTTAGAAGTAACTCGACTCTTTCGGTAACTTCAATCTTAAAGAAAATATCAATGTTACATTAGAGAATCGTTACAAAAATCATTAAATTTTGTATTTGCTGCTTATCTACCACTGATAGCCCGTTGGCGGTGTATAAGATCTTTTTATAGAAAATCCAACATACTCGTATGTCTGATATTCGCTCGTATAAAGACAACCTTCTTGTTCTCGGCGATTTGAATATGCCGCAACTCACCTGTGATTACTCGGTAGATTCTACCTTTATAATGACTACTAATTCTAGGACGCAAGTAATCTAGTGGTAAGCGTGTTATATTGCCGATCCTTAAGTCCCGGGTTCGAATCCCACTCGGACCCCACTCTTCCATTCCCAGAGTGCGCTTTTCTTTTTAATAAGCGACAGATGGATACACCGAGGATGAACCCAGCGAACATAAACGATTAAAGAACTCGAAGTGGAGAGGATTTGTGGAAGTCCAATGCTCCAATAGGAGATTTTTTTAATGATAAGGAGTGCTGTTGAGCAGGGATTTGTTGATAACATTTGTCATTTAGGCTTGCACTAACTTAGCGGCGCGGCGTTGTAAATTCCCAGCGTCGCCTTCTGGACCTAGTCTTTTCATCTGATACATTAACTACTAAAGTACATATTTGGTGAAGAAAATTTGATTGTCGGCTATGTCAGGTGATTATACGTATAATGCCTGTTTTTCAATTTTCTTGACTTTCAATGTGATAAAATTGAGGAAAAAACCGACTCTGCTTAATATGGGTGGCGGATCTAGAATTTGAAGTTCGGGGGAGGGAGCTTAGCCTTTAGCGTATACTAGAATAAAGTATCTACACGGTGAGAAAATATAAGCTTCTATAGCAGAACACGCCAGCTATAAAAGCTGAACCCATGTCCTGTGCTATTCTAGGATATAACAAATTTTGCATTCTTTAATTTCCCAACTGGCTAATAAGTAACCCTCACAGTCTTTCGTTATATCCTCCTTTGAACAAAAAATTGTTTTAAAACCCCTTTCTATATTCCAGATTTAGAAGGGCCGTCAAACGCGTTTTTTTGAAGTTATATATTTTGAAACAGGTAAAGAGTTCAGGGATAAAAAAATAATAATTTACACATACACAATAACACAAAACACCAGTAGATACTATCAGTTTTCTGAAAAAAAAAAAAATGTTACGATTTTTTTATTATTTTGGATAGATGTTCCCTAAAACTGTTCCTTATCTTCATGAAAAAGTGCATTTATTCGATAGGTCTATGGACGGGAAACTCCCCTTAATAAATTTAAAAGCAAGATACTTTTTGAGACTAACAGCAACAGCTGGAAATGCTGAACTATTTACCTTAAGGCTATTTCAAGCTATCAGAATGCATTGTAAAGAAAGAAAACTACACAGGAAAACACATGTTCGAGAATACTCTCTTACTTCGTTAACGATTGCAAAGTAGTACACAATGCAACACTATCCAAAGCTTTTTATCGCATTCCACCAATTACCAAAATAATTCACGTTGCCCGAATTCTCCACCTGTTATTACATTTTGTAGTACTCGTGCAATATCTACGTACACGGCTAAGGCATGTTCATATGACTGAGCCTCACATTAAGTCCTTGCACAATGGCTGCATGCAACAAGTACGCGAATCATGAGCTGTTCAAAAATTTGCATTTAAGAAAGTTTACACATGTGCATACATTAGCAGGCATTTTATTTCCACTGTCGACAGCCCTCCCAAGTTTGAGGGAAATTCATACAGCGGGCAATCCCTTCCGTTCGAGCAACTAATGCGCGCTGTTAATGCCTCGGAAATCACATTGATTAGAATCGACAGAAAATCAAAGATGGCAAATATGATGAAGCATTGATAACATTTCATGGATTTGATGTTTCATGCTTACTGGCACGGCACGCAACGTTCGCTATAGTTACGGAAGTTTGTTTGTTGCTGTTGCCGATGCCGATATTTAATCACATCGCTTGCCAAAATGCCGTCGGACGCAATTTAGTCGAACTGGGATTTCAGCCTTTACCGCATTAATTTGCGAGCCGTAGCTTTCGTTCGGTGGTTTATGAAATTGAATACCTTTCGTAGAGTCTGTAATGTGAGACCTGTTAAATATTTGTGGGTGAAGGTTTCTATTGATTGATATTGTCGGTGTTAAACTAATGCTGTGCTATTATCAAGTTTTGTGATGGCTTAGTTTCCCATCTATTTGTACATTGAACGCTGCCATCTTAATTCAAAGTTTGTGACTTAAACAGTGAAATAGGTATGCATTAAATATTTTGGCGGAGATTCTTGTTTCCTTGGCCCCGCTTTTTGGGAACGGGGGCCTAATTTTTGGGAACGGGGTTTGAAACACTTTGCTGTTCTAATTAACGGAAAAATAATGAAAAAATTCTATCTCGACTCGTTTTCGAGATATAGGGTAAAATAGTTCATACATGAGGAGCCACCTTAATTGGGAAAACTTTAACTTTCAGAAAAATTCTATTATTATATATTATCATAATTTCCCTTCTACAAACTGCCGGTGGAGTTAATTTTCCTTTTACAAAGGAATGCAAAGCATAGCAAAATGTTTCGAACCCCGTTCCCAAAAAGCGGGGCCAAGGATACAAGAATCGTGCCATATTTTGCTGTGAGATAACATAACTATAAAAAATACTATTTGAACAATTGGCTACATGACATTTTCAGAAATTTTTAAATGTGCACAAAACTATAACTAATTTTACTAAAATAAATTTTGTGTCAATTGCGCTTACGTTTCGATAGTTTTCGTACCACATCGCAACAAGGTTTTATATAAAGTAATCGCAATTGACACAAAAGTTCAATTTAGTAAACTTGGTTATAGTTTTGTGCACATTTCAAAATTTCTAAAAATACCATAAGTAGGCAGGCAATTGAATTGGTACTTTTCAGTTCATTTGATTTAAATAAAAGCTTGTCTTTAAAACAATATTTTAACTGTTATTTTATTATTTATTTTTTAGTCTTTATCTGTTGTAAGCTACTGAGAACTTTGGTAGTGTGCATGCTGCCCTGACAGCAGCGTCAGGTCAAGGTCACCATATTATTGCAATATCATGGGGTTCAAACATGTGTTCCACGTTTTAGCCTATTCTGATAACGGCAACTGGTTAAAAAATGTCTTATCTGTATATATAAAAATCAATGCCACTTTTCGTTGTAATTTTATAACTCAAGAACGGGCTCACCTATCCAAACCAAATGTTTAGGCTTTGTTCGGACTATTTAGTAGATGGTTTATGTGAAGTTTGCACAAAATCGGTAGAGCGGTTCTTCATTTATCACATTTTTTGTAACAAATGAATTCAATAAATGGCGGATCATTTTGGTCAAATTGAAACTTTTTTAAGATGGAGATTGTGCTGTTAAATTGAAACTTTTTTCAGTGTTGACAGTACAAGCATGTTGTTATGTCATTCATGCGTTCATTTCATTTTGGACGTGCTTCGATTAAAGCAAATTGTCAGCGATAATTATTGCAGTTGTGCGCTCGCCGGGGATGGCTTTAGACACAAAAAATTGCCCACTTCAAAGAATTTTTATGAATAAGGGCAATCGGGAGATTTAGAGGTCGCTGATTTCGAACCTGTCATCAAAGTTTATAAGGGATTTCCCTGAAAGGCCGCACTAGGGCGTTTCTGGGACCACTGATTTCGAATCGGAGAGTAGTATAATTACGTAAATATACATATAATGATTTAATGATTAATAGTTTTTTTTTCGTAAAATGTAATATAGTGTAATGTAGATAGAATTTACTGTTTATTTTTTTCTGAAAAGCCGGAGAGGGAGTAAGGAGTAAGGACGTAAAAATAATTTTGTAAAATAACAAACATGAGAAAGCCTGTGTATTAACAAATGTAGAAAGAGAAAATGTGCGTGTTGAAAGTCGAAAATTTTTTAAAGCAGCAAGAGGTTTACCCCTGCCGATTGGAAATAAATGAAAAAATTGATTCATATATAGTAAAACAAGAGTTAGGAATAGATAAAAGTGATGTATGTGGGTATTGTGTATGAATTTCTGCTTGATTGATTGAGATCACCCCCACTTCGCATGATCATAGAGGGGCGGGGTGCGGTAGGAAGGGTGCTTAAAATCTATATAAATAAAAATTTAAGTATCCCGGGCAACGCCGGGTCCGGGCAAGCTAGTAACATATATAATAGGTATATAGCTAAACACATTTTACACGTTGAACCCGTTTATTTCATACCCACATCAAGGGGGCTGTGAAGGAAAAGGTAATCCGCCATCTTGTGGCATCCGCCATAGAGGGTTTAGAATGACGACACATAGTTTATCATATTTCATCATCAAACCCTTTCATTTGTTACTCATATCAAGGCGGCGGTGAAGAAAGGTACTCCGCCATTTTGGGCTACCAAGATCGTGCGATTCATCGCCTTTAGACTTCTTTTTTTGGAGCTATCTTAAATCACCTGTCTATACGAACAAGCTGCAAACAATTGATGCCACTAAATACATTATCGTCCTTCCACTTCACTCTTGTGGGGAAGCGCACTCTGAAGTGTGCTGCTGATCGACCTGTTTGGGAGGATATAGTCCATTTTATAGGTAGCCAAAGCATTGGGTAATAGGTCAAGGATCCTGCTGTGACCATAAGGCGTGGACTTCCGGCATCCTGTATCCTTGATCCTAACCTCGCTGCAAGCTGCTAGATACTTAATATGGATGTCTATAGGGAGGAAATGCAAAAGTACGTTAAGTGCCTGGGTAGGGCATGACCGCATGGCTCCCGAAGTAACCACACTCGCCGGTCGTTGTACTTTTCCAAACTTAATTTTGTTATGATCTTTATGTAGAATTCACCACAACGCAATTACTCTAGGCAACATTTTGATAGTTTCCAAATACCCTCGATGCTATCACCCCTTAAAATATGCATTATGTATATTTCTTATTTTCACTCCATAGGACTTCCACAAAGCCTCTCGATTTCGAGGCTCTACTTCAGATTCTTTTTAATCGTTTTATGTTCGCTCTGATTAGCCGCAGTAGCAATCTTAAATAATGGGGCTTCCATCTGTCGCTTATTAGGAAAATCGCACTCTTGCAGCGTAAGCGTGGGGTCCGAGTGGAATTCGAAACCGGGACTTTTGGATCGGTAGTCTAACACACTTACCACCAGACTATCTCGCGTCCATACCCCTTGAAATATGGCTCCAGAAATATTCCTGTCTTGGGGAGCTGTGAAATTTCTTGGTTGTGCATATATTTTACATTTCCTTTTTGGCTTTCGTTAAACCATTCATCTAACTATGTTTCTGTGACTTTTTACAGATACAACACTGAAAGGTATCGCGAAGATTACATATGGGATAGATCAGCGTCGGAGCCGAATTTAACAGGTAAACGTAAATCAATTTTGAAAATCTTCTGAACTATCTATTTCTTTTTTGTCATAGTACCACCTCAAATCCATGGCAGATGGCCTAATAAGTTCCCCCACGAATATATATCCGTTGACGAGCTAAAGTACTTTCGGAGGAAGAAACCGCCTCACGGGTTTGCTGGTAATTTAAATAAATAAGTAATTATGTAAATTTTATGTAATAATTTCGTTTCGAGAATTCCACACAAAGAGCAGTATTAACCTCACCAACAAATATGCACCACCCCTTCCATTTTCGGCGGTAAAAACGGAATACAGCAGACGTTTCCGGAACCCATCTTGCTTTGATCGACCTCCACTGGCACGGAAGTCCACAGACCTGAAGCTAGATGGCCCCATGGATATAGGGACTGAGTTTAAAGAAAAATATTTGCGTTATCCAGAAGAAGAAATCATAAAGTTTGTGTTTCCAGATTGTTTAAAAGTATTTTACGATTGTTCATAATTTGAAGGTGTCGAGCATCACCTACAAGAAATCCACCAAATCTCGAACTTTCTGGTGATCTGCATCTGGATCCTGAGTACAAATCTTCATACGTAAGGCATCCGTTGTCGGTTCGGTCTAAGGTTACTCCCAGGGAGTCCTTTAAAATCGAGGGAATATTGGACGTTTCTAAGAAGGATATACACATGCAGTCCCAAGAAGCTGTAATCGGCTTGCCTGCTGTTAAAGTTGATCCTCCAAAATGCCACCTAAAAATGGAGGGCGAAATGAGCTGCATGCCGGAGTACCGCAGCCAATACATCACCTTCCCCATTGAAAAGTCCCACTCGATACCTCAGCTAAGCAACATAAAGTTTCAGGGAGATTTCATCGGTGTTCCTGAGTACACGGAGAGCTTCAAATTCTACGACAGCTACTCCAAAAGTGCTCCCATAAAGAAAGCAGATCACATTAGTTTTAAAGGGAAAATCGACGCCGTACCTGAGTACAAGGAGAAGTACAAGGAGCCGAACATGTCTTCCATGGAGAAAACTGTCTCGCTGAAAACTGAAGATCACCTGCATCCAGGTGGTGAATTTACAAAAGATTTGCCTGAGTACTACGAGAGCTACAAAGATCATCACATTACAAAGGTGCCCGAGAAGGGGCGGTGCAGGGAGCCGTACTTGCGACTCAAGGGCAAAATCGAATTTAATCCGGAATACCGCAGCACGTACCTCGACCATCCCCGATCTCGACCAGTGGTGAAAAAATCGGTTTCTTCGCTAAGACTGTCAAATAGTTCAAAGAGTCCTTTCGGTACGCCTAGGCGAAAGTTTAAGTCGACCTCACCGAAGCGATTCCACGATCCTAATCAGGACCTGCCAATTGCCTCTCGGCCTGAGTATCGGAAAGCAAGGCACGAGTACCAGATCAGAGAACGTCCACTGGCTCGCAAGATTACTGAGGAGGACGAAAAGTCCAAGTCGAGTGATAAGTCGAAGGAAAACCGAAGGCGAGGATCGGTCAGGAAAAGCAATCTCAGCCCTAGACGAAAGGACGCTTCGCCGAGATTTAAGGTAACTGTGGAGAATTTCGACGAGGTTGGAGTTGCTAAAAAAGCACCCAAGTTCGGGAGAAGGGCTTCTATTACCAGGAACGCACAAAATACTCGCGAGAGAACTTCTATTATTGAAGGAAATAAAAAGTACGTTAAGGCAGCGACTAGGCATGATGGAGACGAGTCGTTTTTAGTTTTGGATGAACCGTGTAAGAAAAGTAGCTGGATGGAGAAATCTTGGTACGAATCTTAAATACATAGATATTTGTTAATGGTACTCGTTGTTTTATTATTCGATTAAATAGTGGTTGCAGTTGGGAAAATTGATTTTGAACATTTTTTTAATTTATTAAACTGGTCAACATTTCTAAATCTTTAATAGTCCTAGAAAGATTGCAAAAATATTGCCTAAACCTAAGAATAATTAATTCATGAAATCTAAAGGTTGGAATTGACGCAGAATGACACCCTTTACTTCCGATTTGGATGAAATTGAAATATGTTATAAAGGAGGTCATTCTGACAAACTTTGCCTTTGGACATATGCCGTCGAAAACTATAGGAAACAAATACACGGTTTCCGAAGGAAAATTGTCTATCTGACTGAAATTTACCTTTATGCGTAATCAAAGAGTAAGTAATTGGAAAATTATATAGTCGTGAGGTAACTATAAACATTTTATTTGAATTTTCTCAGACGCGCTTATAAAGTGATTTTTTTTAGTGTCGTGTGAATGTAAAAATATTTATTTTCAACTTGTTTTAGCTTCCTTTTGATCTATATCTCTCTATATAAGGTCTATATCTTTGCTGGCAGAGATTTGATCGCGCTTTGCAGAATCAGCCTATTGAACATTTTTCCAAGATTCCCGCGACCCGCACAGATGCGACTCATGACATTGCAAACTAGATCCAATTATTTATACATCGTATCCATTCCATGTCTGTCCGCCGCACAGTGGGCCAAAACGAATTTTAGGTGACCAAAAATCGATTTTCGTCATGTCATAGATTTTAAAAATTTTAATGCCATTCGATAGCAAACTAAATGTATCACGTTATGGCAAAATTTTTTTTTAATATTCACCCCCCCTCTATGTGTTTGGAATGGCTAAAGTCAGAGAAAAATCTGAACAGCTCATTTTCCTTATAAAATGTTCGAGTTTTCTATGATTTCAAAGTTATATTGTGAAAATGTTTGTATGGGGAGGTTGAATTGTTGTTAATGAAATCACTTACTACATAAGAGGAGGTCTTATTAGGCCAATAACTTATGATAAAAGTCAAACAGTTTTTTTAACAATAGCTTTTAAGTTGAAAAGGGCGATTTTTCGTTGAAATTTTTATTTCTTTTTGACTTTAAAAAAAATGGCCACAGATGGCCACGCTCTCCTTAATACCGACGAAACTATAAACCCTCCTTTATCATTTAAAACAAAAATTGGCTGCGTCCACCTGCGAACTTGGGAGAAAATTGCATTTGAAGTAAAGTCTACCTTGCTTTCACGTGCATATTTCCACACAATGTTCCCATTTATGCAGGCATTTTATGACTTTTAAGGCTGCATAATGTTTGTTTGGGAAATAAATTACAGTTTTCCTAATGAACGTTCAGGATTAACGACATCATTTGTATTTAAAGAAGTTATATTATTACGTTTTATGACATTTTTAACTGACTTTGACTTACTCTGCATATGCGCCCTATTCAGTATGTGCTTAGTTCTTTATAACATCCAGGTAAATACGTACGATGATTATTGACTTTGATTTTTATGACACCTAATTTGTTTTATTATAATTGCCTGACATAAGGGAGAATTGTAATTGTGTGTGTGTTTAAAAACATCAGTTGCAGGTAGGTGAAAGTAACGGAAATCTTAGCTACTTAAGAGGTTATAACCAGCTTAATTTTGGGTTTTCAATTTTTTTTTCTATTGGCTTAAATAATGCCTAAACATCCCTCGAATCAAAAGAAACTTTGTAGAAAGGTGTACTTAAGGGGGTAGTCTCATGTCCGAGCTTAAATTTTGAAGGTTTTTTAAGATTTTTTTTTGTGTGGAAAATGAAATACAATCTTCTTGTGATAATTATATGTTATTATTAAACTATTGAACAATACAAAAACATTTCTTTTAAATAAAAAAAGAAATTTTTTAAGGTCATTTTGGTGAGGCGAAGTAGGTCTCTTCAAAAAAAAGTAGGTAGCTCGCCCCCCTGATTGCTCCTTCCCAATCATCTGATATCAAAATTCCAAATAGATTATTATTCAGTAGGGTTGTCATTCTGGCCCGTAGCAGATTTAAAAGATTTGAGTGAAAAATAGCAAAATGGCGGCCTTGTAAAAAAAATTTTACGAAATCGACGGTTTTTTTCGGTTTAAAATCGATATAAAACAGAAAGAAATCGATAAAAACATCTAATTCTGCTACCCGCCAGAACCATTCATGTTTATAATAATATGTGAAAATTTCAGCCCAATCGGTCCAATAGTTTTTCTTTAATCATCCGTGCCGACAAAAAAAAAGTAGTTTCGAGAAAAACGCGTTTAAAGTTTAGAGAAAAAATTTTCATATATGCAGATGCAGGGTGCGCTCTCCCCTATTATATGTTGTAACTTTAAAATGACGTAGTGTATCGGTCTAAGATTTTTACAGCATATTCTCAACTTATTTAGCTTTGAGAAAATGCAAAAAAAAAAAATAGATTTTTTGAAGATCGAACATGAGACTACCCCCTTAAATGTTGTAATGTCTCTAAACCAATTTGTCCGAAGCTACTCTTTCAATATTTTTTTTTAACGCGTTTTTCTCGGAACCACTTTTAAAAGTCTGCCAGCAGTAGAACTCGAACAGTTTTCATCCGATTGACTTCAAATTTTAACTGGACCTTTATTATTAAATTATCTATAGAAGTACACACAATTGCATATCAGGAAAAAAAGTTATAAGCCATTAAAAAAAAGGATATTAGGAATAAATGAAAGAATGATGCATTAGAAAGTTGTGAGACTATTCGAATTTTTGTAAGATATACATATGTATGGTGCAGTGGAGAGAGGTTATAAAATGATACGTACAATAGCATAAACAAAAAGCCATTGAAATTAGAAAAACGAATGTGGGAAAAGAAATTCGAAGAAAAGAGTGAATAAAGGTGACATGTTGCTCCATGACACGGAAAATGAAGAAATAATTTATTTATTGTGGGAAAAGTGTTAGGAATTGGTGAAAGATATTTTGGGGTTGGGTTTATAAATAGATGCCTGATTATATGAGACTACCCGCACCCCGGTGGGGAATATGGGGGAGGGGATTTATAGGAGAGGGGGTGTGAAATAATTTTTTTTTTTTTTTCAAATACACAGAAAAATATTGTTAAAAATAATGAAAACGAAAATGGGAAAAGATTTGCGAAAATTGAAAAAAAAAATTTTCGTCGAAAATACCAATATAAAATTTTTATTGTTTTGCATAAATTTGTAATTTCTTTTTTTATTTATTAAATATTGATCATGCAGATGACAAAATAATTAAAGAATAAATTAAAAATGTTGTGGAAACTTTTTAAATAACATTAATAATTCATTTATGGAGTACTTCAAATTTCTTTGATTTAGTTAGCGGCACCCTGTAAACCAATTAAATATTTTTTTTATGCAGTTAAGGGGTAATAATGTCAAAATTAATTAGCCTAAATTTCATTATGATATCTTTAACACAACAAAAGTTACAGATTTTTGATAGCGACCAAGTCGTTTTGCCCCACTGTGCGCCGTGGGTATAGTTTCTGTACTATGATGCCCAATGACCTTTGATACGAGATTCCCACTCCTGTTATAAGTAGATTTGTTTTCAAATGAAGGTCGCTGTTGGCGCTCAATTACGAAAAAATTTGTTCAAAGCATAATTACTTAACAATAGTCCAATTGGGATTTGCTAAAAGGGCTTAGGTTGGCTGTTTCAAGCCGGAGCGCACATTTTTATTGGAATGTCTTCGGAAGGTTATTTGGAATGAAAATTTCAATATGCAGAACTTCAAAAACCATTGCTACACTCAGGAAAAACCTTGGAGTGAAAATTTGAAGTTTTAAGCTCTTTTTTTACATTTTAGCACGAATATCTCGGTAAATATCGTATCTACGTTAAAAATGAATATAAGTGAATTTGTTCGCAATAACATTTCCTATCAGAATATGTTTTTGTAATTTGTTCGCGAAACAAAAATGAAACCGAAGAAAACTTTTGATGCTTCAGGCTTCTGAACACGTAGCTAGAGAAAGTTAAAGGCCTCGGCTTTTCTGCTTTTCTTGGTGGCACGTATTCGTAAGTTGACTCATATTTCGCCCGGTATAACGCCTTTATACTTCTTCCTTTGAGGTTATTTTAAATCACAGGTCTATGCGAATTAACCGCAAACAATTGATGCCCTCAAAGTCAACATAATGAACGCAATCCAGGAAATTTAGCCTGATTTATGCAGAAAAGTCTGGCAAAAGTGGACCTCCTGAATACGTGCCACTAAGTAAGGCCGCGGTGGGCATTTGAACGACGTTATATTTCATGCATAATGCCATAAAATATTCTTTCAAATAAAATAAAAATGGAGTGCATATCTCACACACAATTTGTTTTATTTACATTTAAAAGTTGAGCGCCCTTATTGAAAGACCCTGTATGAAGAAAAAGGAGGATAAAATAAAGTTATGTCCACGTTTTGTAGTCACGCATAGTGAAATTATAATTCCTGGTGATGTTCTAAAGCCATTAAAAAAACCCTCATATATAATCCACCCAACCCAAAACAGATATCGCCTTGACTATATGTTATATCGCCATGGAAGAAGATAAAGACCTACGTTACTAAGAATCAAATTAAATTTATTGGTTTGCTTTCTTTATAGGGCTTTAATGAAATTTAGAGTACTAGATTCTTGAGAGTATATGGAACCACAACAGTTAAATCCAAAACGATTTTAATAACTTTGCATCAAAGTTGTAAGACTTCATTTAACTTGGTAAAAGCTTCCCAGAATACTCTGCCAAGACAATTTTCTTAAGTTATTTATTCGTCTAAAGAAAGCTTTCAGGCTTCTTTGTGTCCTCAATATAAAAGTTCACCGCGACTTAATGTGAATCTAGGGTTGTGAATAAGGGTAGACACTTTGGAGAGAATTTACAAAGTAAAAAATAAATCACTACAGGTTGTGACACCAAATAATTTTTATTGCTTGCTATTTTGCAAGCTTAAGATCCTTTAAACATTATTACTTCACTGTATTTGGAAGAACAAGTGTTCTTAGTAAACTTCATACTGCTCTACTTCCAACAAGTGTTTACAATACCTTTCGATAAATAACTACATTATTTCACAAGATAATTTTTTATTTTTGCAAATTGGATTACTTTGGTGAAGTTATCATATCGACAAGGAGGCGCGGCGCAATGGTTTTCATCAACAGTTAAACTCCAGAAAAAATTGTGAATATTGAAAAAAGACCATTTTATTTTGTTTTGTTATTATTTAAAGCTTAATAAACATGTATAATCGACATTATTTTATATTGTTCACTTAATAACCTTAAAACAATTTTAAATAAACATACATGTCGCAACGGGCAGGGGTGTATATATACATATATATAAATAGGCAATAGCCCAATTTATAATAATTCATTCCAAGACCTTAAGGGGGCCGATGCATTGAAAGTGTGTTTTCTTAAAGAATTTTTTTGATAGGTAAGGAATAAGCGGATCGAGTTAATTTTTTTATTAGTTTACCACAAGAGCTTGTACATTAGAAAACATTTTTTTTCGTGTGCCGGCGTTTCAAAATGGCGGCGAAGCCCGTGACTCAAGAGCCCCCTCTTATTTCAGTCGCTGCGTTCTCCCGGCGGGAGAACTGGTCTGAAACGAAGCAGGAAGAAAAAATTGTTAAAAAACAGTTGTGCCTTCAATGTGAACCTAGCTTTGAGACAAAAAAATTTTTTTTCCCCAATTGCGACTTGAATGAAAATTTTGCTTGTTTTTTTGGCTGAATTCGCAACCTCTACGGTCGGGGATTCGCGAAATCGGCTATAGATTTAGGTTCATCCAGTAGCCAAGGGTCTTTTGAAACTACAGTAAAATTTTCAGCGTGATTGAACCTTTTTTAATAAAGTTATCGTGAAGCGAGTAGTCGAAAATGTCGTTTCGAGGAATTTGAGTTCAAAGTTTGGGAAAGTGAAAAGACGAGTTCTCTACTTGCATATTAGTCGGTTATGCCTGCGCCGTAGAGTTGTCCTTCCTCTTGTTCAAGCAGCTGATTTTCGGCAAAAGTTTTTCGTTTCCGAAGCGTTCTTGCTTCTTTTGAATCGAGAAATGTGTGCCGGTCTGCGCGGAGCGGGGCGGTCCGGAGACGGAGCGATGGACAGCTGCTCACCCGCGCTACCTGACATCGCCGCTTCTATGTGAGATTCCATGAGACCGGATTGAGATATCGAGAAAAGCTTTTAGACACGCGTTCTCAACACCTTATAGAATATATTCCCGACGAAGAAAAAAATTAAAAATTTTTTTGATTTTACATGTATCCGGCCCCCTTAATTTCAAAGAAATGAGCAAAAGAAGGCACCTAATAAATTCTCGGCTTTTAAATTATTTAATTGTTTCCGTTTTAAATAGTATAATCAGTCTATTTCCTTTATGCCTGGTCCATTATAAATTCCATATATATCCACTCGGGCTTCAATACCTCTGAATATAGGGGATCTTAGAGCAATGGTTATTCGCCTGGTTCCTATCCCTCCAGCATATTTCGTTACTTCGGAAGGGTAAGGATTGTAGTCTAAGACCCTTACGTATGTAATATTGTAGTGGTTAACAAGTCCCTATAATATGCAAAAAATAAGAGTTTTACTTTGTTGCATGGAATTTAGTAATAATAAAATTCAATAAACAATTCAACGTACCCTCGGAGGAAATACAACATGTTCATAACGTACTCCCACAGTTCCATAGATACTGTAATAGTCGACAAAAATTTGGATGTCATCTGGACCTCTGGCACCGAATTCTGTTATGCTTTGAACTCTTTGGCAGTCAACAAGCACGAAAAAGTTCAAAAGACTTACAACCAGCGAAGTCTTCATCCTAAAGATCATTCACAAAATGACCACCCAGGCGAAAGCTCACAAGCAATTTCTATCGGGAAACAGACTTCTTATACATATACCAAATGGTTAGACGATTTAATATTTGCTTTCTCTCCAGTTGACAAGTGTTAAACACATGTTTGCAGTGTTTAATTTCCAAATGAATAAAAGGAAGACAGGAGTTGGATGTTGCTAATCTATCGTCGCGTTTAAATTGCACACTGTTTTGAAATCTGTATTCACATCAGCCGCAGCTATAACCGAACTACTTAATCTCGCCTGATTTCAAATCGTCATAAACACATCACTATTCGTTTGCAATGTTTATCCATTTCTACTGGTTCCTGCACCACTTCCGGTGAAATACATCTGCTGACAAAGAGGTCATTCTCGGTGTTGTGATTTGTGGAGCCTTAAAACCAGGGACCGTAACTGTTATTGTTCACTCCACTCGTAACGAGTATTGTGTGAGGTTTATGTATTTAATCATTGAGACCAGGTATTGATTGATTTTTACTCAGACGAACCAATTATTGCTTGAGTTTTATTTTTCCTTTTGAAATAACAATTTTGGTTTGATTTTTTTTTGACTCACAAGTAACGATTATTGCTTGAGCTTTATTTGTTCGGTCAGTGATAAAACTCAACAAGGTCATTCTTAGAAAAAAGTGGGACCACCTCGTATATCTTTCTCTTTTCAATATAAGCTTAATTTTCTACTGAACTTGGATTAATGGAAATAAGCAACTAATTTTATTTTACATATGAAATGACAAATTTTGAGGTCCGAGCAGCGCAAATAAAATGCATCTGACTTGAAATGTTTCACATAAAACGTAAAATAAAATTATCACTTCAAGTTTTATTTTTATTGTTGGCATTACAATAAGCATAATTCAATAAGAAGAAGGCAGAGAAAACTTTTCCCATTTGAGATGGCGACATAATCAGTCCAGTAGTTTATATGTCAGTGAATGCCGTCTCGAATTTTATGAGAATTCCTTTTTCACTGTACCAGGGAGCGTCTACGAGTGCGCAATAAAATAAGTTAAATTGAAATATTAGTTTAAATTGACTACGAAAATCCTGAAAACTGTTTGACATTTGAAAATCACTATTACGTAAAGTGTGGTAGGTATATACTTTAAAAAAACTTTAAAAAAAGTAATTTTTTCAGCAAATATTGGCCGCGCCAAATATTGTTCAGAGATACAGAGAAAACTGATAAAAAATACAAAAAAAGAACAAGTTAAACTCCAAAAATTATTCGCTGAAATTTTGGGTTCCATACAGAATATGATTTTATGCATGGAAATGGAGAGAAAAATCCGAAAAAAAAACTAAAATAATAATTTATGAATCACCTTGTAACTCGAAAACTACGCAAAATCGCGGAACATATGTACATGGGGTGGTTCGGATACACCTCAAGATGAGGTACCCAAATTTCACCTTTGGATGTCACTTCTCCGGCCACCCTGTATTTCAATTTAAAATGTCACACATCTATTTTATATCCCACTCGTGGAAGCCACCTGGTACAATAAGACGGGAATTCTCACGAAATCTAGTTGGCATTTCAATAAAAATATTATCGTTTATTAAGAGCCATACCACCACTATTAGAAATCAGATTTCGCTGTGATAGAAAAAGTTCACACCTATTATTTTGCTCACCGCTGTACATGTTCCACATCTTGGGAGAAAAAAATTTCAAAAACTCCTAAGGTGCTCAATATTCACTGCAATATTTTGAAATAGCAGAGTTCACAGAAGTAAGTTATGTACGTTTATCTCCGTACCTCCAGGATTTACAGAAATCAATTTAAACCGTTAAGCAGTTTTTATCGCGCATTCGAGGGATACACGACTGGAATGAAACTAATCCCTTCATCCACTCAGAGCGCAATGCTGATACAGCTATGCATCAGGTAAAATCAGACACAATAGGTTTTATTGGCTATAATTCTGACGAGCACCGAGTTTTCCCATTCAAAAGGCTCCAGACTACATATGAGCGGGTGCTCATCTCTCAAAGCAGCCAAAGCACATCACCTGAATGTAATGAGACACATCATGAACAACATGCTTAAAGTGGATGAAATAGACTACCTCGAAGCCATAAATCAAAGTCGGTAGGAGACTGAGTGCTTACACACTCCTTTGGCGGCAATCGATATGAGTTCAATGCGTTTCGGAAATTTAAGACAATAGCAGAAGGCCGACTGGGGGTGAAAATATACTGAGGCTGACGAGATAACCGTACCCTTTAACCCCAGGCACTTTCAATTGGAATGGGTGACGTATAGGTATGTATAGCAAGCGAATGGGCCTGTTTTATCAAATTTGCTTGCTTTCTGTTTATGTAGCGCACAAGCCCAAAAAGTACTCCGCGAGTGTAGGGAGCTCAAAGACTTATGACAGGTATGCGGCAAACATTGGGCGGCAGAAGCAAATATTTTACGCCTTGGAAATCCTCGAGGAATCCAAGCTTTTACTTGACTTCAGGTTAAGTGTCTACGCTTGATTCATTCCGCCAGTTTCGCTTGCCTAACATAATATGCCACTTCCAGCCAACAGTAACTATGTACATAAATTTCACGTTTCCTCATTCTGTCACAAAAGCGCAATTTGCCAAATTGCCTTATTGATATGAATATGTATGTGGATAGTCGTCGCATCCGGATTTACAACTCTTCACACTTCGGCACCAATGCCATTGGTGATTGCGACTAATTTTGTATGCAGCGATTTACGGTGTCGGTTTGCTGTCGTTTAATGATGCGAAGTATTGGCACAAATGCAATTTACCTTCGGCAGAACTTTCATCGAAAATTGAATTTTTAATGGGAGATTTACATAGGAATTGGGTATTCTGTGAGAGGAGGCCGTCAGGCGGCAGCTAAAAGTGCGCGTGGATTCTCGCCATTGAGGTTGCTGCTGTACATGTTGAATTTGCATAGATAGGTAAATCCCTGTTTAAAATTTTCTGAAAATACAATCAGGCGGAAATGTTCCGTGATATTCTGTAAAACATAGTTTCAAATAAAAGAAGCAATTTATGAAATTATGAGGACATTAAATATGTATGTAAAACACTTTGATGCATTGTGCATCACCATCTCTGCTTGACGCTGCGCCGCTCGTGTGCAAGAAAGGTAATTCATGTAAAGTGGAAGGATAGTCTAATCAGAGGATTGTAGCTTGAGCTAGGCGTTTAAAATTTTACTCGGGTTACGCTGAAGGTAAGGACTTCTCAGCGCTACAGGTTGAAAGTGGATTCCCTGTAACACCATATTGAAAGAGAAGCACGCCACGGTCCTGTAATACTATATCACCTCCTGTTGCTGGATGTAATGGATGGATGCACATTTAACCAAGCAATTTATTTTATGCGGTCCTTATGAGGTCTGCAATCTGCATAGTAGTTTAAAGCAAAATAGCGGAATGAAGCTATTGTTTTTTAGGTATTTAAAATCGCAAAAATTTTTTTTACTTTATGCATGTTACATGTAATTATAATTAAAAAACGTTTCGATGCTGCAATTAACTCATACATAGAGCGAGAGCTGACTGCAAATAAGAGCTCTGGCCTATCGGGCACTAGGATGAACTGTATTTTAAATGTTAGTACTCACAGCGACCTTAAGAAAAATTCTTGTCTGTTTGGGCAGAACCATCGTCTAAGCTTGGTATATTAATAATAGTAGGACAACCGCTTTTGGAAATATCTTATCTTCGATAAATATAAAAAGAAACCGTTTCGAGTAGAAGCATGAAATAGGGCTCAAATGAAAGGTGACACCCTCAACTTTTAGAAAAAAGTATATATTAACTTTTACAACCCTCATCAGAATGCCGGAAGTCGGAGAGGGGGCGAGGCATCAGTAAGGGAAGGCGAGTCATTCTATTTAGGTCAGAGCATAGTGAACCTTTCCTGAAAATATTGTCCACCAACTCGCTACCCTCCATCTTTTGCAGTCACTGCTCCGCTTATATGGGCTGATATCGACTTAAATCGGATGCATTAATGACCATTTTTTGCGTCGATTTGGCAACTTTGCGCCTCTCTACAGGCTTAACCTTTTGTCGCAGCGTCGTTATGTATAAAAGCAATGGAAAATGTTATGCTCTACAGTTTTTGTATGAATATATCATTTATTACGAGTTACCCAAAACGAGATAAATGCGAGAAACCAATTGTGGTCCTAATTTTCAATCGTTTTATCGAACACCCTTTCCATTTCTTCGATCGTGTAAAACACTTTCACAGTTAATTTTTTTTAGATTTACAATACAAATCTAATTTAAAAAACAAATAATACCCCCGGAAATATTTTAATCAATTAGACGCAACTTTAACTTATTTCTTTTGTAGTAAAAACAAATTCCCCGGAAATGTGCGCCTAGTCAGGAATTTTAAGGGGCTTTAATTGAGAACAAAAAATTACCTACTATATATTATAATATTTCAAAAACTCAATTAAATATAACGAAGTTATTTTTGGAAGTTTTAAGTGAACCAAAATTTTTGTTTTATTTCGCAAATACGCAGACTTGTTGCCATTCTCTGGGGTGGGCTGCTGGAAAACTTGAGACATTGTTCTCACCTGGATTTTTGTGGCTACGTCTCCATTAAATATTCTCATTCACCAGTCTTTCCACTTAAAATTAATATTCTGCATTGGTATAAATATGTAACCGTACTCCGGGGATAGATATACATACATATATCGAATAACTTGTTTTCCACTTTTAAAACAAAAAAATAAAACTCGGTCTCCCACTTTTCCACTGTCTCGGTTTCTTTTTTCACAAATATCTGCTTAAAGTTAGGAAGAACTGAAAAAGTGCGAAACTAATCAAAAATTCATGTTGTTGGATCTGCATTAACCTTGAATTATGAGGCGACAACTTCTTAACTGTATCATTTGACTGTAACCATATTTTGGGTTGAGGGTGTGAAGATGGTAAAGTGTAGAGTGCCTCACAGCAAAGAAAATGCAAATCACAATGGGTCTGAAATTAGCATTTTGCAGACTTCATCTGAAGTACTGGCAGCCATCGCTTGCAAACTTTCCACTTTATATGCATGTCTTCATGTCTGCTTGCGGTAGGACAATTTTCGCATTAGATTCCCGAGTGCGAGGACTTAATTATTATCAGATGCGTCTTTTAATTGTCTTCAAAAGATTAAGAAAAGACAGTCAGTGGTTTTACACATTTAGAAATAAGTATAATGAATATGCAAATTTGGCGATACAAATAAATTTGTTCACACAATCAATCTTAAACAAAGTACGTGTAAAACTATTTTAAAAATCATTTAATAATTTAAATGATAGGTGTCTATAAATCAAATATTAAGTAAATATTTTAAGTATTTTTTGATCTCTGGCCAATGCAGACCAAAGGAAAATGTTTGTTTAATTTACCAGGGGGATCTGTGAGATCTGTGTAACTGTAAATGAAAATTTATATATTATATAAGAATCGAAATATATTCCAAAGAAAATTGATTGACTTTTGATTTGTGTTTTTTCAACAAATATCTGTAAAAATTTAGTAAAAGAAGAATTGTGTGAAAACGCTTGTCTTTAATGCATTAAGTAATTAGATCCTGTTTTTCAAAATGTTTAAACAAAAGGCAACCAAAAAGTTAATGTCTTAACGTTCCTATACCCGCTTTATTTTTCATAACACGTACACCCGCGTGCGTCGGTCCGTGAGTCAAAGTCGTAAATGTATTAAAATATTTCTAAAAATTCGCTTAGTTTAATACTTTTGGGTTATTCTTGAATAACAAAGGTTCGTAATTATTTTCAATGGTCAGCCTACAAACACAGTCATTTCCAAGATAATTTCAAAATCGCCGGTCTGGGGGAACAATGCCCGGGTATCGGAAGATTGGATTTAAAAAGCGATTTTTGTTACAAAATCGATAAGATTTAATCTAAATAATATAACATGTGTACTTAAGAGCGTCTAAACTCCAAAAACATTCATTTGAAGTTATTTTATATGAACATGGCATCTAAACAAAACAACAAGAGAATCTGGATAAAATGTTTAGTTATCTTCAGAAGTGGGGCAAAACCGCGGAGTGCGCAGATTTACACCATGACACGGGCGCAGAACAGCCCAAATCAAAAAAGGGATTTTTTAACAAATAGTTTGCACATCCCAGCCAAATAAACCTTGACTGAGAAATATGAACCTTCTTGTAGTACCTACAGTCCTACTTACCGTTCTCGTGAAAACACTGTTTATAACACTACTGAAATTAACGTTAGCGATGGTTCTAAATATGTTAATGCAAGTTATCTTACCAGCTCTCAAATGTAAGGCAAAATTGTGCTGCCATCTGCTTGAAACGTGATTACATTTCCTATTAAACGAAAACAGAACTGCCAGGATGTTTGGTGCCAGGTATTACCCAGCGCGCGGTATTACACCCATCCGACCACCTAAGGATAGCTACGCAGAGGAGTACAGCAACAGCGTGTATGAGAGAAGCAAAAAAGAATTATAGCTTGTCAGTGAATGGCAGCGTGTAAATAGATTATAAAGAGGGCATAGACATTATAGCAGGAACTTCGGAAAATTTTGAATTGTAAGCCCCCCTGATTATGTCTACATATTTACGCCTGCATTGAGCAACCAATACGAATACAGCCAATTCTAACACATCTGGGAATGTGGTAAGCTATATCTGGCTTACAGCCGTTCCATGATTAGTTTATATTTCCATGATTACACTACTCTCCGCTAAACAATTCACAACAAATTTGACAGATGTTGTTTTAACAACATGGCCGCTATAACCTAAAATATTCGAGCGTCCATATTAAATGATCCTTTACAATTTATATGTCAGTGAATGGATTGCTTTGGAAATTACGTTTCCTCAAAAGTGGCTACAAGCCTATACTATACTAGCTATATATAATATGTATGTATGTATGAGGTACACAACACATCTCCACAAGCAAAAATGAATGAATTTCTAATTCCTAGTTCAATGTTGAAAAAATTTAAACATTTGTGAAGATTTGAAGATTAAAGTAGGAATTTTCTTAGAAATGTGAATGTTAATAAATTTGCGGTGTGTTTGTAATCCTTTGCTGACACACATACATACATAGGCATCACAATTTGTTAACATTAACTTTTCCACGAAAATTCTTGCTTTCATCTTCGCAAATGTTGAAATTCTTTCCACATTGATAAGAATTACGGGTTTCCCTGCGCACATACCATAAGCCTACATAATTTTTAAAACATCACAAGCGAAGTTGTTTATAAAGGAATTTAATATGCGGTGCTGCCGACTTCCTCTACTAAAGCCACTTCACCTACATCAAATGTGCAGTAGACGGAATTGAGTTGTAAAATTGTTTACATACAAGTCCACAGTGAGGGCAAAGATTAAATGTACTTCTCATACCACCCTCGTATATTTTAAGTATGAACTCCATGTTGCGTACCTACGAGATATTTGTCAAATTTAACAATTATGCGACGTTGAGGTAAAGAATAAAAAAGCATCCATCGCGATACGTGCTTTTGTGACTGTTCCCTGCAATATTTTTTTTCTACATTTAACGCATGACTGAATATATATAGGTATAGGAATATGTTAACTTAGGAACTAGCGTATCTTAATGCTAGTAAGAGAACGCATTATATAGATGTCTTTTGAGCATTTTTTAATAACTCTTGAAATAATATACATTAATTTTGATGGGTAGATGTTAAATTATTCAATGGCTCACAGTCACAAAAAATTAATTAACAGTTGTAAAACTCCCCAGGCAAACAAAGTTCTGTCATTGGTAGCAATTACTCTGGCATTTGTCGGAAAAGGTTTATTTATAGACCAAACTGATGTGGGCGCAAACAGGAGTTTAATTTGAATTGAACAAAATCTCCATTTTGAAATTTTTTATAACGCAAGCTACAGGAGCGGGATATTCAGACAGTAAAATTCCTAAAAGGGCAGTCGCTATTCACCTGGGGCTGTACGGACTTTAAACGAAATCTCTATTTACGGACAAAAATGTCGACCATAACAAAAAGCATGTAATTACTTCGATGATTGAGGTTTAAGTCCTTTTTGTTTAGTCCTGACTCCAAAATCTGTTGAGAATCAGTCAGGAGAAAGGTTGCAGCTTATTAAAGTAGGTACCCTAATTTACAAATATAAAATATTTTCTACTCCAGTCCAGACGGAACATAGGGCTTCCACAAAGTCTTTCTAAGTCGAAGCTCTGCTTTTGTTTCCTGAATCGTTTATGTTCGCTATGCTGGGTGATTAGCTTGTTGTTGTTTTTGCCTTACAAAAGGTGAATAAAGTTTAAAATACCATGTATAACTGCGATGACAGCAAGAAGGATAAAAATATTATTTTTCTTACATTTTATATCGCCACGCAAATTCTTTGCCAGAAATCCGTCAAAGAAATAGAATCGAATCGAATAAGAATACGAATACGAGCGTTCGATAATCACTTGAATTCGTATTGCAAAATAGCATGATATGAAAACGGATCCGGGTTTGGGAAATTTTCGGATGCGGATACAGAAATAGGAAAACATCGTATTTCCTTCAATCGCACACGAAATCTATTCAAAAATAAGGCCCCAGGGCTGCTGCAGCAACCGTCGTCGTCGGGCGAACAAACAGCCAAACAAACATTGTAGCGATTAGAGTTCCATTTGGACTCTTCGAGTATATAAACTCGCACCGACAAATATGTTAGGTATGGAAATATAAGTAGCATTTGCACAAGTGGGCTGGGCACAGTTATTCATCCTTGCACGTTAAAGTAAGTCAGGACTTAAAAAAACCATTTTATTTTTTTCTCTTTATTATAAACGTATAAAATAAAAAAAATAAAGTTTATCCAAACTGAGAATCAAACTGCAGAGATGTAGGTCTACTGATACTCATTGCCCGATTAAAAACTCCCTTCTTGCGCCCTTCGGGGTTATAGAAAGAAATCACACCAGACGCGTAAATCGGGTACTTCTCCATGAGCTCCTGCATTTCTTCCTCACTATGCTCCGGAATTTTGATTTGCCCAAACTTGTCAAGATACTCGGTGGTTTTTTCCTCCTCATGTATCTGATTTTTTTTTTGCATTTGCTGTATATACTCCTGGTAAAACTGGTGCCACAGAAATTGCTCATACCGACTTTCACGAGTTACTATAGAAATCGGATGCTTAAAATAACTTAAAAATGTTTCCCAAATTGGTACCTTACTTATCTGTTTCCTCCTTCTCGGAGTCGTGTAATTTTCCTGAATTTCTGTTTTAGGCAACTCCCAGCATCCCGTTTCGCTCTTGTAGTTACCAGGCCGTCCTCGGGGCGAAATGATATTTTCAGGACAGCGAGCGCTGTAAGGAATGCTTTCCTTATTTTCAGACATCACAACAATACTAAAATCCGAATCCGGTAAATTTTCATAAACATCTGTTGCTCAGACATTTTGTTTAAGCTACCTGCTGGTGCTCGCAAGTAGCTATAGTAACAATATGGGGGGCTACTTATTTATACATGCACTTGCTGTTCACAGAGGAGTGTGATTTGAGTGTGTGCCATTTCGTTCCGGCAGGGAAATACATATATTGAAGGTATTATCTTTTTGTACGACTTGAATTTGGGGGGACTTCAGCATTTTTCAAACTTGGAAACTATACATGTTACAGTATGGGTTTTTAGGGTCAATGAACTCCACTTATGGAAGCATACGTTGTGAACGCGGCAGTGGAGAAAGTATCAAAAACGTTTTGGAAGAATTTCGAAACCACTGCAGCGTTAATATAAGTACATTTTCGGACGTCTTAATATATAATACCAAGTCCCAATGGTGACTGAAGGTCGTGGGCTTTCTACCATCATTCTCGAACTCTCCTTCTCATATTTGCTCTTTCCTGGACAATGTGGCTTCATCTGGCCTTAGTCAATGCAACGATGTGTTAAACATCTATGGAAGGCTTTGGATTCGACGGTTGCTCTAACTACTGATGTTTGTAATTATGGTTTTAATTTTCGCAAAGCCAATTTTGCACTACCTGACGAGTGCCTTTCGGCTTTTGATTGGTCGCTAATATTTAACGAGCTTGATATTGTCAAGGCTGTTGCCACATTTTACGAAATTCTTAATCTATGCTTTATAACATACATAAAGGCTGAAAGTGGTACCAAATGAAAGCTTTCTTATGCCTATCAAATTGTAGACTGATTTTATTTCTTTTAAAGATTTCCAGAGGAATTGGGGAAGATAGTCAAAATTGTAATCAGTTCTCAGAATTCTGGTTAGGTATGCAGAAGTGCACACGCCACACAAGTTGTCCGCACACCACTTAAGTTGTTATACAATGTACTTAAGGCTTAGTGTATACCCCTTAAGTTTTATAAGTCTGTTTTGTCAGTGCCGGATTTACCTATGACGGTGCCCCAAGCAACCTCAGGTTTTTGGGGCCCTCATTCTAAAATTAACCCCCCCCCCCCCCATATTTTAAAATAATAAATAACCAGTTAATTTTGCGAAATCAATATATTGTTCAGTTTACTTATAATTTTCTAACTAAGTCACAACTTTTTCCTACTTTTCTCAGTAGCAAATTGATGAATGATATCATCAAAGTCAAGTTTTTGAAGCTTGTCTTTTTCGATAAACAGTAAGCCTAGTTAAATCACTTAATTTTTTTTGGCACATTGATGAGCGTAAATAATTTTTGACGCGTTTCAATGCGTTGCATGATCTCTCCCCTGTACTATTATAATAGTTATCGGTAGTGTAAGGAATAGGCTGATGATGCATTCAAAATTTGGAAACGCTGACAACAATTGATCCTTGAAAATTATTTGGTACAATTCAACGAATGTTTTACGATGCTCGTTTCCGTATACCTGTTTCAAATAGATGTGAAAATTTTGAATTTCGTCACAATGTTCATGTTAACATCATTTGGATAGTCTTTTATCAGTCTTTCTAAACTCTCTGTGATTTCCTCCTCCTTCGACGCATTTAAATTGACAAGAAAAGAGAATTTAGCCGCGATATCAATGTATGCCGTAACACGTTGTCACAAGTTGGTTGTCAAAGAATCGATCAAAGGAAGAAACGATTTTATCCGAAAACTATCACTATTTTTTCATTTTGCATTTTTTATTTTATTTTTTCAAATTTCCGAATGTGTTTTCAACATTTTTCAATTTTTGGGGCCCCTGTCCAAGCGGGGCCCCAAGCAATTGCTTCCTTTGCTTCCTGGTAAATCCGCCACTTTTGGGACACACAGACTTTTGAGTGTCCAGGTGTCGCACTCAAGCTGATTTCGCAATTTCGAAATTGGTATGTCAGCTGTGCAAGTTGCTCAAACCTCCCACAAAGGAATAGTACTTTATGCAGATATACATAAGTATTGGGGTATGGACTGGCAGCATACCATTCATAAATAAATATGATCATTGATTAATCGTTGTGGCAGTGAGGCGCAGATTGTTATTAATTACTAGGGGAAGCCGTAGTTGACTAAAACAAAGAATCGTTACTAAATTGTAGACTTATAAAATAAATTTGCGTCCTGATTCGCTTTGGTGGGACCCTCTGATTTTTATTTTTATTTTTCGGTAATCTAAACTTGGTTATAAACACTGAAACTTTCAAAGTGCTTGTTACTGCTGTCGTGAAATTTTAAAGCTCAGATTAATGCTGTTGCCACATAAGTTATAGCCGATTGTTTCGTCCCTTTAAAATGACGGTGTGAGGAGATTGATTGAGATTGAGTTGTTGCAATTTGGGAGTAATTTTTTTTTAACTATGTAGGTATGTGGTTTTATTTTCAGAATTGTGAAAAATGCTTCGAACGTAGTACATGTTGTTGTTTTGTTTTGTTGTTGTTTTTGTATGAGTCGTACTTGATCTGATTTTATTTTTTAAAGTCCTTGGGAACTTGAAGTACTGAAGGCGATATCGAATAAATCCTATATACAGCTCTTACATTTTTCATTACAGTTCACCCTCACAAGCATGAATAGCATTATTTTGAAAAGAACCCATAAAGCATCCAATACTTATGGATATGAGACAGTGGAATTCCCAATCAGAAATCTATCATGGGAATCGATCAAAAACTCGGAAATTCTAAAAGGAATTCCGCTGAAAGAGGAAATACTGTACCGTACGTCTCTATTACGGGCATCATTTCAGAGTCAAACTCACAACAAGCAGGCATCTTGGCGAAACACCTCATGTTTACGATCCAAGAAAATATATTTTACATTGAGCTGCTCTGGAAAATCGGATCGAGTACAAGGCGAATTTTGCTCGCTGCTGCTTAAACTTTATTGTTGCTGCTTCTGAAAAGTAATCCGCCTTCAGATAATAAAAATTTTGCGTTTCATTAGGAAGCTCCAATTAGCGGAGAAATCAAATCAATTCGCGCTTCATCCGCTCAAATAAACTTTTTATTTTTCAACAGGAAGGCAAACAGATGTAAACAATTAAATTGACTCGAAGTAGGATGGAAGTGTTTTCTGATTTTATTATTTTAATACTCCTTGCATGATGTAGCAGTAGCAGGTGGGATAATTGCAGATTCACTCGACTGGTTTACTTCAATGAATGTGATGCCCAAATAGCCAGAAAAGCTGCACGTGAACGAACTTAAGCCGCCTTTTATTACGTGTACTCGTGCGCCTTTTATGCCAGATTATTTTGAATCACTTCAATTTTGTGGGTCAGGTCCATCGCATGCCCGGGAATAATATCCAACCTATGCTTTATACAATGCTAGCTGATTTGTTTCCATTTTCTGGTTTCCACTGTGTATGTTCTGTACACACAATTCCAGGGCCCGCGAAATATTTTCCCGAAATCTCTCAGTCCAAGTGGATGAGGAATACATGATGGTTTCGAATTGGAATTTCACGTGTCGTAAATTGGGAGAATTTGTAATGCAATTAAGCTGCAGGAGTGCAGAGCAGGTGAATATATTTTTAGCACGGATGATTGTTTGCAGTCTAAACAAATCGCTCAGTTTTCGAGGTAAATACATGCTGCGGATTATCATCATTATTATTTTTATTCAAACTACCGAAAATTTGTAATTTTAGTCTTTCATCATGCGAACTAAATTGAATATCCTCAATTTACGCTCAATTTATTTTCCCTTAAAAAAAAGAAAGAGATTAAACAGTAAAGTTATGTTCACATGACGACAGTCAGACTGAGAACAGTAGTGAATCTCCCTTAAACCCTTAAAGCGAACTCTAGGAATTTTGATGAGCTTGAGTTTTTAGTAGTAGAGGATAAGGATATATTTCTGCCAATGAAGTATGGGGCGTTCCATATATAAGCCCAGTATAAACAAAACTATGGTTAGATAACACCACATCTTATATACTACAGCACGTACAGAAGTTCAAATAGAAAATGCAATGAGGGGATTTTATTGGATTTATTGAGGATATTATTAGCATAGCATACCAAGTCTCCCTTGAGAACGTGCAGAATTTTCATGTTATCACTTTATCCATAATTGGTTTATGGGATGAATGGGCTACTATTTTTGGAAAAGAAGGGCTTCGAATAGCAACTGTATTGTCGGCCTTTGGGTGACATAGATGTGTAAATTGTGTAAATGTGTAAACACGAGTTATATTTAGAGAGGAAAACCTCAGCTGAATGTAAAACAGATAAAGATTCCAATGTCTTTAGATCAAATATATTTTATTATAGGTTTGAATAGGTTACGTATTTCAAATGATGGATTTTTCTGCACAAGTTCGCTGCCTGCCCCCCCTGCCTGTGTTCTTTTCAGAATGAGAAAAAGCCTTGTGGTAGAGTAATTCAAAAGGTGATATATTAATTTACTTTTGTGATTATCCAGAATATTAAACTAATTAGTGAAAAGTTTTGTATGAAAAATTCGCACCAAGTATGCATTTCATTTAGGTAATGTTTCAAAAAAAAAATTAGAACTTTTCAAAAACATAGAAAAATTGAAACTAATTTTTAATTTTATGCTAATATCTCAGAAGAAAGCCCTATGAAGGTAAAACGTTCTTTTACTTTTCTAAAAGTGCATGATAAATTCTATAGAGTAAAAAAAGGCATTACCTCTATCCTTGTTTTTAGGGTTTGAGAGCAGTGGTAGAGATTTTTTTTATAAATATTTCTGCATATAATAAAAACGTTATTCTGTTCGTCATCATTGACTTTCCCTCACTTTTTAACATATCCTGACCAAACCATAAGAGTAATCTTGATGAAACAAAAAATCTCAAAGAGTGTGTTCAAAAATTGGATGCAAAAATTATAGATTAGTTCAGTCGTAACACACTTATAGAATTAACAACAACACATTACATATTAACAAATTATTATAAGAAAAACTGTTAACTCGATTTAGATGAAATTTGGTGTATTGTTTCATAATAGTAAGAGGTACTCTGAAACTTATTTCAAGATCGTACGTACAATCTAAATAGTTGAAAAAAATTCAGGAAAAATCTTTTTTTATGTAATTCTTTTCGTCCATCACTCCAATTTTGCAACAACAACAATGCAGAGTTCCTAAATTATACCATCTTTTGTGAAATTTTATTGTGAGACTTTCCCTTTTCAACTTTACCGTAAAATCAATAGTTCTTGAGTTACTTTCAAAAGAAAGTTAAAAAAAACGATATTTTGTTGGAGTTTTTCACATTTTGATTTTTCATAACTTTTTCACAACTCTTGAACTGGCGCATATAAAAATTATCATTCCTTAAGTCCTTCGGGAGGTTTTTGAGAAAAGAACCAGAGGTCCTATATGAAGCATCCAACATACCCCTTTTTAAAAAATATCCCGACTGGACTATAAGGGAATCACAATTTTCCAAGTTGAAAATTCAAATGTTTGATTGAATTGATTAAACTAATGAAGTCTACATAAATTTTTGTAAATAAATATAAAAATTAACTATGACGACCTTTCAACTGGCTACGATTAACATGAAAATCTAGCGAATCGGAACAGAGATATTAAAAAGGGTAAGCAATTCAGGTGACTTAACCGAGTCTTGCTGGCAATTGAATGTTAAGGCGGCTTTGGAGATATTCCGTTGATGTTCCAGTGATTCGAGAGATGGAAGCAAGAGAAGATCATCCTCTCAGGGCAGTCCGCGATGGGCAACTCTTAAAAAACTACGTTGAACCGCCTCAATCCACTTAACATGCTTCCGGTGAAAGGGGGACCAAACTGGGCTGCCATATTCAAAAATTGATCTGACTAATGCACAGTACAGGAATTGAGAGATGTAAGGATGATCGAATTCCTTAGACCGTCTTTTAATAAGATCCAAAGAATCTTTGAGTTAGTAGGCATGAGGGAGACATCATTGATGTAGATGGTAAATAGAAGAGGACCAAGATGACTATGCTGCGGAACACTAGATGTGTTCGTCAATAGTTCGGAAAGAATGCTACGGAATCAGACACATTTGTCACGTTAAAACAGGTACGAAGAAATCCAACCAATAAAACAGAAAGGGAAACCCAAAGTAGCCAATTTATATATCAGAAATATATACCATATCTCGAGGACTATGTATTCAACCGATCGATCCACTTGAAAATCGAAAAATTAAACTAAATGCCAATAACCAATTATTTAAAACAATTATATTTTTTATGAACAAATGTAATGGAAAAACTGCATTTTTGTTCTTTCTGACATAGTATGACTAATTTTTGGACCAAACTTATTTTTTTAGGTTCACATAGAAGAGACTGAAACAAAGCAGTAAAATTTTTGTTTTTGTTGGTTTCAGACGGCTAACAAAGACGCTAGACTGCTCAAAGTGCGATTGTCCTCTTTTGCGCAATCCCACACCACCGCCGTAATTTTGGAGTTATTGGAACAGAAAACAAAATCTTGTGTAGTATAGACAATCAGTAACAATATTCCAAATTTTCAAGAAGTTGGTGCGTTCATTCTTTAAAAAAAAATTCATCAAAACCGTCGGCGCTTTCCCCTCCTAAATTGTAATCCCTCCTTCAGGCCGTTAAGAGCCCTTCATATTCACAGATATTAAAACAAGCATTTCAACAGCACCCATCTATTTTGAAATTTTTTTTTTTAAAAGGAAACTGATTACTTCTGACGGCTTTACACATAAACGAAGTTTTGCAATTAAATTTGAATAAAATCCTAATTGCCGCTTTCCCAATCACCTGGATTCGTGATTAACTTAAATATCAGCCACCTGCAAATAAAGGTCACCATTTTATGGGCAGGGGGGATTAATTGACTTGTCTTCGCCTTTCCATTCATTTAAGCAAATTTAGTGGAAAGTGCATTCAGAGATTGCCTATTTAAGTAAATTGCTTCGAAACCATTTAAAAAAGTTTTTTCCGCTCTGCCAGTAAGTGGATGTTTTCTTTACCTCTGAAAATTCAGTATAAAAGGTTTTTGTTTACTGATTCCATTCCATTTTAATGACACCAAACACATTTTCCTGAACGGTTTTTATAGCAGGGGATACACAAAACACTTCATTTAACTCACAGTTCAAAGCCCATAATTTTTTGTTGAGTACGGAATTTGTCACTTCCACATTCCATCACATTGATTTTTACCCAACATCGGAAGGGTTATGTGTTCATCAGTCTATGTATGTTTGTTTGTCCGGATGTTACGGCCTAGAGGCCCACTGCATTAACCAATTTGGACAAATAAGTTCGTAAGAGATCGTTAGAATTGTATTAATCCTCCGGGTGTCATAGGTTGCAAGAAAAGAAGCAAAATGGCGGCCACGATATGTCAAAATTTTTGACAATCAAAAACAATTTTCAACAAATATTGTTAATATGGGCACCAGCCGAATGCTCCGGACAAATCAAATATAATAAAATAAATAAACAAATAAAAGGGTTTGACGAGCAGAATACGACAATATGACGGACGCCCCGGATCATGTCATGTAATTACTTATTACATTTTACCTGAAACTAATAAGCAGTAAATTATACAAACAAAAAACCCGACAACGGAAGAAACGAAGAATATGTAACAAAAAAAATATTCACACTTAATTCAAATCGGCAAAATTAAAAAAATTGTCAAAATAAAAACAAAGATATGAGTAGTTTGGTTGGTGTGGAAAATTGTCGGTTTTTATGCAAAACCTTTCTCTGGTCAGAGCTAAATATCATATTCCACATTTCTCATCATAAATTCATTTTCCATTGTGATCTTAGTGGACCTTTCTTGACTTGTTTTTAGACAGGTTTGTTTATTAATTCCTCGCGAGACCAAAAAAAATCCGAAAATCAACCCCTCTCCACTCAAAATAATTTTGCTATTTGTCCGCCACTGCTTACCCATATATTTGACTACTGTGCTCAAATTAGTGAGCATTAAAAACAAAGAGGCGTTATTTGATTTTTTGCAATAAAATTTTCCGACAATTTCCCAAAAAAACCAATTTTTGAGGTAAAAGCGCCGACCCTGCCTGATGGTTTTTTTGGTTCGGCCGTGGTTTCTTAGATTACGCATAAGATGCCAATTTTTTTAGCAATGGTTTTCGAACTAGTTCATATTGAAATTTTCATTCCAAACAACCTTCCGGAGGTTTTCCAATAAACATTTTCACTGCGGATCGAAACAACCAACGCCCTTTTTGAATAGATCCCGACTGGATTCTTCCTAACAGAATTGATATTTTTCATTTACAACCCTTCTTCCCGGAGGGAAAAGGGAAAATCGGAAGAGGTGTGAATGCGATTATACTTTACATCGGAAAGAATTGTGAAAGACGTGAAAATTATCGATGCATATAAATTAAAAACAACAATTTAATAAATCAGAAACTAGCAAATTAATTCACCAAATACCTTTTATCAACCAAGCAGCAAATTATGTACAGAGTATACAAATACAATTTTTGTTTCAATTTACATGTCTGCACTCTAAATATTTCTCGCCCCATAAAAAAACCATGTTATGGCGGAGGGTATGTTGTTCTCTTCAAGACGGGTAAAGGGGTAAATAAATTTGAATAAGCAGACGTCATGTCCAAATTATAATTATAATAATTAACTACGACCTTTTAATATAATTTCATACATTCGATGGCTCCACCTGCACAAGATTTGACAGAATCAAGGATATTTGTGTTTGGCTGACCACATTAAAGCGGTTGTTAATAAAGCTAATTCCACGCTAGAGTTTATAAAGAGATGGCCTAAGGAATTCCAGGATCTTTATATCACGCGGCTTCTCTATTGTACCTTTGTAAGACCAATTCTTAAGTACGTGTCTTGTCTTTGGTCTCCTTTTTACAGCACGTACATATGAGCCGTGTCAAGGCCATCCAAAACGTTTTGTTCGCGGACTCCCATGGAGTAACCCACGCTATCATCCTGATTCCATATTTGGATCGGCTCAAACTGATTAAACTTGCCTCCCTCGAGCTCGGACGTAACAACTCCAAGGCTGCTTTTGTTTTTGCCTCTCTGCAAGGTGCAGGGTCATTCAATAAGGACGCCTATCTTTTAAATGTAAATAAAACAAGTTGTGTGTGAGATATTCACTCCATTTTTATTTTATTCGAAAGAATATTTTATGGCATTAAGAATATAGAAATATAAAGTCGTTCAAATGTCCGCCGTGGCTTTGCTTGGTGGCACGAATTCGGGAGGTCCAATTTTCGATGACTGTCGCATAAATCCAGCTGAATTTGCAGAATGGCGTTCGTTATGTTAACTTTGAGGGCATCAATTGTTTGCGGTCGAAGGGAAGAAGTCTAAAGGCGTTATATCGCACGATCTTGGTAGCCAGTCTAAATCGCTCGTGCAGAATGTCCATCGTGGCATGCGCTGTGTGGCACGTAGCACCGTCCTGTTGGAACCAAATGTCGTCGGTATCGATATAATCTAGTGTAGGCCACGAGAAGTTGCTTATCCAAATTGCCTTGATTACATAGAGTGCAACAAAACGCTCGCTCCCTCACATTGTGCAATGCATGGTCAAGGCCTAATACTTATAAATTATTGTATAGTTTCGGCAAAAAAATTCAATTTCAATGAGGCTGAATTGTTTTTATTTCGACAATCCTGATGAAAAAAAAAACTTTTGCTGCTTAGTACATGCTACGGAGTCCTCAATTGATGCAAGTTCAACTCAAATGTAATATTAATTTTTAGTATTTAAAAAGCATGTGGCGTCATTAAACAGTCGTGCTAATTTATCGGTTGACAGGCTTATCGACAATCAATTTATCGATGCATTTACCCCACCACTATTTCACTCCAATGGTTGTCTAGTGTGAAAATTATATGATAAAATGTGTATTCGTGACCTTTGAACTGAAAATGCCAAATTGGCATGCCTTCCCTCCCTTCCACCTTCACAACCCCTTTTTTGTTCGGATGACTGGTCAGTGAAGTTTAAAAAGTCGAAACGTCAGCCTAATGGGGCGATTATCTGCTTTTGTATCGGACGTCAATTGATGTTCTTGATTTATGGTGGTAAATTATTTTTACAATCCTATCACTTCCCATGCTCTCAACTTCAGCGTTTCATATTCTCCTCACTAGCGTTCAATTTTTGGGTTCATGGAACCCGACTGCAGTCTAATGCCGTAACAGAGGTAGTAAATTGATGTAAGGAAGTATCTCTTAAAACTGATTACGGAAATCTTGACATTCTCCCGAGTCCCGACTTGTCCCCAATCGCATGTACCAGTAAACCCGTCTGCAGCTGCATTAATTCATTAAGTCGAAGAGGCTCACGACAAGGACATTACGTTCGTCAAGGTTAAGGGCTGCTGCCCCTTTATCTCAAGTGAAACGGTTTGGTCGGTCTGGAGTTATGTATTTTACGAGTTTGGAGTCGAAGATCTATATGCATGTACATATGTACTCAGAAAGAGGCTGTTGATTTCCACCACGTGGACCGACCAAAAGCGCCAACTCGACCTCTCTCTGCGCATTTCGTGCAGAACCAACCGGGTAAGCACTGCTCCAGATGTTGTTTTTAGCTTTTCCGCGAAGCTTCTTCCCGGCAGATAGTATATGTTCCTGAAATTGGTGTCCCTTATTCCAGTACCGGTGCCACACTTGGTCTGTGCGGTTGGTGACATTGAAGAGTTGATTCCGTTGAGTAGATTTTTAATCGGTACTTCACAAGAGGCTCGTAACGAAGCAGCTTTGGAGCCAAATACGGTTAACGGTCGTGTCCTTGGCTCCTTGGGAGTATATCTGAACTTCATTCTGCACGATTTATGGGAATTTAAGTTTCTTCTGCTCGAAGCACTGAAAATATGTTTGTCGGAAATTAGTGTGTGGTTTTTATAATAAAAGCTGGTGTGTCGAAGTGTGCTCGAGTGTGATGGCACATGGTGCAATATCCTGTTGATTCCGCTTAAGCCCTCTCAGAGGTTGAGTGCCGTGTAAATCCATTTCAACGTGTGGGCGTCGGGCGACCACTTTCGACGGTATAAACAAGGTTTCATTTAAGTTTATCTCATTGTTACTCTTCCGCACTTAGAAGCTTATTAAATTAATGAAGCAGTAACTTGGCCGCAGAGTGTAGTGCTGGTGAGTCGTAAATTCTCTTTTATTGCCCACTATCATAATTCCAAAGCTCATTCTTCACTTCTGATGTGCCTTTTGTGCCCTTTCCTTGAGCTATATTACCCCAAGCGCTGTTTCTCTTTATGGCATTAATATATTTGATATTGCAATAGTTCACTCAAGTTTGCGATTTATGTCCGGATTTGCTACATTAGAGCACCTGCGGTTGTCGTCTACGAATAAATTTTTCTTCCGAACGGACGTTCCTAATCCCAAGGGTCCGTGGTCTACCTTACAAGAGTTTCTGTTGTTCATATAGGGCTGAGCATATTTTCTACAAATAAGCTGTCGCCTTCTTATTTCGGGATAAACGGTCATTCACTACTATCCTGTCGACATATGCTCAACATCTGGGGGAGCATATTTGGGATTAAAGGACAACACATTTATATTTAACAAGGAAATGTTTCACGGTCCAACAACATATGGGGGAGCGATAAGAACAAGCTCCTTTTAGATACCCATGTGAGGATTTGAAATATGCAACACATTGTTGAGACATTGTTATTGATAGGCCAGGCATAACTTATGGATTGACAAGGCATATCTATATCTGAACATGCAGGAGGATATTTGGAATAGCCAATTTGGGTGACCCACACTTTTGTGAATCTTATTTCGGAGGTCTATTGCATTACAATATATTGAGAAATACGCATCGAATTTGGTGACAAATAGATAATATGTAGATTTTTAGAAGAGATTAAATACATACATATGTAGATGTTTTTTTGTACTTATAGGTACTAAACAGGATTTATATTTCATGCCTCCATCAATAAATGTTAAGTAATGCGTCAAAAGAAACAACTTAATTTAAGTTTGTTTTACACTTTTAAATTGATGCACTTAAATCGTTTGAAGAAATGAAGCGTACCTATAACATTCACTATGCAGTATCGCCAATACCGTCTATTCGCAACATGTGGAAAATATTTTCGTAGTTGCAAGCTGTTTTTATAATCTGAACATGTTATGGTATGGTGACACTTTATTTTCACGGTAAATGCAGGATTGAACAAAAAAGTGATTATAAAAAGATCAGGCAAGTGCGAATAGTATTGTATGTAGTAAAAAGTCGTGCTGAAAGCCCAAAATAAAAAAGTACCAAAACATTACTTATTGCATTTATGGTATCTTAAGCCATCTGACTCAATGGGGAAAGTCACACAACAATTTTAGTAGACTTTAAAATCATTTTTCCAAAAGTCTAATTATTTCTGTTTGTGGGTCATCAATCTACGTTCGAATACCCAATTTCATTTTAATAAATAAATGAATGGATGCGAGGGGAGCTGTGTCATACCTAATGATTCAGAGTACCCAAATTCATAACAAGAGTAGATCAATGGAGTTTGTTTAAAAAATTATTTTATGCTTTAAGATTTAATTTAAAAAACAGTTGGTGTGTCTCCCTTCTATTTTTCATGAATAGGTAGGGAAAAATGTTGCAACCTGATGTTATGTATTTATGTGCGTTTTTGTAATTTAGCAGAGTTTTACTCATCATGCGTTTATGTCAACAAGTTGAATTGTGCATAAATGTTTTTCCTATGCAACTCGCAATCTCGTTAATTTTCGAATAGTATTCATACTTCATGTATAGAGACCGATAGTGAAATTAACACAGGACAGGCTAAAACCAAGCAAAAAATTGTAAAGCTGTACTTAGAGAAAAAAACATTAATAGATTTTATGTAATGATGTCTGTAAAATGTCTCAAAGAAATCGATGTTCACGGAAACGGATGCGCCGTTTTTATTATTCCCTTTATGTTCCCCTAATTGGGAACTGCACAGTTCATAGATGAAATACTCCCCCGTTCCTTTGACATGCTCACCTTGATGAGTTTTCGGTCTAAAAGAAAAGTCTTCCATCAATTCCTTCTCCATTCTCTTTTATATTTTCTAATTGCGTGTCTTTTATTTCTCAAGAAATTCAAGATGCCTTATTGAATTTGTATTAGTGAAATTCTAAATTTCAACAGAATATTCATTATCAGCAGCTATTATAAATGTTTGTTGTACGTTATTTTTATTTGATATCGAAAAGTTTCGTTACTAGGTCTTTCATACCATATGCAGAAATTGTGATAAGCCCCAATTTCTTTTATTTAAAGGAAATCTATTTAATTAAAAATAGCAGACACGAAAGCGGAGAACTCTTGAAATTAAAAAAGCTCGATTGCTATTTCAGATCCGCCATTTTAAAGTAGCTATTTCTGCTTTAAAAATTCAAGATCTGCACCCTAAGAAGTATAAGTATTCGCGGTATCCCTTTCCGCCATCTTATTTTGAAATCTTGGTGGTTTTGAAATCAGTGGCCCTTAAGGGGGTCTACTAGTGTGACCGCCTCAAAAAAGGTGATATTTGGGAATTTTGTTTAAAGAAAACTACTGCATGGAATGTTTTAATGTTCGGACCAAAAAATCGAAAATTTAGCAAGTTATTTGCAATCTTCCAAGGCTCCAAAAAAAAAAGTCACTAAACGGCTGCAGTGATAGCGACCTTCACAGTGCCTGAAATCAGAAAAACAAAAAAGTTTATTAAACTTAAAGGTTTTTCCCGTACCATGACCCTCGGGCTAAAAAAACTATTTAAATTTGACAAAATGGCAGAGTTTCTAAAAAAAATTGCAAATTTCGCGCGAAAATTTAATGATTTTTGGCCTGTCAAAATTACATTTTTGATTTGATTAAAAAACTGGAGGTTCATGGTACGTAGAAAAATCTTTGAAAGAAGCTGCAATAAAAATCAAATCGATCGGATGATTTGTCTTCGAGTTATAACTGCAGTCAATTTGACAAATGTAGTTTCCAGAAAAACGCGTCTAAAGTTTAAGGGGCCTATATGGCTAAATTTTCGATTTTTTTTTATTGGCTTTTCTTTTTGTTCAATTATTTCCGAGTAAAACGCTGAAAACTAAACTCAAATCCGTAAGAAAATAACGAAGTTATGCGTTTTTTTAACTTTTAGATGTGTCGTTAAAAAAAGTACTTCAAATACTCTGTAATAACGGAAGCCTAATCGACGCACTAAATCCGCGCTATTTTTGGTTCACAACAGAGCAACTACGTTCTCTGTGATTCTCTGTTGCGTTTTTTGTGTAAACAAACCTTAATCAATGCGTTTCTAAGTAGCTTTTTCGTTGATAAACTTTGTTTTCTTCTATAAAGTCACACTTTAATTCGATTTTGCTCAGAATTCTCTTTTTTGACCGCAACTTTCGAACCGATGAACGGCTGCTCTTAATATGGCTGTAACTCAAAAACTATTTGAGATATGCACTTGAAATTTCAGTATGTTATTTTTAAAGGTATAAACTATCGAAATATGCAAAAATAGATATTTGAAAAATTTCACACTAGTAGACCCCCTTAAATTTTATTTCTGTTCATTTTCATTCAAATTCCTTGAAGTTGAATTATTTCAGTTGCTTGATCCACAATTTATTGAATTTCCAAATTTTGATAGTAGATTCGAAGCCAGCATCTTAGTTTAGTATTCATTTTCATTACCCTTAATTAAATTGGAGGAGTTTCGGTCGCCATATTGGATCTGCCCTTTCTACATAGGTTGGATTTTTATGATTTCAGATTTGAAATCAGCAACCCCGAGAACCTCTTAGTGTGGGTTTTCAAGGCAATCCTTTGAAGTTTAACTTTTTTCGTAGGCAATTTGGTTCCGCCATCTTAAATTTTCATAGATTTGAATTCTATAACACCAAAGGTGTCTTCATATTAAATTTCATCAAAATTGCTTAAAATTGAGGAATTTCGGTCGCCACATTGGATTCGCCATTCTGAATTTTTAAATTTTGATGACAGATTCGAAATCAGCAACCCTGAAAACCTCCTGGTGCAGATTTTCATGGTAATCCCTTGAATTTTAACTAATTTATCACCCTAACTAACTGGTAGCTAATTGGAATATATACTACCCTGTGTGAAAAAATGTGTGCGAGTAACAAACAAACGAACAAACCCACTTTCATTTTTATATACTATGTATAACATATACACATTTATATCTATATAGCTTTAACTCTATATTATTTGCTTTCGGACAAAAGCACATAGTAATACATTTTTGTTCAATTATAAAAATTATCGGATATCTCCTTTACAGACAATGTTGCAGGAAAGGCATTTTTTTCAGCTGGGCAAATCACTACGTCAATAAACGTGCCCAGTGGAAATTTCATTCTTAATTGGTTTTCTTTGGCAGAGAATGATATAATATGTAGTCTTCCTAACTAAGTTTCTCAATTAATAATATACTCATGGATTACATACTCGCAACCAACAGAATGGTGCTACTACCCGATATCATCCTTGCCGCAGATTGATATCCTAAATTAACTTGTTAAAGCGATATCCACCACCAAACACACAACAGACAATTACTAAATTAACCACAGCGGTTTCAGATGACCGCAAGGAGATAAAGTGCCGCAAGTAATCGATAAATCTGGTGTCTATAATTATCACGCAAAGCCGGGCAAAATTCAATGAACTAAATATTCTCCGCCCTGCGAAGTTCTCTTATAAATTATATTTGGCGGAATATGGTAGGCGTCCAGACAGCCAAAAAAAAAAAATTTCAAATATCTCCAACAAACGGAGGGGAGGTACGAAAGTATTACCTAATTCAATTATATAGTCATTAAGATATGGATTTCAGGTCGCATATTTAATGGTAGGTTTAATTCATTTATTTGTTAGATTTCATTTAGCCAAAGCATCGTATCTGGTACTTAGAATTTGGCAAATAAGCAAAAATTGAACCTTGCCCAGATTTTAAGACATTAATAAATAATTTCCAAATTAGAACCAGTTTATCCATTTGGCCCTGGGTCCCATCGGCGGCCTAATTAAGATATTACGTTTAAACATCTAAAGTGCTTTAATATTTCCGAAAAATTTCATTTATGGGATCCAAGCACTTCTCAGAAATTGTTTTGCGGAGATTACCGCAGATTATTCATCAAAGCTTGGATTTGGTTTGGAGGGTCATTTACCTTTGGCGTGAAGGAAATAAAAACAAGACAATGTATCCAATTATTATTAAAATAAATAAATTGTGGGGGGGATTCTAAGGTGAATGTTGTTGTTACCTACTTTTAAAAAACTTTTTTTTCAAGCAATTTTATTTGCTTTTCCGCCCTGCAGCTTATCGGGCTTTTGTTAGATGTAGGGTAAACTCCGGATAGCTGCTCCACGCGTAAAATACATTTCTTAAAACCCTAGTATAAGGGGATAGGTGTCTTGAGACCCCCACATACGGTCGAACAAATTGTGCACAATTTTGTTCGCCACAAATTTCATGGTAAGCCATACACTACGCAACGAGTTGCACAAACTTTAGTTGCATCTATGCTCTCGTCGCGTCATGTCACACTGAAGCTGCGTATTCTGCAACAACAGCACTGCACAATTAAAAGGAGATGGCATTGCTATTGCGGAACCCATTATATTTACTATTTCAACTGGGATGTCGGAAAGATCCCGTCTGCTTTAATTGTAATATCAAAGTTTAAACAAAATTCTTATTTGGTACCTACCTACTTAAAGTAAGTATTAAAATGTCCTCGTTTTTTGTAGTCGAGTTTTTTGTTTATTTTGTAATTTGGAAATTTTCATGACAGATTTGAGATCAGCGATCCCAAAACCCTCCTCCTCCTCCTCCACCCCCTTATCCGGTGCGCACCTAATGTTGATCTACATGGCAATTTCTTGAAGTTCACCAATAATTTAACTAAGTGGTAGCGATAATTGGAGTCGCCATTTTGAAACCTTGCACTTTGTCGAAATATACAACTAGCTCATAAGTTAAGTTGGAATATACATATATTACCTTGTGCGACAAAATGAAATCTTTCGAAGCATCAGTTTAGGCGTGGTTGAAGAAGGGTATTCACACTTTGATGCAAATGTGCCTTGTACCCTTGCATCAAGTGTAAAATTTTATATTTTCATATTTGTTTCTATGGCAACCGATTGTTTTCTGCACTTTTGCACGGTTTGCAACGATGCAAGACCCATTTGCATAAAAGTGTGTACCCCTACAGTTTTAATTAAATATTTTGTGTTAAGTTGTGCAATATCTGCGTATTGCAGTATCCACCTTTTCTCCTTTTAATTCAGATATTCTCATTAAGTTGAAATATTTCTCGTTCCATTTTACATTCTCTGTCGATAAAAGTTTGGATGAAAGGTGAGCACGTGAATTTCAGAGAAATCGTTGAGGTCCATCATATATACTGAAAATATTATTAAAATATTTCGAAATGATCCTTTCCAAATTTAAATTAACAAACTTTATACCACACGTGTACGTACGTCTGTTGTTTTATTGTTACTTCAGAAACATGGAAGGAAAACTGATTGCATTACAAAAGTTGGGAAATATGAATATTCCGCTGGCAACAAAAGATTTAATTCCACGTCTCATATATGCAGACAATTTTATTACGTTTTTCACTGTAGAATTAAATTTCGCGTGCATGGATAGCAACAGATTGAAAGTGTGAAAAAAAACGCAAAAAATTAAATTGAATACGCTTTTATACTTTTTGTTACCTGAGTGTAACGATGAAACGCCTACAAATGTGAAAATGAGAGGAAACAAGAAACAGGCGAACCGTTTTCCTTTTTTTGCACATTAAAATTCTTTTGCACCAAACAAGGCAACCTTTTTAATTTGCATAAATTTTCCGGGTATACAGGTTGTATTGCTTGTCGGCTAGATTTTTTCCTGACATGTACGGCATGGCATTCTGTTAAATAGATTACACTTGCTATAAAGAAGTCAGAAAGTGAAAATGTTGTGAAGGCTTCCACGTAAACATCCAACAACTGATATAACGATTAGGTCAAATTGGATTGCAATTTTGCTTACGCATGTCCATCTATTTTGGAGTAAGATTTTCCACTTTCCGACTGTCTCATGCATGGTTTTAACTGCCGTTACTTTAATTTTGGCATTTACTACAAAATTACAAAAGTAAATGAACGCATTAGTTCTATGGACTACTTTAAGAGTGTTGATCTGCGCGGTAGTTTGCTTAATTACGTGTACTAACTTAAATATGCAATGAAGCATATGAAAATTTCATATGAAATCAAATTAAAAGTGCTACATTTGCCTCGCGATGGAATGTCCTCCAGAGACATTGCTAGACAGTGTAGGAGTAACCACTTAGTTCAAACAATAAAGAAAGCTGCACAAGAGATCTTTCCCACGCAAAAATGGACATCCCACTTTAATTTCTAACCGCGAATCTCGGTTAATGGCTCATCATATTACGACTGGAGTAGCCAAAACATCTGAACAATCTGCGTTACAAGTTGAGAGTTTAGCTGGACTGGTATAAGAATCTTGCCGTACGGTTTAGCCAATTCATATTAACTATTATTCCTAATTTAGTTTTCCTTAGGTAATTTGGTCCGATGTATCAAAATTTTGCCGATATGAGTCCCATGGAAGGTCCTGGTATTGGAGCCATCTCAGTAAAGCATTCGATCACTTAAGTGTGAACCCCACTATGAAGAACGGGGGTGGTTATTTAATGGTTTGGGGGTGCATAACTACTAACGGTGTTGGTCCTTTGGTCCGAATTGATGGAACCCTCAGAAAGGAGTAATATTTACAAATTTTGAGGGAAAATCTGGCTTCCGCGATTCAACAGAGTGGAATTTACACAGCAAATGTGATATTCCAACAAGACGGACATCCCAAACATACATCAAAAAATGTTCAGCAGTGGCCCAAAAATTAAAGTTTTTCACTCTTAGAGTGGCCTGCTCAAAGCCCCGACCTCAATCCGGTTGAGCATGTCTGGGCTTATATGAAAAGGCAATTGAGTGAACATTATGAATAACCTGCTGGTCTCAATTGACTGTGGGAACGCGCCCACGACGTCTGGACGCCTATTTCACCTTGCTTTATTTCAAAGCTTTATGAACCAATACCTCCCCGAATTCAAGCCCTGAAATGAAAACAAATAAAGGTGATTGGACCAAATATTAGGGTGCATTCGATTTCATTTTTGATATGTTATTCACCTGCAAGTCAAAGGAAGAAATCATTCTTCCATTCTTCCACTTCTGCTACTCACTGTATACCTCAAAATATTAACATCAATGTTGTTTGCGTTTTCATACGGCGAAAGTGCCCAAAACGATAAAAGTCAATTCTCTGGCAGATGGCACAAATGTACATAAGTTGACGGAGATACTTATAAAGATTAAAATGTAATTTGTCTCTTTATGAGTAAACATTAAATTCGTTGTAAAGATACCGAGAAGCTACATTTTATAAATCTCAATGTTTAGTACTGATTTTATGTAATTTGAGCTACTGTGGTACTGGTTGTACTTCTGGTTATTTTGAAACATGCATCGGATCATCCTATCTTAACCGTAAAGTTTTTGAACTTAAAGAAGATACGAATATACCGGCTCAAGGAGCTAAACATAAAATTAAAGGAAAATAAAGGGCATTACACTGTAGGAGGAAAAGGCACAGCTGCAAAATACATTACCTTGCCAATTACCTGCCTTATCATGCTCCGTTTAATATTTCCACCTTTTCATAATTTTACACAAATTGCAGATTAAAAATGTATGCAAAATCGATAGTCATTCAATTATATTCATTGATGGCACCGCAGCACACCACGCATATTTCCAATATTGCTTTTTAATCGTCGATGTGAATGGCGCGTATTCGTATATGTATTTGTGTTTCATTAGCATGCATTTTATATGAACTTCGTTACATATATAATTAGACACTTTGTATATAATTTACCAAGCGCAATTACGAACACGCAAATCTTTGTGGCTTCCTCAAATTTAACTATTGGTTCAAGGCAGCATCTTTACAGAGAAATACGTTTGCATCAGACACGATACATTTCAAAGTGAAATATTTAAACAGGTTTCGATTTAACTCAAATTGTAACATGTTTGATCGAATTACAATTCATAGAATGTCGGACGTTCACTCTGTTCTGTAGATCAATGGCTAGAGCGGGGGCCTAATTTTCCAGAAGTCCCGGGTTCGATTCCCACATGATTGAGATTGTTTTTCTTTCTAAAGAGTCAGACTATAAGTGCAGCAGATATGAAGCGTCTAATGAAATAATGATAATGTGTCTACACTAGAAGTCAGACGTCCCGAGTTTGAATCCCATCGGAAATAACATTATGACTAAATATAAGAAAAGAAGGCAATTTTCGTTCGCGTATTTACTGTAGAATCAAATATGTATGTCTCTTGAATCAACTCTTTCTCATTTAAGTGAACAGTTAAACACGTTTATTTTTGAATTTAAGATTTTCAATGACTTGAAAATATCAAACAGATTAATATTTTTCTCAGTGTATGATATGACATACGTATATGCACATATACATATATGTACGAGTATATCCTACGAGATCTTCGGTGCAGCCACAAGAAAATTAATAAATCAGAATCAATTTGGGGAATAACAAATGAAGAGCATATTAATAGGTCTCGAGAGTGTCAGAGCATCGAAGCAAACGAAATGGCATTTGGCATTATTCACTACCAGACAGTCCCTCGTCGAATTTGTGTTTATAGCTCGGTTATACTTCTTAGGCTCAAAGCGTGACATATTGGTCTGGAAATGGTCTTCTTATTGTGGTGAGAATAAAATCATGTGTTACACTATGTAGAATGTTTTCGCGAAAATTGTCTGTAGCTATGCCACAACAATAATCCTCTTTTCAGTTACAAGTTTTCACATCTACATAACTAGACTTAGACTAACACTAACAGAAACCTAAGTAAGGATTGATGACTTATTTGTATTAAATTTATTTTCCTGCTATTTTGGTTTATATGTCGACCCCTTCCCGCCAATTTATCGTAAGTGACAAAAAGTAAATTTTACAGGAGAAGGATTTTTTTAATTTTCGTCGGTTACGCTACTGTGGTCATCCGAAAGGCTTACGTTAAAAATGGCTAAAATGAAAACCAAATAAGCGACAATTTTTTTCTTGAAAGTTCTTTTAATACAAACACTGCTCTAATTACCGAAGAACTTTATCTTTTATCATTTAAAACAAGAATGCACTATACATCGCCGTGAAACCAATATTTATCGTAAGCAACATGGAAGGAGCTTTGCGATAAATATTCCTCTCAAATTTGATGTCGCTTACCACACAGAGAAAATATGTACAAAACTCATGATAAAATTACCTAACTTCTAATTGTTTAACGGCACATATCAGTGTTGCTAGACTTTGGGAAACTATGTAAGGTGGGCAATAACGTCGATTACGATAAGAACCCAAATTCCGCAAAATTGTCGCTTACGCTAAATTGGCGGGAAGGGTTCGATATAGAGGAAAGGCGGCTACGGTGGGACACATTTTGTTTTTGGGGCATAAAACTTAATGGAAGAGAAAGAAACGTTTGAAATAATGTTCATACCAACATTTTTGCCGAATAGTAGAATTTTAAAACAAAAGTTTTTGAAGACTTTAAAAAAATGTCGGGTACCTCTTAAAAACCATCGAAAAGGTGGAAAAATGAAGTAGAAAAAAAATGGAATTAAATGTTTGTATAATATTTATAAAATTCCATTGAATATTTGTTTACAAAATTATAATAATAAAATAATAGAACAGTGAAGGTAAGAGCGAGGTAGAAGTCTGTCCTTGTAGATGGTGACTACCAGTGGACATGTAGTGATTTCATCTCACCTTTCTTATACAACGATGGAAGAAATAGCGTGTAGTAAAGTAACTGATTTTCTGATATATTGCTACTATGGATGCACCATGTACTATACTTTTGAAGACTGGCTGTTATAATTATATAATATAATTTTGTATAAGCATCTATATTACATAATTTATTTATAAATCAACCATTAAAGGCAACACGAAAATATTTATATTCCAACTCCCATTTTTGATAAAACAATTCATGAGAGGCTTCACCTTTTTTATTTTCAATCTCAAGAAAAATTTTTCGTAAAAAACAGACATGAAAAAATAGTCCTTGGTTTTTATTTTAAAAATTTCAACTCGAAGTTTGATGAAGACCTGCGGAAGTTGCCATTTATTCAATTGTGCAAGGGCATACGTTATTCCACTGTTACAGCCACTTTTCAAGAAATGACCTGAAATGACCTGAACATTTTCGAATATGCAATTAGTTCTCCCCCCTGATGGTATATGGTAAGTTCCACTCCCCCTCCTTTTGTAATAAACATCAAAAAAAGGTGCGATAAGTTTCGATGTTCACGTATTAATATACTATATATGTAGATTACCTTTTGGCGAAAATTTCGCTTACTTACCGAATATGGTATTAGTTATTATATTTAGAAGCCCATTCATAAAATTGTTTTGAAGTTGTTATTTGTTGTTCAACCAGTAACTAAAGACTAGCTCGAGTCGAGTCATCATTTTCACTGTTCGACCTATGCTATCACAAGGTCCTGTACATATTCCGAAGTTATTTTCATGGTAGTATATACATGCTGAGAAAATACATCAGACAAATACTAAATTTTTGAACTTGCTTCGAAGATTTCGTTTACGAAATTTGTCACTACCATATTTGCTGAAAACGTCAACGGCAACTGCGTCGTGATGATTACAATTTGATATTATAACTAATCTTCTATGAACCAGTTCATCATCAACTTTAAAGTAAATTATTTACTACTGGAAACATGTGGATTGATTACAATTCCACTGATAGCCTGCTGCCGCATTTTGCACTATATAATTTTTTGCGAAATCAGAAACAATCAGACATTTATCTGGTCTCAATGTAATTTTCAAAGACTTCATTAAATTTGTTTGCTCCTTTGCAATGAGTGAATGTGGTGATAAATTAATACAAAAATAATCAATGAAATCTAATGATGATTTAATACCACATAAGACTAAATTGAACCAACCGCATTATAATGATGAGAGATAATGGCTGAATTCAAAGAGTGATCAAAACTTAAAATTTGTTATGATTTGTTTATGAAATACTAACAACAAAATTATCATTCCTTGAAAATATTGAATTTTGCAGTGTAATCAACCGTCTTTTATTAAACAAAAAAAATATTTATGTCCAAATACATGGAGGTTGTAGCTGAGATCTATATCTTTCAACATGAGCTTATTTACATTTTTTAGATAATTTGTTAATTAGTATAACTATCTATATATTTTATACAAATGAGGAAGGCTTTTGGCATTGTTAACTTGTATCTCCCAAACTACTGAATGGATTTGAATGGAGTTTTCACTGTTGGATAGCTTGGTTCTTCGGAGAGGTTTTTGGCTATATGTAATTGTAGGGTTTCAATATGGCGGATCCAATATGGCGATCAAAAAGCTCAACTTCAAAAAATTGGAATGAAAATTCGTCGCCATTTTGGATCCGCCATTTTGATTTTTAAACATCATATTCGTAATCAGCGACCTCAAATAGCTTCTATAGCATTTTTCCGGTTTCATTCTTTTGAATTTTGCACGCAATATCAATAATATGTCGCAGTTGGAATGTGAAATGTTAAATTGACCCAACAAGAGTTCAGTAAGCGCTTTTTGGGGTTATTTTAAGAAATCATACTTTTATTCCGGGGAAATTTTAATTGAACACCGCATATTTTTCTGAGTGTGGGCTAATTAACAAATGGGAGTTTCTGTATCAGAGATCACGACGCGTACGAACACTTGAAGCCCATTTATTATACAAGGAGTCTCGTAACAGGGTAACTCTTGTTGGGGACTTCCAAGAGGCACTGCTACTCTAGTAAATTTAATAGTGATGCACAGCCGAATTTATTGTGGTGTAACTTACGAAAAGCGGGAGTCCACGGGGCGAATAAGACTCCTTGTGAGTTAAATCCTGATATCCTTAACCGTCATTTCCTGCCTTCGAATTCAACGAACGCAAACTTGTCAAATGACTTTTGACACTTTTCAACTCTGGGGGCTTATGATCCAACAACTATTTATTCTTTTGGTGCATTGATGTTGCGGAGCTAAAATCTGAAGCAGTGGGGCCAGATTTCTTATGCCCTCGCTTGATTATCTCAGGGGGCTATTCCAGTTTTCCACTTCCACGCGTACGTGTGAAATTATTATCCCTCATCATACGAGGTCGGTCATGGAGGGTTCTTTCTCTGTCCAGCCGCCCGTCTCTGGAATTCTCTTCCTCCAGAGGTTTATGATAGCTGGTTCGGTTGGTGCACTCAGGAATCTGATAAGCGAACATATAATATAGTAATTTTTTTTTGTGAACCTATACTTTTAATTTGATTTTTCCGTTTTTTCTTCCATTTATCTTTTTTTGTAGTGTTGGATATTTTCCAATTTTCAAATATATTTTTTGGGTCTTTCAACTAGGTACTCTAGAAGATTGTAAATCTTGTGTACAACATATCTTCATAATTAGGTTATTATTATTATTGTCAATCTCACAATATTTATGGCGTCAATTGTTTCGTTTTATTTTATTAAGATGCTCGCGTGTTCAGTGCGAGGCAATTACTTAAACATTTTGGGAAAAAATTAATGGAAACAAATTGTAAAATTGTGTCCTCTAAATATAATTATACATATTTTAATCATAGAAATAAATAAAAGTTAAACCACCACACCACTCGAAATAAATAAAAACCATCCTATAATTTTTATTTATGATAGCGGCAACGACTTAAAAGCCCATTTAAAATTTCTCTCGCATCTGAAAACACATAATATGCAAATTCATTTAAATTGTAAAGTTTATTGTGTCTGCTTTGAATCGGACTGTCCGCACTGCATTTGGATTTGTGTAATTCAGATTTCGTGCTATTTATGCAATCGGGAATTCCAACCGATGGCATTGTTTATTAACTTATATATTCTATTCCCTCGAGGTATGAGAAAATTGTATTTTGTGTAATTTATTTTTGTAATCACATTTGCCAAAGGTAATTTAGCAGCAAAGCGTAATAAAACCTTTAGAATACTCTCGCAATTAGGGCCACTATGTAAGATATTAGTCCGGTGAGCATAAAAACATTTTCCATGGGCCTTTGTTTCTGGCATGTGCTAAGCTCTAGAGAGGAGTTCTTGGAGAAAAATCCATAACTCCAGCCGGAAGCATGCACTGGAGTGTTGTCAGCGGAAAATTATTTCCGTGTAAAAACACTTTGCGGTCAGTCAGAGATACAATTTTTTCCCATCTTATGAATTCCCTCAGTGATGCAAAATTTAAGAGCTGTGCGATATTAAGGTGACCTTCTCCTAACTGAATTAAAAAAAAAGCAAAAGTTTGGGATTTTTTTACAAGAAAACCAAACAACATATGACCTTGAATCTTTTTTTATTTGGAAGTCTTCAACAAAAACTAGAAATTGTTTTTTTATTTTTTCATTTCTCGCTCACCCGTCGCCGCCAGAGGGCGCCAAAAAAAATCGGCCTTTTTCCGTAATTCCGTGATTGCGGCTCGCCAAATCATCTGACACAGAAAAATCAAAAAACCACTTAAATTAGACATTAGAATGTATAAATCTAACTAGGATCTAAGGAATCGCTCGACTAAAAAAAAAATTGCAGCCTTTTGAAGTCAAAAATCGAGAATTTTTCGACAAATTTTTTACAAAAAGTGCTGTAAAAAAAAAACTACTTGGGTTTTGTCTTATATCCTAGATAGATTTGTGAACAATTGAATTCAGAACAAATTGAACTCAGGTTTATGGAAATCGGTTGAGCGGTTCAAGAGATATCGTGGAACTACGATTGAAAAAATTAAGTCGAGAAAAATGCGTTTAAAGAAAAAAGAGGTTTTGAGTGGAATATTTCGCACAATACCGAGGAAATGAGCAGACTTACAGAATTAATTAATAGCACTTTAACTCGAAAACCATATTTTTTTTTTTCGTGAAATTTTAGGACATGATTCTAGTCATATTAAGGAACATTTTTCCGTAAAAAAAAATAAAAAAAAAATAGATTCTTTTTGACCCCAGTTAGGAGAAAGTCACCAAATATATATCACTATAACTCGAAAACCATATTTTTTTTTTTCGTGAAATTTTGGGACATGATTATAGACATATTAAGGTATATTTTTCCGTAAAAAAAAAAAAATCGTTTTTTTTTGCCCCAGTTAGGAGGGCACCAAATATATAGCACTGTAACTCGAAAACCATATTTTTTTTTTCCGTGAAATTTTGGGACACGATTATAGACATATTAAGGTATGTTTTTCCGTGAAAAAAAAAAATCGATTTTTTTGTACCCCAGTTAGGAGAAGGTCACCTTAAACGAGGAGTTGCACAATACAATCGTTCGTTGACTAGGTAAACTAGTCGAGGTCCGTGAACATTTCACGGCAACCACGAGTACTTCCTTGTCGTCGACTTATTAATTTTAATGACAAGTCACCCAATATAGGACGAGTTGTGGGAATTATTTTGTTTTATTGCAAACAAGAGGACGCTTTGTGATAAAACCCTTTGACAATTGACGTGCTAGATTGCTATATAAGTGGAGACATGGAACTACACTGATAGTGCAGCTCGATAGGATGTTTAATTACTTTGAGAATGTACAACTACCACTTACCAGCCCATAAACACGTACAAAACAGTACAGCTCAGGGCTGCCGTGTGACACGGAAGCGTTTCTTTCATTTTCACAACCACAATTCTTATTTACGCCCGAAATTGAGAAAAGACGGAGCTATGCAAAACTCTCGTGATATTTTTTGAAGGCTTTCGAGAGCCATTGCGTATGTTTATTTATCTGCCGTAAGTAAGGACAAAATTTTAGTAGGAAATCGAAATATCCTTGCCCGTGTGTTTGACATTGACACCAAAAATTCACTGTTTGAATAAGCTTAACTTAATCACACATTTGAGATGTTTACCTGTAGCTTGCGTGTCACTTATTATTCTATGGTATCTATTTGTATCTCAAATTAAATTGAAACCGCAGAGCTGAACAGTGCAATTCGAGGACAAAGGACACGCCACCTCAGAAGCAAAGCGTTATTTTTATGTTATGTTGTGAAGGTCCATTTTACACTAAAAATTGCTATTAAGTTACTACGTACGATTCAATGAATGTTTATTGGTAAATAGAACTGCTAATATACGAGGTCGTACCACAAGATAACTGGACTTCAACTGGATCAAAATAAATACATAATATAAATATATACAACAAGTCCAGTTGTTTGCGTCGTGCTTTACGTGTCGAATTCCGAGAGACAAGACCAAGGAACAGAGGGTGCGTACAGTAGCGTTGACCTGCTTGGACAAACAAATAAATGATTCGTGGGCTGGCAAAGGGATACACGCGTGAAGAATTTCGTGATTTAGAGCTTCAGGTCGAGGTAATCTCAGCGCAAGGCAAAGCGAATTCGGTCGATGGATTTTTAAATGTTATGAGATGAGACTCCCTTATGCGTATAGCTATAGAATAACATATGGTAAAATACAGATTTTTTTAAAATTCCGCAAAAGCTTTTCTACGTATATACGTTCTACCTCAATGGAATGGAAAAAAGATGGGCAATTCAATAAAAATAAAAAAGAGGTGCATTACTTACATGAACTTCGAAAAAAATTAGGAAAAACGTGAAATGTAAGAAATGTTGGAGCATTTTTTCACTTTTGAAAGTTACTGTACCTACAGTGGTAGAGGTAGGCCTACATTGGAAAGTACATTAATATGGTGGTTGTTTGGCGTGAGTTTGTTGTCACTGCGTTAATTATATCAAAAGATAAAAATAAAATTATAATGTGCATATCGAATTTATGAATCACCCTGTAACACGATTTTTTGTTCGCCTAGGAGAGATGTATCACTCTTATCATTTTGACTTGTGTCATACGATAGTCTGTAATTTGTCAACGGCACGACAGAGTTATCTTTAAGCATTCAGTAAAAAGAAAGGGTGGTTTACTGTTGAATAACATCGTAATCACATGTTCATAAGGAGTACGTGGACATGCCAAAAAATCTTAACGTTTCGTTACTTTGTGAACGTTTGGAATTTATACCCCTTTCTATGTCCCTCTGCGCCATAGCTATCAACTCTTTCCGTATTTTTGCCGAATGTATTCGACATTACCTGAATGCATTTTTTGCAGTCCAATAGTTTATTTCCATTGTTGTTATATCTCTCACTTTTATTGTTCAGAAAATACATCTGCATTTGATAATTGTGTTATAGGACTGTTTTAATCAGATATTTACGAATTGAAATGAAGTGACCTTCACGTCCGTGAAAATAATAAAGGAGAATGGCAATATTGTATTGGCACTATCGCTAGGCTGTGTCAAGTTGTGGTATACGTCATTTTAAAGGTCATAATTTCAGCTTTATTTTGTTGCATGAGATCAACAGAGAGAGACGAGTGCAGAGGAATGAATTATTTTAATGCCCATTTAAATTAAAGTTAATTTTTATTTATAAATGCGGTTTTTTTTATACAATATTACTATATTACCAGCCGTACCGTGTGGCTACCTGTCGCTCCTCCTCCACCGCCGCATGTAGATGCGTATATACTACTAGGAATATAATTTTTGTAATAAATGCTATTTTTAGTTTAAGTAGTTGTTCATACCTACCAAGCGTACCTGGATATTTTTAAGATAAGAGTATACAGGTACCTTCTTCGTACACAAAGCTATCATCACGACCTTCAAAATGACGTATATCACAACTTGATACACCACTATGGACAAAAGCGCCCATTCTCCTTTACCAATTGTTACCAAAAATTAACGCACATTCATCCCTCGACAATTCGTATTTTTGTTTCGCTGCAATAAAAGAAAACGCGCAGTTAAAGATTACGTAATCGGCAGAGAGTTCCAGGATCGGACAAGCATCCTAACCAGTCCCGGGTAACGAGCGATGAGTGTGTGTGTTAATTGGTTTAAGGAAAACAAGGGAATATGAATAGGGAAGTTAGAAAAGGGGAATAGGAATGACTCACTGAAGACGAGGAGCTATCCCAGTGTTAGGCAGGGATCAGCTGCTACATGCGTGATCGTCTGAACTGAGGTAGGAAGAATCGTAAAAACAAAACAGGGGATGAGCTCCTGAGGATGTAACATGATGGGGGAAAAGACTTCATTCTGTGAGTACAATTCAACGAGTGCAGTTCGGAAAGAATTAAGAGTGGACGTAATATTAGTATACAATATTATTGTGGTGCACTGGCTTTAACCACGTTTAACGTTTGAGTGGGTGGTGTGGTGTCGTAGTAGGGCAGAGTTTAGTTTAGTTTAGCTTAGTGTAATAATTTAGTAGGGGTATCTGCAGATGATGTGGTGAGTGCAAAATGGGATAGGTTCCCAAGGCAAGGGATAGGTTCCCAAGGCAAGGGATAGGTTCCCAAGCCAAGGGATAGGTTCCCAAGTTAAGGGATAGGTTCCCATAATGAGTGTGTGGGATCGTTTCCCCATGTGTATGTATATGTTGTATGTGAGAGTGCTATCCACTGGGTATTTCTCAGGAAATATTCACGCCCTGTTTGTTTTGTTTCAGGTGTGAATCAGGACTTCACGGTTGCTCCTGGACGGCAGTAATTTGTTTTGCTTCTTTTTGTATTCTTGAATTGGATTTTATTTTTGAATTGAATGTTCCTTTTAGTTTCTTTTATAAACGAATTTTGTTATGAAACGTGTGTCTCATTATAAATTATACCCTCTCGTTTACCATTCCTAATACAATCGAAGTAAATGTGATATGAAAAATTATATCATAAAAGTATTGTGTAGAAGGATCTGGAGACTTACAGAGGTCAAGTATATTCCACATTGACCCACGAAGAGAGGTGAAGTATCTGCCTGAGCACACCGGAAACACCCCCCAGTAAATCGGTAACGATATTTACAATACACATCAAAAAGGCAAAAATACTTTGAAAACATGTAATGATTTTTTGGTTACTCAGAAGGCACGAATTGCATGTGTGGGTGCGTGATGCCTATTTAACAATTTCCCAGAGAATGTAAATAAATATAAAAAGTAAAAATACACTAAAAAATGGGTGGGTAGTATAGTCAGGGCTGCAAACGTGAAGCTTTCGTGAGTACGTCTTTTTGGCCAATGATACCGTGGGATTCTTCTGTTGTGAATTCCATCCCTCCTTTTGTTTATAGGACCGTGGGATTCTTATATTCTTCCATTAATTCCCAAAATCCCGACTCTCCTGTACGGCATGAACCTTACTTCTAAAGAATTACCCAAATATGTATACAAGTGCAAACCGGCCTTTGATTGGCTCATTTCAGCCGCATCTAGGATTAACTAGTCAACGCGAGAAATAGATATTTTTGGTTCGCTGTTTGACTGATGAATTTAGGTACTCCTAGGTTGAAACGCAAAAATGTCTTGCGAAACCTGAGAATTGACTAGTCAAACTTAGGAGCGTATAGGCTTTATGCTGTGACTATTACACACGAATACATATGTATGCATATTATATTCCTAGAACGGAAAGCTATAAAAAAAATAAAATAATTAAAAAAGTTAGTTTCGGCGTCATTCATTTTTCGCAGTCGCATCTCCGCAATAGGCGCAAACTTTTTTGAGGTGGCCATTTTAATGCAGTTTTTTTGTTGAGAAAATTATATATATTTTGTATATCTTAAGAATAAAACTTACCTTCATAAAAAAGAGATTCCCAAAAAATCGACATTTTTTCCTATCTCTTACCAGAATGACGCCAATAAAAGGGGACTTAGAAGGGTGTAAATTTTGATAAAACTTTGCTCCCGGATTTTCTGCTGCGGATTTCAACACTTCCTGTTGGACGATTCTTGAGCATAAATTCTAATAAGCCAAAAAACTTAAATTGGTGAAGGTGAAGAAAACTTTTGAAATATTCGGCTGCTCGGTAATGCTTTCTTATTAGTAATAGCAAGAACTAGTACCTGTCTAATAAAAACGAATTTAGTGAAACATTTGCTGCCTCAACCTGAATGCTACAATAACGTTTACTTAAATTTTAACAAGAGTTAGTATGGTAATCTTTTTGTATACAGGCCACATCAAGAAGATTCACTGCTCAATACATATTATGTGTACATGAACCGGAACTCAATAAATTTTAATATTTGTGATCAACATATTTATTTCAGGTTGGCGCTTCAATTTTACACTCTAAATGGCAGAGAGCTCACAGCCTCTAAGTACAGCACAACCACCCTATAAATTTAAATTCCCCGAAAACGCGATTCAGCAACGACTTCCCCTCACGTTCTTTGAAATTCTTCCTTTCAATTTGTCGGAACTGATTCATTGACGCCCCACCCTAATATTTTCCGATTTTGCGTAAAAAATGCCTTTTGAAATATGGATACCTATGGGTGTGCGCTGCGGGGGCTCGTTGCGGAATTTAATATAAATTGCTTAACGCAATATATGCTAATAAATAATTTCCAGCGAAAACAGCCGGAAAGTAAACGCACACTTCACGAAGCAGTGCAAATTATCTTGTGAGTTCAAGTATTTACATAGTTTGGTCGCTTCTGGGTAATATATACGTAAGTTAACTAAGGTGGTGAAGAGCTGCTTCGTTCCTAGCCATTCTTAAAACTTATTGTTAGTTTATTCGCCCTTTTAATAAAAGTACAAAATATGTATGTCCACGCGTTTACTATTTGGGACATACGCATTCAAAAATTGGACCGCAATTATATGGTGTAGTAGGGAGGCGTTGTAAAATTAAGGAATCAAATTTAATAGTATCCCGGGAAACGCCGGGTCCGGGCAAGCTAGTTTATTATAATAATAAAAGGAATTAACGTTAATTATTCTATGACGAAAATCAAACTATTATAAAACTGACCACAATCAAAATTTCAATTGATTTCACAGCCGCATAATACAGGGTGGCGCAAAAGAAAGGGGTTTGAATAGTCTATAATTTCATTTTTAGAACCACTTCAAATTTCTTTTCTTTTAAATACAATACATGAATGGGAAATTTTTTTTGGCTCCCTCGGATTGCTCCTTGATATTATTTTTTAAGAGGATTATTCTCTGGATTATTCAAGTAGGAGCGTTCCTTTGAATATCATCAAGCAAAAAAAATCGAATGCAGTTAAACCCGGCGAACGTGGCGTGGCGGCCAATTAATATTGTTGTTTCTTGAAATAATGCGTTTATTTATTTCTTTGCAGATATTCGAAAGAAACTGTGCACGTGAATAAGCCAGATATCATACGTCAATTAAAAAAATCTTCGACAAAGAATTCGAGCGATTTCTCTTGAAATCTTGCGAAAAGTGATAGTAATCGTCTAATACCCTGGATACATGGGTACGGTCGAATGAAGATCCAGTAGGAATCATAATCGGTTGTGCCGTACGTGTATCACTGCGGATTTAGTTTAAATCTGTATTCGTAACTTTTCTTTAAACGCTATTCAATGAAACTCCCGAAAGCTATTCCTAGTGGATGAGATGACAGTCCTAGAAAAATGAGAGCATTTCCCAGTGTTGAACCGCCTGCAGCTGTTTATTGACAATATTCAAGAATGAAGATATTTCTTGAGACTAATATATACCAATAAATTTTAACAAAATGGTGGCACAAATGCCCCTAGCTAAAGTCTAGTCGCCGGTTACAATATTACCAGGCTTAAGGCATCACAAATACCTTTGAGAGGCACAGTGTTAATTCTGTTCTACATACCCAGCGGGAAATTTAGTCAGGCATTCCTAGGGAAGCAGGTTTGGAATCAGCAAATTTTATGAGAGAAAAATATGTTGCTTCCCTGTTGATTCCGGGGAATGCAGGGAGGCATCACCTAACGGAGCTTGCCTGCGACCGAAAAATATGTTGCTTCCCTGTTGATTCCGGGGAATGCAGGTAGGCATCACCTAACGGAGCTTGCCTGCGACCGAAAAATATGTTGCTTCCCTGTTGATTCCGGGGAATGCAGGTAGGCATCAACCCAATTGATCGCTGGGACCGAACCTTCTCCCTTTTGCTTTCAAGTCATGACTCATAAGAAAAACAAAGCGAAATCTTGCTCATTCCTGTTTTATCTTCTGTGCAGTAAAGTAAGTTGCGTATTTTTGCGTTCTATTGAGTGATTTTGGTGCGTTTTTGCGTGGTTTTTATAATAAAATCAGTTTTGTGTTTTCATAAAAGAGAAGGTAAGTTGAACAAAATGTTCAGTAAGGTGAACAAAATGTTCAGTAAGTTGAACAAGCTGGGAGCAGTATGAACCTGATTCCACTTGCATTCCATAGCAGCAAGCTGGGAGCAGTAAAAAAAAGCTTTTATACTGCTTCCTCCTGCGGACATGTAATGTTAAAAAGACATGGAGTGTCCAACGGAAAGGGAATCACTACATGCTTCCCAGGAGTTGCTTCAGTTTGCATCTTTGAGCGCTTCTTTTCCCGCTGGGTAATTGCATAATTGCATACCAGTGATAAAGCCATCATTAAAAGGAAAAACGCGCTTTCTCCCGGCGTGTGTGCACATCAATCTCCTAGTATTGGATTTTTCTCATCAATCTATTGCAGCAACAGTTCGTCCTTATAGTACTGGAACATCAGCACAGCCCAGCGGGAAATTTGGTCAGGCATTCCTAGGGAAGCGGGTTTGGAATCAGTAAATTTTATGAGAGAAAAATATGTTGCTTCCCTGTTGATTCCGGGGAAGGCAGGTATGCATCACCTAACTGAGCTTGCTGCGAGCGAATCTTCTCGCTTTGTTTTTAAGCCATAAAACTTAATCCTGTTTGATCTTTTTGTGCAGTAAGGTGCGTTTTTGGTTTTGCGTTCTATTGAGTGTTTTTTTGCGTTTTTTTAATAATAAAATCAGTTGTGAAAAATTGTTCTTGTGCTTTTATAAAAGAGAAGGTAAACGAAAATAATTCGGTGAAAGATTCCACATACATAAACATGTCATGCATTAGAGATTATACTTCCAGAGATGCAAGCTGGGAGCAATATGAACCTGATTCCATGTGCATTCCATAGCAGCAAGCTGGGAGCAGTAAAAAAAAGCTTTTTTACTGCTTCCTCCTGCGGACATGTAATGTTAAAAAGACATGGAGTGTCCAACGGAAGGGAAGCAATCCATAGCTTCCCAGGAGTTACTTCCGTTGCATTTTTGAGCGCTTCTTTTCCCGCTGGCAGTTCTCAGCATCAGCAGGAAGTCCACCTCAGCACGCTCCAAACACGGCCAGTTGGGCCCCACGGCTAAACATCTGCAAACCACAGAACAATTGAAACGTTCACACCGGCATCGTTATGTTGGACACGCAGCGGACTTCTGCCACTTCCCCACGTACGCCACAACCCCAAACGATCTTACCTGGCGAGCTCACAGAGCGAACTCTAGCTGTTTATTGACAACAAACCCAGTAAGCGATTCATACACCCTTTGAAAGCGTCACACGCTTCCGTCTCTTCTTCCAGCATTGAAAGCTTTCACAGTTAGATTCCGGCGGCGCCCGCGGTTAAAACACAACACACATGACACAACCTTTGCATTATTTGCTTTTCCGAAACATACTCGAAGAATGCATTGAATGTCAGAGCGCGTGAAGCGTTCAAAAGTTGTTTATTGCCCAACCGCGCTTCGAACGCTTTGAACCCTTTTCCATTAGGTTCTGCTTGTTCAAGAGCAATGTACTCAATTTTAGTTGTCAAAATGTATTGAGCTCGAAAAGGATGAAACACTCACTGGGTTTCCACCTTAACCCTTTGAGCGCTGAATGAACCGGAAAATCAATTTACAAGCGTGCAGTGGAAAAACATATTCTTATTAGGTTTGTTTTTTCTTTTAGCTGTAGCCTTTACAAGCGTCGTTGGTATGGAATGCAAATACGTTTTCCTAGTCCAAATTGAATAGTTGTGTGAAAATGCATAATGGATTGATATTTATATTATACTAGCTTGCCCGGACCCGGCGTTTCCCGGGATACTATTAAATTTGTATTCCTTAATTTTACAACGCCTCCCTACCGCACCACCGCCTTTCCTAAGGGACCCGGCGTTTTCCTATTTTCGTTTTGCACATGTTTCAGATACTTTCCAACAGTATTATTAAATTTAGTTTTCTTCATTTTACACCACCTCCTTATTGCACCCCCTCTCCTGTATCTTCCAACGGGGTGTGAGTGGTCTCATATTTAGAAATTTGAATAGCAGATTCGAAATCAATGATCCCGAAAATTCCCTAGTGCGGATTATCAGGGAAATCCGTTGAAGTTTAACTTTTCGGCCGCCTTATTGATCCGACATTTTGAAATCCAAAATTTTGAATGCAAGCTCGAGATCTGCGACCCCGAAAACCTCCAATTGCCTTTTTCATAAAGATTCCTTGAAGTTGGAAAATTCGCTTCCTATACAAAACGGAAAAATCGATTTTTTCGATTTCCCGGGTTTTCCTTTGGGGTTTCCCGAATTTTCTCTTTTTTAAAACCACCCCTGTATTATAGCGAACAAAACAAAAATTATCGAAATCGGTCAAGCCGTTTTTAAGTTTTACCGACACATGCAGACAAACATTCATTTTTATATATGTAGATATGGTGAACATGGTAGGGGGCCATTTTTTCCATTACATTTTTCCATTATCATTTTTTTCATGGGACATTTTTTGCATTAATTTTTTTTTCGATCACTGAATGTTTTCCTTTCACAAAATATCTACTGATACTGACTGAATATTTCTCGTTTACAAAATGTCTAAAGGAAAAAGAAATTAATGACCGTAGAAAAAATGTCCACGGAAAAAACGTCCTAATGTCCTACAATTCTATTTGCGATATGCATTCTTCTTTCTTTCTAGTTGGAAATGTTCTTAATCACAATCGTTCCGAAACAACGAACATACATATAAGGATCGATTATACCGTGTAGAGTGTAATTAGGATTTTGCATTTAGCAATCAAGGAGGAATTATTATGTCAAAACCGCGTAATTGTTTTGTCCGCTCTGGTACATATATTTATTTTCGTAAATTATTCATGTTAAAAGGTAAATGTAAACAATAACCAAAAAAAGCTCCGTTGTGAAAACAAACTACATTTTTTTACTGTTCCTGCTTGCGCGAGTACTGGTTGAACATTAACGTCTGACAAAAAAACAAAGAAGATCACGACTTTTTACAAAATGATACGCATCGAAATTTGTATGCTATGTCTGTCCCAAGTGATTCCCTAATCACCTCTTATTTCCCTTTAACCCATGTATTTCTTCATACATGTAGTAAACTGCACGAAATACCAGAGACCATTTTCTATTGCCTTTTTAACTCCTTTTCTCATATATATATAAATTTTAACGCTAAACGTGCATAGGGGTGTAAATACACGCCATTGATTTCTATCATAATAATTAAGAAAAAAGTTTGGCTGGCTAAGTATTTGTGAAATATTACTTAGTTTTGACAAAATTGTGAAAAAAAGTAGTTCAAAAATTTTAAATGAAATAGAACAGACGTTTAGGATGCATCGTCAGAATCTCCTACGGAGTTGAACGCATCCACTAATTTCGATTCTTACGCTTCCTGTTTACGCCATGTATGCAAATCTAAGCAGGAAATCAAGCCTCTTTAGAAGTTGAGCTTGGTTTCGGGTTGAAGGTGTCTATGTTATACATATTTCAGACACCAAGGATATTGAATATAAAACAAACAATAAATTAAAACTAATTGATTTTTGGGTGGTGAGTGTATGACGAAATTTTGGGGTGCAAAAGGACCCCTATGCACCGTTAAGCGCCTAAGCACCTTTGACCCCTCAAGACTATATTTAAATTCAGCGTTTTCGAAGCGATTTTTTCAGATTACATATATGTAAAACATATCACAGGTAGCATTCCTAAGAGAAATTTTTCTAGTTTTCATAAATTTTTTAATTATTTGCATTTTGAGTAGCTTGGCGTATGGATTTTGGCATAATTTAAACAGTTACAAATTAACCATAATTACTCTAAGTACCTGTTGTGCACCAATCTAATTAGTATCAACCCACGAGAAAGGAAACCCTCAAGAGCCAGAGACATCTTAATCAAAAATGATTATGATGCATTAAGTGTACGAGCCAACAAGATGTTAACTGAAAGTAAATTACAGGTGGTGACTTCCCACGTGGAGTTACTCATTAAGTCGTCCGCACACAATTTTTTTGTAAAGTTAACCTGACATGCAGTTCGCACGTAATGTGCCGCACGAGCACTCTTGTCTTCATCCAGCTTCTGAGGGCAATGACTTAAGTAAATCATCGTGTGTGCATCACACCTTTTTCTGCTCACCGGTTTTCTTTTCAGTATCCATGAAGAAAGTAATTTCACACGTTACGGAGTCCCAGGAGTTTATTTTCCGTTGGCTGTCTCATTACCTTAATAAAAGTCACTCCCTTCTTTCTGTTCTGTGTTGGTGATACTCAGGTACAATATGCATGTACGCAGAACTCGAGTAAGATGAATGGATTTCGATATAATTTGCCCTAAGTGTTTACGCCAAACATACAACATATTTCAAGCAGCCGAATGCAAATTTATTATTCGTGTCGTTTATGGTCTTAAATTCCTGGGAGTCATAGTAGCTATCCACGTTGATGAGATAATTAGAGCACGTCCCCAGCGGGGGCAGGAGGGCCCATTGTGCATATTAATCAGGGGTAATTGTCCCTTTATCACTTTTATTCGCATACATAAGTCACAAATTGGACCTTTGAATATTCCCGCTAAATTAAGATGAATGAATAGAAAGTGCCAGTTTGTGCTGTAGGCGAACAGTAGATCTGAGATACCTGTGGTGTACTAAACTAGATGAAGCTTTTCCGCCCCCATAGGAGATGGGATACCTGTGTTCGTGTCCTACGTATTGTAAATAGCACCAGCTTAAGATGACGCGACGTTGCTTTATTTCTTCGCATTTGCAACGTGCTTAGAAATTATTGTGTGTGTTGTGTTATGAAAATTAAATGTTACGGTACCCACACAGCGCTTGCGGGCGTATTTAAGGACCTCGTAAAATGACTGGGGAGATGAAACTCGTTTGTCATTAAAACAATCAGAGCTCCAACCGTTGAATGTCTGAAAAGAAAGATAGCATCATAGCAGCAGCTAATTTAATGTGATTTCAAGTTAAGCTACTTATCGTCAGCACTCGCTGTAGGAGCAAGCATAATCTTCGGAAGAAATTGATCACAAAGAAAAAGAAGTCAATTAAGCTGCTGGGAGTTCAAATGCAAAGTTGATGCTTTTCAATTGTGAGATGAGAATCCCCCAATTAGCTGACAAGGACTTTTTAAAAAAATATGAATTGGAAAATTTGTGAGCTTGCGATATCCGCAGCGTACTGACTGCTATTCCTGTTAATTTTTATTATATTATAATAGGCAAAACTCAGAAAAATTGGAAAAGGTATAAATTTTTATTGGAGATTAAAAACACAGCCACACAAAAAAACAAAAGTGGGTATTACTTTTGATGCCATATGTCATATCCGTAGTATTTTGGCCTGCTGAGCACGAATCTGCAACCAGAATTGAGCTTTGACGTCCAGATTTTTTTCTAACCTCAAAAAATGGGTTAAAAACAGAGAAAATCGTGGAAAATACACTCGTAAAATCCGGAAAAAATTTATTTTTAACATTTAAACCTATATTCATATGAACTGAGACCTGCTGAGCACGAATCCGTCACCAGAATTGAGCCATCACGTTCTGATTTTTTTCTTAAATTTTTTTTTATTAATTTTTAGAAAGATATTAGGTATTTTGCAAAAGGAAAATAATCCGTCAGTAGGCATTTCGCGGTTTGTAGTCGTACGGATACACACACACATGTACATATCAGAAGTGCAAATAGGTACTTGCCTTATGTTATAACGGAAATTCACGTAAAAGAATAGTTTAAGAGATAATCGACAAAATGTGGGAGAAACGTGAGTTTTAGGATATTTTCGAGCTTTTTTTTAGTTTTTGTGGGTTTAGCGTCGCGTTGAGCAGATCAGAAGATGAAACTAAAATAATAATGTGCTTCCCGAATTTATGAATCACCCTGTAACTCGAAAACTGTTAAGATGATCCCCCCCCGCCACACAATTTTTTGTTTGACTAGGTGAGATCGATCACCCCTCGCATGTCTGCATGCGTTATATGAAACACCCTACAGTGAAGTATGCGCCTTGGTCCACCTTTTCTCAGCCTGATATTTCGATGACTATTAGTCCTACGTAAATTTTGTATAAGACCATTTATATGTAGACTTTGATTGAGAATCCATTTTATTATATCGAAAATTCACTAAAAAACTAATAGATTACGAGATAATCGAGAAAATAGATTTTCCCGACTTTTGACCTTCGCGCAATTTAAATAATTAACACTTCACTTTTTAAAAAGGATTTTATTTATATCTATATGTATAAATGTTTCAGCAGTACAGAGTTCACTCAGCTGATCAACGGAGAAGACTCTTTCTTCTCATGCACTTCCTCTTTTATATTGATTGTTCTGCTGTATTATCGTTGGTACTTTGGTCCGGCTGCATTTGTCATTATTTACCAAACCGATATCTTCTTGGGCTTTGTTGACTCAATGAGGGATGTTTCTTTAATTGGTTCAGCTGTGTATATAACTCGCATGTGGAACGCCGACATAATTTCGCTTAAGACTTTTGAGTGAATATTTCTACTGCCCAAATAAACAACATCCCCAAGGAAAATTTCCACAAGAACTGTTTTCTCAAGATCAACTTTTATTTTGCCTATTTTGCTTGGGCAAAATGAGGGCCACAGGAAAAACCGTCGGTCAAATTTGACATACGCTTCAAAATAGCAGCTGCGTCGGATGAAAGGTCCTCTGGCTCAAGAGATGTCGGCGAGTGTTTCTTCAAGCGGTTAAAATCATTATAAATAATTGAAAGTATGTATCTCCGCCATATCTCTCGAATAGCTCTCACAACTGAAAATATTCTCTAGCAAGAAGTACGCATCGAAAGTAGATTAGAGTGTATGTAGATATTTTAAATGTTCTTTCCTTCTTTAGCATTCGAGGCCAATTTGCAATTATCCAGTTTTCTCTATTCGGCATTAAATTTTAACTGGCATTATCTAGGGGAGGTGGGGCCAATATTGAGTGAGGTCTGTAAATTCGTCCTTTGTCGAGAAAATCACTTAGCTGACGTTTTCTAAATAAACACTAAAACTTTACGAGGGTTTCTCGAGAATACCTTTCCAAATAGAAATGACAATGACAATGTAGAGTCCCTCGCAGCTCGCAGTGTACTCCGATAAATTTTCATTCTTATTACAACAGCTACATACGCACATTTGCATAAAGATATGCGCATATGTATGTACATATACATATGTCATGAGCAAATAACACGTCTGCTTGGGGATCCTTTGTTTGGCTTGTTAAAAATCAAAAATTCAACAAAATCCAATTCGGTGTACCTATGATGGGTACTTATGGGAAAAATTGTGTAATTGAAAAATTTATCCCACACCGTCTTGTAATGAGTGACGAAAAAATGGTTCACGTTACAAGCATACGAAGGAGATTCCACGAATTCGTGAGGAGCCACTGAGTGATATTCTTGAGCTAGCTACATAAAAAGTGTCCTTGTTGGAGGTTTCCCTCGGGACCAATTGGCTGCCACTTTTTGTGAGATGGCGTCACTGCGGAAAGACGTTTCGTCACGGGATGTGAGTTTGGCCCTTTCATGCGGAATCAAGTTAGAGCCAGCTTAAATTGCCAGATGCCGGTTTGAGAGGTATTAGCATCATTCTTTTAGGGAATTGAAGTGTATCAAACATTCCGATGGAATCGAGGCAGGGAAATACTTCTTGTGTTTGACACGTTTTCCTAAAGGGTTTTGCAATTTCTCATCCCCGGACAAAAGCGGTTGTTCGGAAATGACCTGGAACGGAATTTTCTAAGTGATGTTTGCTCCTGGCATCCGTTGCATGCCAGAGAATGTGGGTCGATTTCGGCATTTCGTAGAAAGAGTTCAGTTTTTTCTCGGAGGAACGCGACTTAATCAAGGACTAGTTAAGCTTAAATGTACGAATTCGTATAGATTTTCTATAATTTTGCCGTCGCTGCATTCCAGGGAAATCTGAGCACAATCTCTGAGAATCTCCTTCTCTACAGACCGAATAAAATATCAGCGGTAATAAGATAGGGACAATATCAATTTGGTAATTAATTCGATAAGGACTTGAAGTTGGCGGGCTGAACAAATTTCTGACAATGATAAAAATTGATAATGATAATAATCACCTCGCAATTTGTGAATTCGATCGGATCTACTCCCCAGGACATATTTTGCATGTTTGCAATCTCGGCATCAAAATTGAGATAATAAAACATTTTTGGCTTGGAAAAAAAATAACAACAAAAACAATTCAAGCTGTTTCACTGCATACCCTTCAATTGATGTTGCTAGAGGCGAAACACCTCCTGTATTACAAATTGGGTCCTGCAGATTCGGTCGTCTGCAGCCGGCTTAAAGCAGTTCGCTGAACTGGTGTTTCATTCTCGAACAATAAAAAAGTTAAAATCCTATTAGATTACATTCGGTTTACATTTTCACTTGTGCTAAAAAAAAATTTCGAGTTCTCTATAAAGTGTACTTGCTTAGGGCAAACTCGTGTACTTGCGATGCAAAACCAAAAGGATAAGCACACATGAATGATCTGCCAGACCAGCAGAGTTTACTTATTATTGGGGCCTTTCAATAAGGCCGGTAGACTTTTAAATGGAAATAAAACAAGTTGTGTGTGAGATAGCCACTCCATTTTGATTTTATTTGAAGGAATATTTTATGGCATTAAGTATGGAATATAACGTCGTTCAAATGTCCGCCGCGCGATATTTCTTGATGACACGAATTTGGAAGTTCAACCAAATTTCGCTAAAAATGGCTAGCGCTACAGATCGATGATAAGCAACTTCTTGTGGCCTGACCTGGATGATATGGATACCGACGACATGTCGTTCCAACAGGACGGCGCTACGTTGCCACACAGTGCATGCCACGATGGACATTCTGAATGAACGATTTGAGAGTGACGTGAACTGGCCACAGAGATCGTGCGTTTAGGCTTCTTCCTTTGGGGCTATCTTAAATCACAGGTCTATGCGATTAAACCGAAAACGAACGCTATTCAGCAAATCCAGCCAGATTTATGCGACAAAGGCATCGAAAATTGGACCTCCCTAATACATGCCACCAAGCAAAGCCGCGGTGGACGTTTGAATGACTTTATATTCCATACTTAATGCCATAAAATATTCTTTCAAATAAAATAAAAATGAAGTGGATATATAACACACACTCGTTTTATATGTATTTGATAGTCGAGCGTCCTTATTGAAAGACCCTGTATTTGTCCATTTTTGAATGCTGTAACCTGTAAATCACGATGCTGAATTTGCACCCCTGAAAATGTTTTCCTTTCGAGATGACTCAACATTCTGTACGACGTGTTAACCAAAAGACAGTATTAAAATAATGAATGAAATTAAATCCACATAATCACCAGACGGTCGAGTAAATCCGGATTTAATCGTTTTTGTGTAAGCAAACAGAACTCCTTCATTACAAACCGTTTCACCGGTATAATTAATGCTAATTGCTATCACCTGCTTGATTGCACCCCATTCAATTAATCTGTGTTTTCCCATGACTGTTATGCAAGATAACGCGATTTTCGTATTTGCGGCCTTTTATATACCCCTTTGATTTAACCTCGTAATTGCATAACTTGTGAAATAGTGGCCGGGGAAAAACTCAGTGTAACTGCACAATTGCACAAATCCACAAGGAAGAGTGGTTAATTGGAATCAGGAATCGTTTAATGAAAACATTTTCTGAATGGAAACGAATTTATTACAAGTTTTCACTTAACTTGCTTTGTTCTCCAACTGTTTGCTATAAATCTTGCCATTGAAATTTCGACTAGGTCTAATTAAGCCAGCGCTTTTAAATTTTTCACACGTTCATAAGTCTGGTGACAATGTAATATCGTTTTGATCTAAATCCAACATAGTGGGTGCTCCAAAGATGTATATTTAAAACTGAATTCTTGCGCGCTTATATAAGTTAGGAACCCAGCGGGAAAAAGGATTCCTATTATAGATGCAAGCGGGAGCTATCCTTTAAGGCCACCATACACTATGCATGCATGCATGGGCAATCACTTGTTTGCGCATGCAGAATGATAGTGTATGGCGTTGATTGACGGACTGTGCATGCTGATTGCGTGATTGCAAAATTATTTTAAATTTTTTTATTGTACATTTTCATTTCATTTTAACATTGCATGTCATTAGGAGGAAGCAGTAAAAAAGCTTTTCTTATGCTTCCCCCAAGATTCCATGGGAGATTGACTGGACATGAGATCTATTTGGAATCAAAGTCTATGCTCTACCGCTTCCCCAAAAGCATTCAAGTATGCATGGCTCGGAATCAATGTGGGATCGGTTTGAACCGCCTCCTATAGGGTTGGGTTGCATTTTTAATTTCGAAAATTTAAAGGAAATAAATGAAAGAAGTCAATTCCCAAAGTAATGTTATTGGACTTGAAGGATCAGCGCTCTGCTTCCACTCAAAGTACAAACAGGAATGAATCATTTTCAACTGGCATTTACGAACTGCGTCGACGAACAGCTCGATCGCAATAGGCATGAGTGAGAAGAAAATATGTAATCTGCTTTTGTTCCCGCTTGTGCTTCCGTCTAGTTTCCATGCGATTAAGCTGATATAGTGAAAAGTTTTCTTTGCTTCCACAAGGCTTACATTGAAATGCCTGACCAAATTTTCCGCAGGGATTTGCACCCCACGTGTGTTCATGTGTGTGTGTGTGTGTCGGTGTTTCGAATACCGCGAAAAGCATCGACCATCGCCACAAAAAAATACGAACAAAAAATTTCTATGGAATGTAATTTTCCAATTTTTACTGATATGCGATATATTTTGCCAATATATAAAGCAAATAGCAGGGGACCTAAACTAGACCACTGCGGAACCACTAAAGTTAGCTCAGCCCTTTTTGAGAGCTGTTCATCAATTTGAACGCACTAATAATGCTTGGTTAAATAATTGTCGATCAAAGAGCTTGCAGAAGAAGAAAAACCAAAACGACATTTCAATTTATGCAAAAGAATCCTATGCTCCGCCGAATCGAAATCAAGCAAGACAAGCGTTCCCCTATCTAAATCCGTAGCCTGTCTTATATCATCAGCTAATTTTAATAACGCAGTGAGCCTGCTGTGATTTTTACGGAAACCATTGAAATCAGCTGGTAAAATTTTTAGATTTTATAATAGAAAGCTTGGTCATGCTCATCATTAACATTCATACATATGTATGTGCTCCGACGTTTCTGATTTCGGTCCGGAATACTGGAAATATGCCAACATATTTCCTAGTTAATTAATTTTTGCTCTGCTTTAAGGCCCTTATATATAACGACGCAATATAAAATATATATATAAAAAAAATATTATATATTATCAAAGCCCTATATAACATTAAGATACATCGTGTAAGCTGGATATGTCATTCAATAATAGTCATTTTAACGTTACTCTCTACAGTGAAAATAAAGCAGAATAGAAAAAGCGTTATAACCCTTTGACATGGCCGACAGTGGTTCAAAAGAACCATAATTGGTACTATGACAACGAATATACAGAAGGCTTCGTCCTCTGGCCATTCTAGGACCCGAATTAATATTAATCATTTTGAGAAAGCGGGGAGAGTCTATATCGCCAGTTATCACGCCCGCGATCTCTCTGCATTTGGAAAGATACCGCATTACCAAGAGTTTTAATCTCTCTCCGTAAGGGAGATGACGGAGAGCGAAACGGAGAAAACTCTTCTGTACAGACTCAATCCGCTGGATGTAAATATTTTATTAATTTTATTCCATGCCACCGAGGCATATTCCAGAATGGGACGGATAAATGCACAAAACAAAATCACTATTTACTCCCACACACAAACGTTTCGACATATCTTTATATTTACTTTGGCTGCAGTTTTATCCAGAAAATATTTTGGCGATATCGAATTAATGAAATGGGAGACTCCCCTTTTTATTAATGTCATGAATGCGCTGTCACAGTTTCAAACATTTATTAAGGATCCAGGAAACCCAGTTTTGTCCCCTCCATCAAAAAGTAAGGAAACATTTAATAATTTAGTCCCCATTCTTGCGGAATACCTTCCGCTACAAATAAGTACTTTCTTTGAAATTAAAGCCACAAAGAGCAGAAATATCACTTAAATGACATCAAGCGTGGTTCGAATTACTAATTGAGGGGACGAAGACTCCTTGTTTAAATAAGTATTTCAAATTGTACTTAAACAAAAGTTTTAGCGAGGAAATAAAGAAGCCCATCAACTTTCCCTTTCTGGATCTATACATAACTGAATCACTGAGTTAAGACCTAACTCAGGGCGATACAGAACAAAACTTTCTTCTCGAAAAAAACTCGTCCTTAGAAAGTTTTCCCATATGATACTCCACTTAGCGCAGATATGTGTAATTTCTGAAACTTCTCCGCACAGACGTTAGAAAATTTCCCGAAAGGATTTGTTGGCTTCAACTAAACCCTGGAACTGGCAAGTCCCGGACTGCTCCATTATTCGCATAGTATCGTGCAACCGCATTAAAAGCCCCTTCTTACATGGCTATTCCGGTGGATCAAACTATGAAGCGTGAGTCAATTTTCTGGTTCACTCATACTCCGAAATTAACAAGAAATATTTCTCTTCAAAGCCCTCTAATTTAAGCTTCCATGGGAATAACTCCAGGAAGCTTAGGGAAATATGTAAACTATTTTCTTGTTAACGCACTAACAAGATGAGCGATACATGTGCTCCAGCGCAAACCACAAAGGTCTCGTACAAACATTTGGGGTTGCGCCTGCAAACATCTTAACACATAATTGGAAGTAATGCAAAAATAGGGTGGGGTGACAACCTTTGATGTGACACATTTAATAGGTAGGTCGTTTGGTAGTATGTGGCACAATTAATTAATACCTTGGTTAATGTGTGGGGAGGAAACCATTTATTAAAATATTCGAGCTTGTGCTTGTAGTTCTCGAAAGCTCTTAATCCTCGACGTTAAACTCAATTTAAAAAGTTGTATTTACAACCAAACATTCAAGTTGGAACTGCAATGAGCACAGAGAAGTTGAATAAGTCAAAGTTTCGATCCAATGTTTAACAGCAGAACTAAAGTTTCTGTATAAATTCTTGACCTCGAACTTTTCCTTTGCACATGGAGCATGGGAGTACTTCGCTATCTTCAACTAGAGGTAAATGTATAATAATGAACTTGCTATCAATGCAACTTTATGGCAGCTTTTACTGTTACATATAATACCTAAAATTCGTGTCTATTTAATATCCGTCTACATAACAAAACAGTTATGTGTTTTTAAACAATATTTTTACAAGCATTGTATTTTCTATTATATCATATCATAGGTAGAAGAACATATATAAGAGTACCGTTTTTCCAATACTGAACTCTCTATGGGATCAGCCATGTTATAGTCCGGGAGGCAAGGGAAATAAATCGTCGGTGATCTGAGGCCATTTGAAATAACTCCTATCCGATTAAAACCCCTTTGAAAAAGCGAGCAGGGGCGTCAGCCATGTTGATTCGGGGGGTGTGGTTATGGGTGGGTTGTGTACCGGTTAACATTTTTCGTCTAAATGCCAAATAAAAAATTTAAAAACAGTTTTTTAGATCTAGAAATTTTATACAAATTTAGTTATATCAACTTTTTTCGTAAAGTTATAGTGCAAATAATGTTAAAAAATTAGAACCACTATTGGTTTTTCGCATTTATCTCTTTTTGAGTAGCTCTTAATAAAAAATTTGTCCATACAAAATCTGTAAAATTATTCAAAAACTTTTGTTCGCCATATTGGACCCGCCAAAAACCTCTATATACCAAAGGAAACATATTTTTTTAAATTTTTCCCGCCAGTGTTCTTAGAAACCTATGTGTACCAATTTTCATACAAATTCGATGGCTACAGAAATACATGCCTCAAAGGGTTAAGGGCAAACACTGTGATGGGTCGGGAAATTGCTGATGGTTTGAATTTTCTTTTGGTTTTATTTAATTAATTAATTAAGGATTAAGGGAAGATCGTATTAGAAAGGCTACTTCGACCTATAATTATCCAAATTTTTATTTAAAAAAATTACTTAATTACCATATACAACATTAAACCTTTAAAAAAAATGAAAATTCACGTGATATATATAAGGTAAATTAGTAAAAAGTTAAAAATAATTTTTTTTTTTCAATTTCGTCCATTGTACATATTTCGAAGGAAGATCTGTCATCAATTTTAGTTTCGATGCCCGTCTGAAGCCGCTAGTCATTTAGTTCGTATAACAAAACTCGTTATTTTGGGCAGCATGAGGGATTGTAGCCAAAAGATATTGGCCCTCACGGAAAAATATTCGAAATCAGCGACCCTGAAAAGTCTCGGATGCCCTTTTTCACAAAGATTCCTTGAATTTTCAAAATTTACCGCCATATTTTCATCGCAATCGGACGAACGGTTTAGGAACAAACATTCATTTTTATATACATGTATGTTATGATTTTCAGCAATTACAAGTTTTACAAAACTTTTCTTTACATTGCAGTCTAGCTAAACTATTAATTTATCTAAATTGCTCCAATAAATTTTCCAAAACAGTTCTAATCCCAAAGTGAAATATATGAAGTTTTCTCATAAGGTAATAACACTCTTTTTCCATTATGACGATTGATCCTTTCATCTCCAATTTATGTGGGGATTTTCGAAAAGTGTATGGAAAATGAAAAAAAAATATTTGTGATACACGTACAATAGAACCTAAGCCGAGCAAAGCAGATGCACGCTTCCATCGCCAAAATAGAAAATAAGGCCCAAACACATGACAGAAGAATTATGGCAGTAAGGTTACTCGTAGGAGCACCAGAGAATAAGCTTTTCCTTTTCCGCCAATTCATCTTTCTTCTGCGAAAATTAATTTGCCTTCAAGAAATGATTCCCCGCACAGAGTACTTACGTATTTACCTTCGGCTCTGTGAATGGTAAAAATCATAAAAGTGGGGGATCACATAAATATTTCTCCGCCAGCTAATATTTTTGCCCACACACCCGAGATTTTTAAAGAGCTGGATGTTTAGGTAACCTGCTGAGGGCAATTTGTGATTTTATGATGAGCAATAAAAATATAAAGATTGACTATCTGACAGAAGATTTTATCTTGGCATGAAGAACGATTTTAGGTGTTTTTATTTCGTCGGAACAAATGTCCTTATATTTCAGATTTCCCAATAAAATATCCGAACGATGTTCGGGTCGTGGAACTGACATTTTTGTGGGAAGGGAACTTGTCAAATGCAAAATAAATGATTATAAATACGAATTTTGAAATAGGTCCTCTTCAAGGATATCTAAATGTTCTTTTGCAGAAAATATTTCGTAATTACAGAAGACGGTGCTGGCGGAACGAATCCTCCCATTTTTCATACAGTCAAAGGAGTTCGGGCCATTTCTACGTAAATAGCCAGAATTGTGTGATTAATTGCGCCCAAATAATGAGTTTTTCTTTCAAGTACGGGACAAGGGCTCGCTATGATTTATATGATGTTGATGATGTTTAAACGGGATATAAATTCCATGGATATTTTTGCACAAAAATTCCAAACTGATAAACATAAGACCTTAGGAAAAGTTCTATTTTGGTGGTAAAAACGATGAAAGCTTAAAATATATAAATAAATTTAAAAAATAAAGCAATAAAACAAGTGCTGCACCACGTGTTTATATTCACACTCAACATAAAATCAGAAGTTGGCAAAAAGCAAATACATACATATAATGGGAATATTTTTAGACACGCAAATTGTTTATACGTTAAATTAACTAACTGGGCATTGGTAACTAATTACCAACACTCGTGATTTACGACTTTATGCTTAACAAATATTGATACATTTTTTCTTAATTCATGCGTAAGTGATAGATGACCGCTAATGAAAATGTTATGATTAATGTTGATTCCATACGTTCCTCTCACTGCTTGGCTTGGCACATATGGAAGAAAAATTAAGTCTCTAATTTGAGTGATTGTTTTATGTAGAGAAATTACCGCAGCTCTATAATTGTGACCGTGATGAAATTGGAGACATTAATTTTTAACCGACTTCAGAAATACATATATATAAATTTATATATTTTTATGGATTTTTATCCACGTTTTTCTCAGAAATAACTCAACAGATTTAGATGAATGAATTTTAATTTCTTTCAAATTTGTGGCGTACTACCATTAACTGTAATAAGTTTTAAATTAGGAAGATAGCATTTTGGAGCTCTTTTAAGTTAAATGTTTTTTTAGTTCAGATTTTTTTTAAATTCCCCAAAAGCTTTTCTTCGTATAAATTAGTATATCCTTTCTCTACCTAGACGTCTACCTTTTTGTAAATGCGATAAGATGGGTAATTAAACAAAAAAATAAAAGATAGGTATTAATTACATGAATTTCGGAGAAAAATTGGGAAAAACGTGAAATTTAGAAAATTTTAGGGCGTGTTCTTATTATCACAAGTGACTGTACCTGCAGTGGTAGAGGTAGATCAACATTGGTGGCATTTCCGCAGAGCACATGAAGATATTAGTTGTTTGGGGTGAGTTTGATGTCGGTGTGTTAATTAGGTCAACAGATAAAAATAAAATAGTAATTTGCATTCCGAATTTATGAATCACCCTGTAACTCGAAAACGGTTGAGATTTTCCCCAACTGTAATACAATTGTTTTGTATTCCTAAGCATCCGATTGCGATGAAACTTTTATGAGCTCTTGTGCGCTCGCCCGTGAAGATTTTTGACAAAAAAAATGTTTTCCGGGAATTCAATCAACATGGCGAATCCCATTCCATTTTCCAACTTAAAGGAATCTTTACGACAAAGAGCATTCTGGAGTTTTCGGGGTCACTGATCTCGAATCTGCATTCAACATTTTAAAATTCAAGATATCGGATCCAATATGGCGCTAGAAATTAAACTTCAAGGCAATGCCTTGAAAACCCACACTAAAAGGTTTTCAGGGTCATTGATTTCGAATATGCCATAAAAATTTGCACAAAATTTGATAAATGTCGATATTTATCGAGTACATCTACAACACATGGTTCTGAATATATGATAGTGGTTTTACGAGTATTGAAATAAAGGCCTGGTTACCACGTAGTCATCAAAGCTTTGCATAGATTGACTCTGTTACTCGTGTGATTAGCCGAAGTTTTGTAGCTGTGCAGCGTACATACGAGTATAGCATATGTATGCTGCTCTGGTTATTTTGCGTATGCAGAGGCCAAACTAATGTTAGTAATTTGCTCTAATGGAGATACAATAGCATCTCGTGGCTAATTATTCTTTGAACATTTAATGAACGAATTGAACAGAAAGGCCGATTTAGGTCAAGAGCATTTTTGGGGGCGCGGGCGGTATAATTTATTATTCCCGGAATTCATCTTCACAGCATCATGCCTAAATTAATTATTTATACTACCCGCAAGCGAAAAGAAGTCGGGACACGGATGGAACAACATAAACTTTAGATAGATCTGATCGGGTACTTTCTCTACGGCCCGGCCCCAAGCAAAATTTTAAATTTATGGCCCCGCAAAATCAATACTCAGTGCCCCATCGACAATGATGGGAGGAAGAACATAAAGGAAAACCACAAGAGCTCTTCAAACGGCAAACGAAAGCTCATCAGTTTTTAATTGTCTGGAGCAGATTTGAAAACATTTTACACATGGTCGACCTTGCGATAAACTCTGGCAAAAGCGTCCCAAATATGCAAGTATGCGTTGCCGATCAAATATCCCGCCGCCGCAGGGTATTACTCCTATTATGGCGAGATACGTGACCCTCAGAGGCATGTGAATCTTTAAAGGAATGGTAGGGGGAAAATTTTTTATCTTCCTTATAATCCTTGAAATACGCTTCTTTTGTCCTTGCAAGATTTTTTTGTGAAAATATTTCTAATTTTTATGGTGCGGTAGAATTCATATGAAGTAATTACGAACCGTTAGCCTGATGCTTTTTCGAGGGGTGGTGGAACGAAATTAATTTCAGAAAATATTCAAATAAAAATAACCCGGATTTCTGAAATGGAAATTTTTCACTTAAGGTCAAATTTATTAAAAACAAAAATATTTTAAAAATGCCCGCAATGTTAAGTACGAGAATGACGCCAAACTCCGTACCGCACAGTGGAGTATAATAATTAAAAACTTGATCAAAATTATTTTACTGAATTTTTCATGCGGAAATAAATATATAAATAAACAATTTTAGGTAGTATTAAAACATATGGTATACATATGTTTTATAGCTTTCCCAGACCCGGCATTCCCCGGGATACGTAAAAATACCATAAATTTGGTCTACTTAATTATTATTGCATGTCATGTCACGTGCCACGTCATGTGTCACGTCGTGTCATATCATATCATCACATAACACGCAACTTAACCATGTTGTGAAGTATTCCCAAAAATCGCCACAGACGGATATTTACTTTCTATTTAATTTGTTGCAACTTTTAACACTGGCTTACGTATTCCAAAAATACCTAACGAATAAAGAATTTCTACCTGATTGGTTATAATATAACATTTAACACCTATACAGATGCATTCAATAAATCCCGGTAGAGTTTTTAAATTTATGCTAACGTGTTTCATATATCGGATAAAAAATAGCAATATTATTATCGACAATTCATACTGAGTTTTTTACTCTGTAGACATTTTATATTTTTCAACATTATGTATGCCTGCATACGCATATGTGCATATGTGTGTGTGTGTGGTGTGTGTGTGTGTGTGTGTGTGTGTGTGTATATGTGTGTGTGTGTGGGTATTACTCTTTGGTCTGTCGTTAGGAATAAACCAAATGTTTCGTTGTTTTCCCACATTTTATCTTCGAGTAGATTTTAGCGGTCACATATAATACATATACAAAATTGAGTGCACGAATCTTATATCCTTGGCCCCTATTTTTGGGAACGGGGTTCGAAACATTTTGCTGTGCTAATTAACTCCACCGGTAATTTGTAAAAGGAATATTAACTCCACCGTCAATTTGTAAAAGGGAAATTAACTCCACCGGCAGTTTGTAAAAGGGAAATTAACTCCACCGGCAGTTTGTAAAAGGGAAATTATAATAATATAATAAAATTTTCCTAAAAGTTACGAACGTTAGGTGGCCGCAAATTGCCCTATATCTCGAAAACGGGTGGAGATAGAATTTTTTCATTATCTTTCCGTTAATTAGCACAGCAAAATGTTTCGAACCCCGTTCCCAAAAATAGGGGCCAAGGATATAAGAATCTCCCCAAATTGAGTGTATTTTTTGCATTGTAGTTTCATCGAAAGTGGAAGTAACGTTGTTAATTTTACCAAGTACGTAATAAAGTACATACTGTCTTCTTCCTTCTCCATAAGCTGGGAGCTGGGAGCTAGGCGAGACCCCTTTTCCAGTAGAGAATGTAATGATTACCGGATCAATGATGTAGTGGCTATTGGTAAGCACCTTTCTTCTCGCAATACATGAGCGGTTACATTGGTAAGGGCATGTCCGCGTAAACGAACTGCTTACCACTTTCATTTTGCTTATATCTTCAATGAAATGTATTTAGTGGCAGTACAGGCAGAAAACAGGTTTCTATGACAGGTATCATTACCATTTGCAATACGACGCATTCCTATTGTAAGCGTTTACTTCTTTAGTAATTATGTATCTAGAAATCACCACTTACTCTGGCAGCACTGACAACAATTCCTACTGGGTTATGTTACGTACTAGTTATTAAGGTGTTAGAAAGACAGGGTTGGTATGTTTCGACTTTTGACCAAGTTTTTAATGAAACTTCTCCACTGTGCACTAGCCGGTTAGTTGTTAGTGAGAACTAGAAACTAGAAAAGAACAGAAATGATGTAACGAGGAAATTTTGTCTTGGGGCAGACTTCCTTCAATTTTAATTAAAATGTTTATTTATTGGAAATATAACAGCTGATTCTATTGCATTAAGACCTTGAGGCCGATAGAGGGTGGCTGATCAAAGATAAAAGCCGCCAATTAACTTACTTTGAGCAATTTCTCGATAGTGAGCTTTTCTTTGTTCCCGATAGGGAAGGATGGAGATGGGCACTTCAAAGTTAGCCGAAGTAGCTGTTTCCATCGTACGGACGAAGTTGTTTCTTTCGAAATTCTTTACTGTAGAGCTGCGTCAAGCTTTCAGATAGTGAGTGCGTTCCTAGGAGATAGTCTGCAATTAATACGATACGAACTTCTTCAGCTACGTATGTACTTATCTTCGTCGAATTATTTTCTTCAAGTGGCTTAAATACTCACAGACGTGGATTATTCGTATAAGTACCTACCCTTACAAATATGACACGATAAATTAGAAAAATGTGGAGGAAGATGAAGTACATACTTTATGTTTGCAGGTAGTTTCGCAAATAGCAAATAGTCTTTTGGTAAATCATCTTCTGTATTATACTAATTAGTTATTGGTAAATCAAGCCGAATGAGAGTGAATTCGAACGAAAATGAAAATACCAATACAAATCTCTTTCAACACCGTGCGTCCTCGGCATTAAAACATAAATAAACTTCTTAGGCAGGTACTTTTTCAATTAAATATGAATCAGCCAAATTGGAATTAAACGTCGGATAATAACACCCACTAATGTCAACGCAAAGCTGTAGCTGGACCCGTTCGGTCGACATAAATTTGTAACGGTATTTTGGGACTTCACTCATCCCAACAAATGTTGTTACAGCACTTAGCTCATTTACTGAAAGTACGTGACGTGTGTGCCAAACGCGAACATGGAAAGCTTCAAAATATACGGCCCCCATGAATTCATGGCAAATAGTAGCCGTCACTTGGGATTGCTGGAAATATTTTAAAATCTAGTTCACTTCGGGCGTGCAATATTTCCATGTTAACAACTCGCATGGGGCGCAGTGGATTAATATGTCTGCAATTCGAGATATTTATCTTCATAAAGGCACACTCATGCCATAAATCGGAATTGCCGCAGAATCTGATTAAACGCGTGCGAATTCTGAAAACAAAGGATACATAAATTCAGACGAATCGAATTTTCACGCCCCTCCATGCTCATATCCGGCAGTAGCAGGTTTCAAATTAAACAAATAACTGCAGTATATACATATAAAATTCTGGAATCCTTGGGGATGGACTGACAATTCCTTTTCTGTAGCAAACATCGTTAAATGACCGAAAGAGCTTTTCTTTTAATTATTGATGGACCACTAACCGTGTCTTGATTTATACAAAATGCATTACCGGGGGTAGGTTGACTAATTTAATTTCAATTGGAAGCATTGTATGGCAAGTTTTAAAAATTTCATGAATGAGTGTGTTCAGGTAAAATTTAAAACTAAAAGAAAGGATAATTTGCAAAATGGGAGCATGATTTTATTTAAATTTGTAAATGGACAAACTCTTTTTTGAAAATAAAACTAATTACGCTCGTAAAAATGTATCTCAGCGGATAAATACTTTTCTATAGCTATTCGTGCGATAGGTAGTAGGCGTGAAAAATAATAGTTATATTTTTCATGTGTAAAAATAATTATACTCTTCCCTTCTCGGATCTCCAAAGACTGTTTGCTTTTTAGATTTAAAAAAACCGCTTCGAGTAGAAGTATGAAATTGGGTACAAATGAAAGCTGAAATTCTCTACTTTAAGTAACAAATACATAGCTTCATCTTTACCACTCTTTTCAGAATACTAGAAATGGTTGATGGCGGTGAAGGCCACCACTTTTAGTTAGGTTTTTTCCGAGCATAAGGAACCTTTCCTGAAAATTTCGTGTAGTCCGATAATGGGTTCCATTTTTTGCAGTAGAGGCTCTTGGACTATAAGGGTGCAAACGGTTTTTAGTCTAAGAGCATCAAATTCTGTAAAATTTTTGTTACATACTTTTACATGTAAAATTAATAATAAACAAGTTATAAACCGGAAAATGCCAAAATTGTTGAGACGCCATAACTTTTTATTTTAAATTAAATTTTAAAATAAAACAAGAACAGGTATACATTAAGGATTTTTTGTAGAACGTCTTCTTAAATTATACGTGAAAATTTAAATTATTATAAAGTGAAAAGTCTACTATTTGACTAGACTATTATAATCCTGAAAGAATAACTGATGTAGAAAATGAAATTAATGTCAACACTTTTGCGAAGCTCTTAGCATTTGTTGACAAATTGACAGAAGAGGTGGAAAAAAATCGACCCTGATTTTCAAAAATGTAGACATTTCGGGTAAATTTGGAATCAGCGTTTCCATTATGCAGTGACAAGAATAAATAAAAAGAGGTCAAGTGCGAGTCGGACTCGCACACGAAGGGTTCCGTACCATCGTACAAGATATAAAACTATATTATAATATAATACACATTCCGGGAAAATTTCAACTATCTACCTATTACGGTTCATGTGACACAGCCCACTGACACACAGACGGACGGACAGCGGAGGCTTAGCAATAGGGTCCCGTAGGGCTAGGGAGCAAAAAAAAAAGGAAGGCAATCTATCCTTACTGAATGTTTTAAACGACAAAGAATTTAATGACTTTCACTATTAACATTTAAAAGAATCAGTTTAAATAATAATGTATGTATAATTTTGATTTGAATTGTGTTAAACCTTTTTACAAGTTTCTATTGAACTTGCTCTGTTGTTTGTCTGCCTGCTACAAATCTTGCAAGTCAATTTTGAGTTCCTGTTATCGCAATAGGTTGAAACTTTGCACTCATCTAAAAGTCCGGCGACAATGAAATATCGTGTATCCAATACCGTTTTAATTCCAATATGGCGAACGCCCTAACATGGCGGATTACCTATTCCATCATAGATCCCTTCATGTGGGTTTCAAATGAACGGGCTTAGCAATTAGCTACATATGTAAATAGGCCAATTTTAAACTAGTTCCAATTATCAGAATAGACTTAAACTTGGAACGCATATATGAACCCTATAACAATGTAATAATATGCTGACTGTGACCTGATGCCGCAGTTAGGGCAGCATGCACGCTACCAAACTTCTTAATAACTTACAGCAGATAAAGACTAAAAGTAAATAATAAAATAACTGTAAAAAATACTATTTTAAAAACAAGCTTAAATTTAAGTTAAATGTACTAAAAAGTAAAATATAAAAAATAATTATCTTTTCAATTACCGACATATCTTATGGCATTTTTAGGAATTTTGAAATGTGCACAAAGCTATAATAATTTTACTAAATTAAATTTTTGAATAAACTGCGATAAGGGGCCATTCATTAATTACGTAAGGGTACCGAGGGGGAGGGGGGGGGGGGGGGGGGTAAGAAAATCTCTACATGTCCTTATTTTGGGGGTAGGGGGGTAAAACTCATTCTTACGTAATATTTTTTAAATCGATATTTAATATTAGGAATCTAATTCCATTTTAGATTCCGAATGGTCTTCTTCATTTTATAGTGTACAATGTAATTTAAATCCTATTTGAAAAATTTGTATTGCTTATTGAAAAAATTACTTATTAAAATTTTAAATGTTTGTAGTTTTATCCATTTTTGATATTATAGAAAATATCATAGTACATTTTCCCGTGTACTAATCGTATTTTAATTATTTGGAAAATCACTTTTGATTCTAATACCAAATGCTTCTCTAATAATAACATAGTTTTTATCTAAATCTTATAGCAATAGAAGAGTATAATTTGCATTATTATTTGTTAAAAAATAAAAATCTTTGATTCACGTTAAACTATACGTTTTAGTGTAATTGATCTTTTTCTAACATTTTATTATTTAGAAGAACGATATAGAATCTTACGTAAGAAAGGGAGGGGGAGTTCGAGAATTCTTATGTATCCTTACATAGGGGTAGGAAAACTTGGATGTTGGAGTTTCATTTACCTATAATTCGGTTACGGGCGAAAAGCACCTCACACGGCCCGTAATAATGTGGATAGTCATGATGATTCATTTTGAAAGCAAAGGAAAATACTATGATATAATATTGTTGTGAAACTGTTACATATAATATTTATTTTGTCATACTTCTGCAATTTAAGAGTTGACCGGCTTTGTTTTTAATTTTCTTCTTGCATTAAGAATAAAAGAATTTTAACCGATTAAAAAAATTCATATTCTTATAAAAACCTAGGGATTCGCCACATATGTATGTATGTTACCTTTAGGATCGAGTGTTTCATTTCTTTGTTTCGTATTGTCCACTTTTCTGTGCAATTTGTTTGTTTCACAACAAGTGCTTTGTTACGTAATACTTTATATTCCTTTCTCAGATTATAGGCAGATTGTGGGATATCCTGAAGTTGAATGGGTTTCATATTCATATATGTGCACTTGTGGTAATTTATAATACATATGGCCCCGCACATATATGAAACCCAATGGTGACGTCATTCAATTTATGCAATCCCGAAGGAATTACTTACATATTTTAGCTCTGTCCCGTATCCATCTGAGGATAAGTAAGAGGTTCAAAAATCAGAGCTAGGAGAAAATGCGTTGTAGCTCTTGGAAGATTATTTCATTGTCCTCTAACAAAAGTGCACACATGTGTTAACACATATTCCAATTCCATGAGAGAAGTGCTTATTACTCAACCACATTTTTTGCCACCAGAAACAGACAACATACAGTTATTTTGAGATTGGGGTATGTATAGGTAAATTATATTAACGTGAGGTAGTTTTTCTCTTCTCATTTTTGTTGGATACAACTCGTTTGGGAACCATATTCAAAATTACAATTACCTCACTCCGCAGAGCAAAAACAAATTTTTTTTATTTGTGGCTGTGTGCCTCTGTTCAGTGTGTATCTGTCGTTTGTGAAAAATGAAAGTAATTAACCCTGGAGGGCAAAAGAGCTGGGGGATTTAATAAGGCTTTGAAATTGCAAGGTCTAATGTTAACCACTATTAATTAGTGGAATGCAGGAGTGCTTACTTTTGTATGGACGATTTTATTTTCCTTCCATGATGAAGCCTTAGTTTCAGTTGATTGAGAATTCTTGCAACCGAAGTTGTATCACCTGCTTTCATTTCACAAATTTCAAGTCGTTAGATGCACATGATTGCACTCTTCCATGTTCAGGAGTAGACTAGCAATATTTCGCTGCTCTTACACTGCGGTTTCCACCTTAAAATCAATTTATCTGTAAACAGGAATCCGATTTTAACAAGGTACCTGAGAGCAGAGCTACCCGTAAATAATTAAAAAAAAGGAACACAGCAAAATGTGTTTGGAATGGTGTTTTAAACTTTAATTGCAATACCTTTGAGAAATATTATACTTCGACATTTCGGTCCGAAAAGCACAGATATATACTTACAGAAGATACACCTCTGGCTACCTTTGGATGTTCTACCGCGTAACCATGTTTAAAGTGAGTGACACTGTAGACGTTACCTTTCGTTCGAGTTCGGATAATAAAATTATACCAACTCAGATAATTACAAATGCTGCAAACAGATTTATATTTGAAATTTTCATTGTACATTTTCTTAGTGTAGTGTGTAGTACGATTGCAAGATTATTTTTGCGGTGCGATGAGTAAACGATCCATTCTACTGATTGGTAGAGTTTCAATTGACGATATGGGTATAAATATGTACGCGTCAAATATTGGATAGCACTATGATATTAATACCACGACTTGGATATCCTTGTGTAAGGGATTCTATTTTTGGTTTTCTCATTCCGTTTTCTTTCAGTTTACTTCGAAGCGAAGTCCATAATTAACCACTCAACCATGAGTGCCAGCCTCAGAAGCCTGGTTGTGTTACCCCTTACTACTTGGAGCAACATAAAATGTATCAAATACCAGAAAACCGAAGCTTCTTCCCACACATAAAGTTATACCAGCGGCACCTTTTAAATGAGCCGGCGTTCAATATCAAAGGCAAGTTAAACACAGCGAATTCCGTTTGTAGCCTTATAACCACAAGAACTGAAGGAATGGTGGAAACATATTTTAAATTGGTATGTTATATAACAGTCATGAAAATCGAGCTCTAGAAGGTATTTCGGAGCTTATATTTCTCTGAAAGTGGGTGCGAGGTTATTATTATTATATGTTATTTGACTTGAACCAACCCACTCAAAAAATTTAGTAACGCTGAAACTCGGCATTCCAATTGCGATTTTATACTTCTTTTTCAATCATATCTCACAATCACTCAGAAAGTTAAGATGTGTCGTATTAGTCAAAATATATGGTCATGAATTGTGGAGACATTCTATCTATATATGTATGTATATATGCAAAAGTCAATTGCTGTTCGTTAGTCTCGCTAAAATTCACAAACGGCTTGACCGATTTGATTAATTTGGTTTGTTCGCTATAATACAGGGGTGGTTTGAAAGAAAAGAAAACTCGAGAAACCCCAAAGAAAAAGCCGGAAAATCGAAAAAATCGAAATTTGCGTTTTGAATTTTCCAACTTTAAGGAATCTTTATGAAAAAGGGCAATTGGAGTTTTTGGCGTCGCTGATCTCGAGCCTGCATTCAAAATTTTTGAATTCAAGATGTCGAATCCAATATGGCGACCGAAAAATTTAAACTTCAAAGGATATGGTTTTTGGGGCCACTGATATCGAATTTACCATCAAAATTTTGGAATTCAATATGTCAAATCCAATATGGCGACCGAAAAGTTAAACGTCAAGGGATTTGCCTGAAAATCCGCACTGGGGAATTTTCGGAATCACTGATTTCGGATCTGCTATCAAAATTTCCAAATACGAGACCGCCCCCATTCCGCTGGGTGATATAGGAGAGCGGGTGCAGTAGGGAGGTGGTGTAAAATGAAGAAAACTTTATTTATTAATACTGTTGGAAAATATCTATTATAAAAGCATGTGAAAAACGGTAATAGAAAAACATTGAGAGAACACAAAAAAATTAATATTTACCCGTGAAAATGAAGAGGCATGGATTTTGTCGAGAATGAAGAGAAAAATTGAAATATCTCGGTAATTATTGTGGGTGGGTTCAATGGAAGCGCCTTCAAGCGTGGTAAAATTACGTAAATATATGAACATTTACTTAATAAATAATAGCTTTTTAGTAAAATGGAATAAAGTGTAAAAGAGGTACGAGAATGATGAAATTTGGGATGAAAATATTAATAAATGTAGAAACTGTGGTTGCTGACATTGGTAACTGTAAAAATTTACCCCTACCGATTGGAAATAAATGAAAAAATTGATTTATTTATAGTAAAAAAAATATTAGGAATAGGTGAAAGTGATGTATGTGGTGTATTGTGTACGAATGTATGCCCCCATACCGCTGGGTCATATAAGAATGTGCAGTAGGGAATGGTTGTAAAATTATGGAATACACATTTAATAGTATACCAGGAAATGCCGAGTCCGGGCAAACTAGTTTTAAATAATTTAAAATACCTTTAAATGAATTCTTTTTATATCAAATTCAAAAGGTTTACAATAAATATATAAGAAAATATCGATATTTTGTTGTTGTTGTTGTTGTCTTATACCACGTTTACATGCAGAACTGAATCTTGGTCGACCCGCGTTGAAGTCTATGTAAATATAGGTTAAGATTAAGTTAGATTGACTCAACTCCAGTTGCCAGACCTGAGTTGAATTGTGTTGGTTGATTTAAAAGCTCGGCATCAGTGTCATATAAACGCGAGTTGAGTTGATAATTCTGACCGTAGTTGCACTCGCCAAACGTAAATAAGCAAGCTGTAAGAAAGTTCATTGTATTGTTAGAACATTTGTGTTCCCTATGACTCACATCACAACGTGATGGTCTAAAAATAAGAGCTAGCAGTCAACTCGACTAATGTGCGAGGTACAAGGCTACAATTTTGTGTACACTTGATTCAATACTAGTAAAATAAGAAAATCAACGGCAGGCAGGATTTGCGTCAATACGCATGTCGTATTAGGTAAATGCAGTCCATAAAAAAGTTTACCTGTTCGTGCATATATGTATAAGGTACTCTTTACGGAAGAATGCCACCAAGGAATTAATCATGCTTCCAAGTGCTTTTTGGATATAGGCAAATACTTTCCATCACTCAAAGAAACTTTGTTCCGACCCATTTTGTAATAATACTTTCGGCGTCCATCACTTTATCTTACCGTTAACAATGTTAGGGCTATCCTTCAAAGTCCTTCAGATTGCAAACTTTTGATATTGATAAGGTACGTCCTTTTTTAATTCCATTAGAACTTTTCTTGAACTTGAAGCTGTATTGCTAAATTTTTTTTTCTCAACTTGCTTTGAGAGTTTTTCAGGTTTTCCAGGACGTGCAATTTTGCCGAATCCCCTGAGCGTTTTAAAATAATTTCAGATGACATCATCTGATCTCTTTAATCCTTGGGCAGTGGCTCTTATTGATGTTATAATTTTTCAATTTCAATCGATTTGACCTTTTTTTTGGACAAAGAGCTCCACGTGCGATTTTTGCTGCAAATATTATATTTTCACAACATGAGAACTAAAGCCGGCGTTCGCTTTGGTATTTATACGGATTTAATTTTGCCGCAGTCATTTTGCAAAAAACAAAGAACTTAGGCACAATTAGTGAAATTCCCGCCCGAACTGAATTTTAATCAATCCAGTCAGAATTAGGTCATCATTTTAAACAGCCATAATCCTACGTTTAGAGTTAGAGGTGCCAAGTTTATAAAATCTGTTTCCTCCATTACAAGTGAATTTTTGTAAATGTCACATCTGCGTTATTTCAGTCTCAGTTGATAACTTTTGTCACTGAAAGGCTCCTAGCTCAAAAACATTCTTATCAGTCAAAACTTTCGGGTGGCCTTATAATAAAATTAGCTTCCTTGCCCTAAACTGCCACATTAAAAATATAAGCGGAAGCTGTTTGTACGTTTCGCATTTCCCTTCGGGAGAGGGTACCCATTAGCATTACGGGATAATCCCCGCGAGGAGAATTTGAATAGAAAATGTCTATTCTCTTTTCCCTTTTTTCATCTAAGGAGCTATTCTATATTTTACAATTCTGCGGAAGACCTTGGAAAAGAAATACAGGAAATTCAATTCGTCCAAAATGTGACAAAATATGAAAAGAAAATCAGTTGAGTACAACACTGAAACAAGATAAATGTGTTTTACTTTTGCTGTCAGATTTTAAGAACTAAAGCTTGTTTACGAAAACGGAATCAGTGAATGTTTCTACATAATTACTTACAGGTCACAGCGAGGGGTGTATTTACGTCACTTAAAATATGTGATTATTCTTAATAAACCCCCAACCATTTCTCTTAGATTATATTGTTTGCTCGTGTAACACCCGTGGATGACAACAGATCCAAATACGAACTATTCAAATATTCAACAGTCAGATTTCATCATTAATTCCAATCACAAAGATCCGTTATACAAATATTCGTGCACCACACTTTACCAAGGATGTGGATTATGTATTTATGATGACAGCTGTGTGTGGTCTTCTAGCACAAAATAGGATGGATTTGGGTACATTTGTGTAATTGTTTCCGAAATGTAAATTGCACTTAACAACTGGAATTTCGCCTAAATATGTATTGCTCAATTTCAAGCATGAATATGCAACGATATCATGTACCAAATGTGTATTACTCTTAAACTCCTTCGACCTCTTGATGTAGAAAATAGAAAAGCGAATTTACTTCCTCTTGATTTAGCAACCTTTACGTATGCATCCGAAATGCGATTTAGTCATATTAAGAAAACTATTCAGTTTATAGATATTGCTATTACTATTGAAAATTTTAACAAGACCACTGTTGCAGCCCCTGTACAGAAACACAAAGAAGGAAATAAAATAAATAAGGCAAATGAGGTGTTGGATCAAAATCTGTTAGCTTGACACACACCCGTTAAGCACCATTATAAAATTCACATTATTTCAGTTTCAGCGAAGAAGGCTGCATTTATGCAAGCCTAAACCATAAAGCACTACACAAACAACAAGCAGTGATTTTAAGATTCACGACTGTGATAATAATAATAATAAAGTTTATTTTTGTTAAGTGAAAATATTAATAAAATTTTAACTGTACTGTTGCCTCCACAATTTTTTCATTGTTCGTGCCAACACTACCTTAATTCAAATCGACACTTATGTCGACTCCTTGGCCAACGTACATAAACACGCTATTATTACGGCATGCGACCACAGCTATACTCTAAAAATCATCGTACCTACCTATGTGTCGAATATTTCCTTGTTTCATATTTTTCATTTGTACCGTTGTCGGAATAATATAATAATTTTTTATTGCTTGAAATATTCTCCCTTGTAAGCGTCACAACTTTAAATAAGCAATTATTGCTGTTAAGCTAAATCAAAATATTACTCTGAACCGTATGCTTTGATTTATTAGAAACCCATCTTACAACACGGAACCAATTTTGTGAACTTTTCTTTACAGATGATAGGCATTAGGAATCTAAAATCGATACAATATTGCTTTACGGCAAGCCATGGGATGGAAGCAATTATTTTATCGCAGAGGGAAAATATCAGTAATTTTTTTTCCAAGAAGACATGTACATAGATACAAAGCTATTGTGTCTACATAAACAAAGCAAAGAGATGACGCCGAAACGTTTCAGCTTAAAATATCGGTGTTTTTCAATTTCCTAAACGCGCCTTACCGAGCATGTCATGTCTGTATGCTCTCTAAAGAACAAAATCAACAAAGGTGTCATACGCTTGGCCAATGCCAAAAAGTCGTGTTTTTTCCTATATAAGGAAAGGAAAACATGATATGAGCGCGCTCCTTTAAACATCTCTTATTTCCACGTAATTCTTCTTTAAGGCAGAAAATTGAGTGTTTTATTGAACATTAATATTTTAACGTATATTTCCACTGACACCTCCTAAAAACGTGCTCTAGCTATTCAATAAGAAAAATTGGTTTGCATTTATATAAAATATAGGCTTGGACATGTTAATTTTCAATTAGGATATGATGTTTGCATGATAAAACTCCTAAAACCCTTACTGAAGGACTTTTGAAATGTCACGAATTCCCCTGGACGTTGCCGAAGGGGGGGCATGTAAAAGTGTTATAAAGAACGCATTCGACATAAAGCAATTCTTTGGAAAGGAGGAAAATTTTAAACAAATTGCTGCGAAGTAATATTTCAAAGCATCTCCCGAACAGACATTTTATTTTAAAATTCACGAAAACGAAAGCGTAGGTGTATTTCGCATACAATTCGTGATATTCAACAGAAAGGATAACCGTCTGCATAATTCATGGACGATCGTTTCGTGTTTCTTTTATTTTCAGCAAGGGACACAAAATACCTTCCGGCTGTGTTACTTGAAAATCATAGCATATATTGTTTTCAAGAGTATTAAACCTTTTGAGAATTTGATGCTTTTTTGCTGAATTTGCAAATGATATTGGTATTCATGTGGGATGAAATATTAATATTTATTGTGGCCACCTACTCGCAGATTGCTTTTTACTTGAATTTTACCTTGTCGAATAGCTTACAAAATTTAACTAATTTAATATCAGCGTTCACTTTGCAATGAAGATATGGAGTTGAATATCCTGTCTGAAAACGCGGAAGATTATTTTCTTTAAATCTATTTTCTTCAAACTATTGTGGTTTCGTAACTGAGAATAGAAATACTGCTTGATTGATTTATTTATTTGTTCATCTTCTACAGGTACAGTATCATCTGACTTATAAAATTAAATGCTACCTTGCGGTCATATTAATAAACCGCACAACTTGAAATTCATATAATAAAGTTTAATAAAATGGTATGTAGTTTCTCGGATGGAATGAGTCTTTTTTGTCACAATAATCAATAAAAACTCAAAACAGTTTGGCAGGATTTTATCATTTTTTTGGGAAGAAACGAATAAAAAAAATCAAACTATCGACCTTCATGCTTTATTATTATTTAGTTGTTTATTGCATGTATTAAACAATTTGTGGATAATTTGTTATAATGTTATTTAAACATAACTTACACATTATTTACTTTGTCTGTACAGTGTTTCGTACCACGTTGCCCCCTCCCCTCTTCTTCACAGATCTAGTACTTGATCAAGCTTTGTTTTGCTCTCCGGTTTCTGATCTCCTACTTTCCGTTTCATAAAATGCCACAGATGTTCGGTTAGATTCAAATCGGGTGAATTCGCTGGCCAGTATAGTCTCTGAATTCCAAGATCAGAAAATGTTTTCTGAAGCTGAAAAGACAAGTCAATAATAAAAATGGTGAACAACAGAGGTTTCAGGTGGTTTCCCTGCGGAAGGCCAGATAGAACATTTTTGTTACACCTTCTACTTAAGGTCACACCACTATGTACAGTGCTGTACCTATATAATTCCCAAATCCAGAAAAAAAAGCGACAAATATCTCTTCCTTCCATTTGGGTGCTAACCACATTTTGTGCAAGAGTCTAAGCCTTAATTTAGGAAGTCGATAAAGCTGCCGTAATTTCAATCAAATCACCCCACTCATCAGACAGTTCCGCGAGCAATCTTAACATATAGGAGAAAGCAAAGTTGATCGCATAAAGTTATCGTGTACAATTAGTTGCCACAGTGAAAGAAAACTACTAAATCGAATTCTTTTCTTTTAGCAAAGGGCGGTAGGACAATACCTAGTCAAGCCATGACGTAATAAGCTTTTAGTGGGCATATCCTGTTTCAATATAGGAAAGGTACGTATCGTATCCTTGTCACCAACTTAGGCTGCCATTCACGGACCCAAGAAGCACAAATTCCTGATTGATTGACAAGATATTTAATTGTCTCAGCATGTGAGCATTTGTCCCCACATCTTGTCTTCATTAAGCTCCTTCACTTTGCTTTTGTTTTGTCGACTAGGGCGGAGACCCGAACATAAGCTGTATATAATTTAATTTTCGCAGCACGTATGCCACTTCGGTTATGGGAGTTCTTTTACACGCCAATAAAATTGAAGTGCATATCCTGAAAATAAGATATGAAGACAAAGGAGACTTTAATGCATAAAAAAATTTAAAGCCGTAGTGGGAGATATTATGGTGGCAGCATTAATGCGTTTCGTGACCACGTTACATAAATGTGAGTTTAGAGGTGAACCATCAAGGGCATACACGGGAAAAAAATTGCATAAATCAAGGACGCTAATGTTTGGCTTTTTTCCCTTTCTCTTTTTTGTTTTAATAATGCATAAGTTTGCGAAAATGGCTGACGAATAATTTCGCTAAATTTAAAAGTTAATATTGCCCTTCACCGTTAGTTTTCTGTACGTTCGTGTTATTGCTTCTTAGATGAATATTGATGACCTCTTCCCAAGTCCCATCTAGAATTCTTGAGCTGAACTTGCGTCATTTGAAGATACGCAATTCCCAAGTGATAAATGATCCTAATTCGCTTTTGGCTTTATACTTCCTTTCAGTATTATTATTCTACTCGCGTTTTTACAGACAAAGTTAGTCGTTTTTAATTAAATTGACATCGTCACAGGGGATGCCTACCGTACGAATAGATTTGCCTAATTACCGAGAATTGCGCGTTTATTTAAAAATAAGTTAACCTTAATCCTAGCAATACGAAGAAGCTTAACTTAACTTAGTCGGTGAAAAACATTAAAATCATTAATATTTATTTAACACTAATTTCGATGTAATTAGGCTGGACTAATATTAAACCAGAAAATGAGTTTAACTGGCAAATAGAACGTTCTGAACTAAGTCAATTATATATCAGTTTCTCTAAAGCCTGATCTTGGTAGATTACAAATTAAAACCAGTTAAACGTATTAAACTGGTTGTACCTAATATCCTACATCAATATATGTATATAGTTTGTTATAGTGCGTTCAAAATGCGCACAGTTGCCCCGGATGATTCCATTTCAGATATCTATAATATAATAAAGTTCATGTTAACTATCATAAAGTTCGTAATCAGTTTAGGGTACAAATGAATGATTGAGTCTATAATATTCGAGATTGGTACTCCAAAATGTGTGCAATTTTCCAATCGTAGAGTTGATAACGGAATCCTCCCCAACAACAAATAGCCTGCTGTATTCCTGTATGTACCATCGCCAACAAATTTTAATTGAAGAAATAATTACAAGTCATGCCTATGCTCTATGTCCTTCATATCCCGAATTGTACGGCAGCAAAATATCCGGGGATGAAATTCGCATTAGGATGGTATCTGTTTCTTTATGCATAGAAAATTCAGAACAGGAAAATCGAATAATCCAATTGAAATTCCTGATCCAGCCATAGGGCAAAAGTCCTCTGGAATTTCCATCTACCATCAAAGAAAGAAAAATGAAAAATGCAAATCGAAAAGAAGACTTTTAGCTTTGGATTGGTTTAATTAAGGGGAAAACAGATGGTATGTATCACATTTACATCATTTTATACTTTAATACCTCCATCAAGAAATATACCCTAGATGGAATGGATTCTGTGCAATGGGTGGATCCTATTCATGAAAATAATTTGTCACTACAAATTTACTTCATAAAGTTTTCCGTAATTGCGTCCGTGTTTCAGCCTTGAAACTCTGGGACGGAAATGGACTTCAGCTGCAGTTTTATCCTTAAGTTAAGTGAGAAATTAATACGGGAAACTTGAGAAATTCTTACACTCTGTGTAATTATCCTATGGACTTTTATTTAAGTATAAATAGAGTGCAGACACATTTTTATTTATGTCTGTATAACTTAACGACTGAAGGGCACTTGATCCATTGACTTTAATTGAATTAATTTGGTCGGAATTATGCAGAAAAATAAGATAATGTTTTTTTTATAATTTCGGAACACACTGCAGACAATTTTATCGATCAATTACGTACACCACCGGCACTTGCGAATTAATTAATTGGAAATTTTATTTAAAAAAAATTGGATTTTATCAAGCAGGCAGTAATTCTGGGAATACATCGTTAACATCAGTTACATGTATTTAATTAGTATTGAACTCGAGTAAATTAATATACAAATTTATCTCGGAAGTGAAACAAACAAAGTAAAATTCAATCCCGCGTACCTCATTTAAATGATTTCCAACTGCAAAACATGCTTACGTTGAAAAGGGTAATTCGGAGGTCGAAAACCGCTAAGTACCACAAATTGCTATTGAAATAGACGTGAACATAATACGTAGGGTCAGTGCTCTGCTGGGTGAACTAAAATTGGCTTTTCGTAATAACAAGAGGAAATTGGAACTGATATTTTTGAAGTGGCCGTTTGGGAAAGTGGATTGAATGACATCATAAAATGATTTGATTCAAGCTGAGATAAAGCACAAATAAATATCCTTTCATGCCGACAAGAACTAAAACGGCGAATGAAATAACAAATGGAAATTAATAATTGTACGTAATGAATGCTGGCTTGTAAACCCGTTGGGTATTCCACGAATTCAACATAGAGAAAACGTGAGATCGTTATTCATTATGTTGGTTCATAGCCATTACTCAGAAAATTGAAAGGGGACGGAAATCTCAGAATTTTGTTATGAGGTCGATTTTTTAGATTTTCAAACCAAATTCATTTAACATCGTAATTCAAATAAACGGCAATTCAATGTAATTTGGAGAGTGAAGGGACCGTTTTTGATTCGAAATAACATCGCTACGTCCAAAATATCGTTGTAACCGGCATCGTTGTATTATAATAAAATTACTCCCATTAAGCCGCAGCACACCACACTGATTTCGCTGAAATTAAAATATGTGATTTAGTTTTACAAATTTTGGTATTTGAACAATTTTCAAATGCTCTCTTATATTTTTTTCCCTTAACAAATTATAATTTACCACTTTAAAATAACGAAAAGGATTTTACTACAAACAACAACTAACGATTCCACACAAATTCGTTAAATTAAAATTGCAAATTTTGATTTCAGGTGCAGACCATTTTTTTGAATCGCGATATCTAAGAAACTATCAAACAACAATTGAAAGTAGTTTCACTACAAAAAACTACAATCAAAACCACGTCGGTTATGGGAATTTGCAATGCGCTTTTTTCAACTTATAAGAAACAATCATTTTTTATTTAATAGTCAAATAGGCGAAACATGTATCAACATTTTCCTTAGGCCTGGAGTATGTGGTGAGAGCCGGGGATACAATTCCATTAGACCGCTTGACCTGCAACATAAATTAAAAAAACAACACGTGAGTTTTAGCAGTCGCAACTCATTATATTAAATAAACAACCAATAAATGAATTCGGCTAACACATAATCCCTCAGTGAGTGTTACCAAAGTTACACACTTTACTTAATTCATTAATGATGCTACGAAATTTGCCAGTCGAGCGGCTAGCTGACAAATCTCGGTGACGGAAATGTTCAAAAAAGGAATTGAAAGGGGCTCGAACCGCGGACATAGGCGTGCAAGTCCGTGTGTTTGCCGCTGCACTACCGAAGGTGTTGTAGAAGCGCTCGATAGGAGGGAGCAAAGCTTGCTACAGGGCCGTAGTTCCGGACACATGGAAAAGCACACCAGCTCGAGTTTAGTAGTACCACAGATAAATAACTATACAGATGTCGCATGCCATGTTAAAAAAGAGGCACGGTAGCAACATTTCCAATAGCCAAGTAAATCGTTCTCATAGCCAAGTTTGTAGCTAGATTCATAACCAAGTATGTTGCGCAGCAAATCGCAGCCAAGTAGGTTGCTGGCAGAGAGCAGAGGAACACATAGAGGTACAAACCTCGAACAAAATCCGTGCCAGAGTTTGTGGAGCTCGCTTAAGCATAGGGGAAAGTGTAAGACGCAAGTAAGGTGCAAGGAAGCTTTGCGTGGTATACTCACGAGCGCTAGCTCTCTCAGCTCAGCGGCCGTAAATCGGAGCCAAACTCGAGCACACATAAGCAGCCTGCTTCTTGGAATTACACACTGATGTGATGACTGGGGGTTGTTCTCTGGTGATTTGATTTGTGCGATTAATTCTGCGACTGCGAGGAATTAAATGTTCAATAAATGCGGGATGGCGGATAAATATTTTTAGGTGTAGGGGAGGAACACTTTTTAGTATATTATAATATTTTCATATTTATTGTACATATCTACAATTTTGTTAAATTGACTTCTTTGAATATTTTTTAAACAATTCAAATGAATGGGTATTCCAAGGTGCAATTTTTAATAAAGACAATGTATCTCTTTTTCTTGAAAGTTTGTACCTTTAAGAATTTTCAGTAAAAATTTTCTTCAAATTTCCAAGTATTTTAATACGTTCACTACCAGAGATATGGGGAAATGCATATATAAACTGCTGTAAGTACATATGCGACGTCGTCGTCGGGTAGCTGGGTGAATTCTATAAATGGTAAGAGTCGAGTGGTCGACAGGTAAAAAATGTCATACTCCTTAATAATTATAAAGCAAGAAAAATTCTTGATTATTCAACTATCTTTGCAATCCTAGTAAACCGTACCCATTTTAAATTATATGTATGTATATATAAACACATTTTATTTTAATACAATTTATTTATGCAGGGTGTATCGTATAGCGCATGCAAAAATGATAAATACTAATTAATTTACTTTCTCGATTTTTAAATACTGTGTTGGTATGTAAATGTCATTAAATTTTAGCATCAAGCAAAATGGATAACTTTACGCTAAATTAACAACAATACGTTTTGATATTTCCCAGTGACCATAAACTGGTTATTGGACGAATTATGATAATTTTTAAAAACTAATAAACTTTCCGAGGGCTCTAACAAAGAATACAATTCTTTAGAAAATTTTGTTTTGCAGCTTAAACAATTTACTTTACCGAAAAATTTAAAAAGTACAAAACCTGCAAAATATCTCCTAGAAGCTAAATCAATGGGCTGGTTAATAATTTCTACTTCTAAATCTTCGGGATCTAAAATTTCTATGGGTATGTGTTCAATTTCTGGAATAGTATGATCCTCGAAAGTTGATGGCTCAATATTACTTTGGGTAGGCTGTGAAATGGATTCTGAATGTGTTGAAGGACCATTCGATTTGGATATTTGCAAGACTTTGTGCCAATCGACACCTAAAAATTCGTCTTTATCGGTCTGGCAATTAGATCGTGTTGATGGACGTATGATGCGTACGGACGCTATTTTTCCCATAATAAAGTTTAACTCGTAAACCGATGGATCTGAATGATTTCCACACATTGACCGTATTAAAGCAAATAAATTCTCAACCGTATCTTGATTCAACCTATTTAAAAAAAGAAATTTAACATCGAAATCTTGTTGCATATCTTCTAACATTAATAAAATTCCGCTAATCGTTTGAATTAGACCTTTTTTCCAATGGGTGGTATTTTCGGCATTTTCAATAAAAGTAATATTTAAATATTCCCGCATTTTTACTAAACATTCGTATGGTGTATTGTCGGTTCTCAAGGGCTTTTCCATGGGATTCCGACAGTGAAGAGTCTTACTATTTAGTGCATCAAACAAGTCGTTCATTTTTGAACAAAATGTAGCAGTGCTGTCAGAAATCTCCTTCAGATTTGACTTGAAATGTTCTTGAATATTATGCGAACGAATTGCAGCAGCTACTGTTGCACTAAAAATTTGTGTAGCTAAGGAGACCGACATTTGTTTATCACCTATTGGATTAACGTGGGCTGTTGTTAATTTAAGCGCTGCTTTAGTAACCGTGTGTTTTTCTAATTCGTAGAGTTCCGTAATAACTTTCCAACTCGCCATTATCGCGTTTTCCACGTGGTCGTCATCTGTTTTCCCATGCCATATAAAATTATGTTTATAAAGCGAATTTCGCGCACATTTAATCATGTGTGGTACGTCAAAAAGAGTATAGATTTTTCTATTCTTGAAATAAAAAAATGGTTCTACATTCGTGATGCCAAGGTCAGAAAACAATTTTCTGTTATTTCCACCTTGATCGCAAGTAATGGAAACAATACTAACACCTATTTTTTCAGCGTTTTCTAGAACTTCGAATAATAACTCATTCAGTCTACCGGGACTTATTCCATTAACGGAAGTAAAATATCCTAATACATGTTTCCACGGTGTGAAAAGCCCACGCGCCATGAAGACAACTACATACTTAGCTAATTCATTTTTTCTAATTTTGGCATCATCATAAAAACCTTCAATTTGATCTGCCGTTACATTATATTTCAATTCCCGCCTAACAAAGACCTCGTCAAAGACCAGAACGGCATTTTTTGACTTTTCATCAAATTCATTAATTGCCGAAGCAATAAAGGGGTATAATTCTTCATTGTGGCCGGGTTTCAAATTCTTTACTAGAATCCAATTCTGCAAAGAATTACGGCTAGGAAGCCCTAATTTTAAATCAAAGCTGGCAAAAGAGCTGTGTTGTGGCAAAAATGACAAAAAAAGTGTCGGTAGAGCATTCTTTTTTAAAAATTTTTTCCCCAAAAACATATCTGCGAAGTGAATATGACACAAATATGGTTTTTTCTTTTTTTTTATTTCGGAAGCAGATTCAACGCAAATATCAATCCATTTTTTATATTTGTCAGAACCGGGTTTGGGAAACAGAAAGAACCGCCTGTCAGGGTATTTATCTGCCGTTGCCAAGCAAGATATTATACAACATTTTATATTCCAAGGTTTACCCATTTTTATTATGAAAAAATTGGTACCAAGGAAAAGATATAAAGCAAATACCAAAATCGAAATCCTGAAACGTAGCCAAAGTCGTCAATAAGAATAATATCTGTGCCAAAATTGATAATTTATCAATAAAAATAGCCAAAGTCGTCAACGTAAGTAATCAAAAAATTGTCAATAAATCCAAATATCAAAATCCTAAAATCCAAAGCCAAGTAAAATATCCAAAATCGTCAATTATATCGCAAACCCAAAACCTCCAACAATAAATCCTCACAAGTCGCAGTCCAAAAACGGAATAAGTCCACTTCTGCGGATTGAAACGTGATGAAATACCAGAAAACTATTTTCCCCGTTCGCTTCGCTATTTCTCTACGTTGCTGTGAATAATCCCTTTGCGCATTCTCTCACGCCTCACTTTCATTCAAGTCGGCGCCCACGAACACCTCGCTGCTCTCGTGTCCTGGCGCTCGACCAAGTAGGCAAGTGCAGAGGCTTCAGCTTCGATTCATATTGCTGAAACATTTTCACCCGAACTTGTTTATAACGACAGGAACAGAAATGCGTTCTCGTTTTCCTATGCCGAGGCGACATCTGTATAGTTATTTATCTGTGGTAGTACCAAAGAATATATAACATAAAGAAGTCGCAGTCGGAACAAATAACTTGAACTGAAAAATTTGCTCTAGGGTCCTTCCGCGCGAACCCTATATCTGTAGTAGTACAATAAATACAAGCGGCCATTCATATTCAGACACTTCTTACATCGGAAGTGTGACCAAAAATTTCTGATGCGACGCGGGACCAGGCAGCAAACGTACAGAAATTCCGGCGCGCAATGTTATTCTTATGGACTTTTGCGATGAGATGTTCCAAGCACGCGTTGAGGGCTGTATGAGCGCTCGACGGTTCCAATTCTAGGAAGTGTGGGAAAATTACGAGAACTCTGAACTGAGCTCAGAATATTTTGGGTTCCTACGGGAAAAATGCAATAAATTAACCGCGCATGAATTCCTATGAAAATTAAAAGTTTTTATTTACAAGTATGGAAAAGCACGAGCAAGGACCGGACGGATCTGCTATTTTAAAATAAGAAAACCTTGTACAATACTTTTCACTTCTAACGTTAGTGTCACATTTACCTTTTGGAAGCACAGATATTTATTAATTAATTATTTAAAATAAAAACAATTTGCTGTTTCAAATAATTGCTTATCGATCTTATAAATTTAACATTAGATATTATAATTCACAAGAAATATGTGTGTATATGCAATTAATATGTAATGTAATGTAATGTAAATTAATCAATTAATGATAGTTACCATCTTCTTAAGAGTGAATGAATAAATAATAATGTATTCGCTTCCCCTAATATAATCTTAACAACAATCAAGAAATAGGAAAGTTGAGAATTACAAGCGCGGACGAAATTCTTTTGGGTTCTTGCATTTTTACTCATATCATTCATTCATAGAATTCGGTCTGCCTTCAGCTAGAAGGCACATCGTCCGACAAGGCAAGCGTGGTTCACCCCAACGCATGAACCCATTTGAATAACCTGCGCCCGAACTTCTGTGCGTTGCTGGCTGGTACACATTTGTGTTCACAGCCGCGGTTTCTAGGAATCACTTCCCTGCCCTGACACCGTTCCTTCTCTTCCATCGATCGGAAAATATTTTTGAGTGGCAAATTAGGCTCGTGCAACTTCTTTATGTTATATATTCTTTGGTAGTACACATTTTAGGTTGGAGCAGTGTGTTGTTGTAGGATTTTTTGGCCTTTTTTTGAAAAAAAGCTAAAAACAGGTATTTTGCTAATATCTCAAAAACGCTTCTTTGGAAAAACAAATGTAGGTCATTTTCGTTTTTAGCGACCCCAAATTAGTCTAAAAAAACATATTTTCCTTGAGGTACTTTTGAATTTCTAAAAAAATAACTAAACTAGTTGTATGTAGTAAAAGCGAGTATTAGGGAAAAATAATGATGATGTTAAGTCGCTATGTTTTATTATTTTTTCTCGGCTTATAAAACGTTTTGCTTTAACATAACTGGTTACATACATATGTTAATCCAGAATAAAACTTAATATACTACGTGCTCCTCATCACAAACAACAACAGATTTGATTTCCTTGAAATACAATTACTTGTAATTCCTATCTGAAATACGGCAAGAGTTCAAAGTTCACATGGCATTGGGAGATTTTCCTGTAACTACAGGAACGAGTTTATGACTCAACGGGGCAATCTTTTTACGAATAGGAGCCACTTTCGTGGGATTAGATGAAAGAAAATTCAAATGTGAGCTCAGCTTTGATGAAATTGCCAGTCAAGTGCCTGCTTGGTGTCCGAATTAGACACGACATTTGAACTCTCAGTCCGTTGTAAAATAAAAATTGCCAACATGCTTTTAGGAAATCAGTTGTTTATATTTATTTCCCCCAGGGCGATGATACTCATTTAATGACCACTCTTTGAAATTGGAGCCTTCATATCCTTTCCATACGCATAACGGAGAACGAGTCACCCACTTAAGTGTTTTTGGACCTTTTGGCAAAAGTTTGAAGTTTAGATCGCAGTTACGATAAGATCAATTAAAATTTAAAAAAAATTAAATTACTTGCTCAAATTCAGGTAAATAAAGAAATGCATTTATTTATAAACTCTGTTCTGCCTCCAGCAGCGAATTTCATAAATAATTTCCATAATTTACCAGCTAGCAGAAAGAGCCAAAGTCGAATAACAGTTTGAAAAGTAGGCCGCTATTCTTCCGGGGAAACAACCAATCGAAAACCTATAAAATAAAAATGAGGTAGAAATTAAGAAGTGTGTGCCCTTGGCACAGGTAAAGCCAACAAAATCAATTCTGCTGTCTTTCGTCTAAAGCCCTATAAATTTTAATGGAGCTCCCGGAGCGCCAGAGGAAATTATGGCTGAGACCACATATCAATACAGGATATTAAATTATTAGAGGAAAATAAGGATTTTATTTCGGTACGCCATTTGATGCATTGCGCCGCCCGCCATCAATCGCCAGCTTTTATTCTCCTCCAAGATTAGATTTTTACGTGTTATGGCTTCGACGGCGAGAGAAGCTTCGTGGGTTCTGACATTTGAATTTCCTCGAGAGCGACTTAGAAGTGGAAGGATGTCTGCGATTTTTCCGTCTTACTTTTCTTTGAAATATCCCCGGCAACTATAGCAGCTACATATATGAAACAAGCCGAAACATTAAAGGGCAAGACTGGACCGTACCCTGCGTAGAAGAAAATCTTCGGATAATCTTTATTAAGGTTTACATCGGAAAGGCAACTTTCTACTTTTTTCTCAACAGGAGCGGCTTTTCATTTGTTCTTTTTCAGGAATAATTCAAATAAGATTAGGCTTTTTTCCAAACTCACAGGCATAATAGTAAATTCTGTGGGAATGTTTCTCACTTTGTATTTAACTCCGAGACTTCTTGTTAAATGCTGCAAGGAGGAAAAAAGATTATGTGTATACTTTGAAACACGAATGGCGTAATACGGAGAAATTGAGTTAGAATTTAATTCTTTTCTTCTAAAGAATTTTTTGTAAACTTTCAGTAAAACAATTTAGTTCTATTTACGTTTATTTTTAGGATTTGGGCAGAATCGGTTATAAGTAAAGATATTAAAAATAAGTTTAAACTGGTCAAAATGCTGTCCTGGCTAAGAAAATGACTTATTAGGATTTTTTTTGGAATTGAAACCCTTTGAACCCATGTGGGCATTGCGAACTGAAAACCAGCGCATATTGCTCGTCAATCTACCGAGATCTACAGGGTGTTTCGTATAACGCATGTACAAATGATAGGGATGATAGATCTCACTTAGGTAAACAAAATATTGTATGGCGGGGGCGGCTTGTGCCGAGTTATCTAGTTCTTATTTAAAACGTAGCTACTTTTGTGTCCCTTGTTCTGGAACAACCAAAAAATTTGCTGTAATGTCGTGTTCTGTTGGTTGTGCAGAACTAATCTCTTGTTCTGGACAATGTAGTTATTCTACTGTAAACTAGGGGCGGTACGTGTTAATTTTTGAGAGATTTTATGTCCGCATGTTGGTAAAAGTCTATCAGCTGTCAGACGGCTTTCAGAAAGTTTTGAACGAACGAATATGAACTAAGGTAATCTTCGTTCATTTTATCCGTTGATCTCTAAAATAACTGGGTAGAGATTTTCGAGTGGATGATAGGATTTTGGAGTGCTGCGAGCCCAACTTTGCAGCAGATTCCAATATTCCTTTCATGCCATCTGTGATCAATTATCCAGATTGTCGCACTCAAATCTGAAAACCGACACAAAGTTTTCGAGAGGATATGACATCGGCGCTCTAACACCATCCAGTATAGGTCACAGGAAGTTGCTTATCATCGATCTGTAGCGCTCGCCGTTTATGGGGAAATTTGTGTCAACTTTCGAATAAGTGCCACCAAGCAATCCGTGGCGGGCATTTGAACGACGTTATATTCCATACTTAATGTCTTAAAATATTCTTTCAAATAAAATGAAAATAGAGTGGATATCTCACACACAACTTATTTTATTTACTTTTAAAAATCGAGCGTCCTTATTGAAAGACCCTATTGAACTAGCCTTACATTAAACAAAACATTCTTTGCAGCGAATCGCGTATTTGAATTTTAAGTGAAAGTCTGGTCTAGAATTTTAAAAAAATCGAATTTATTTTAAAATTATACATTTTACCCATAAAACAAATCCAACAATTCAAATTATGGTAGATCAATATAAACAAATATTTAGGAGATACTCGTAGATAACCGTGCTGTGGAGATTCCTTTTCTCATTTAGAAAGGACGAAAGGAATATTCCAGGACAAATTAGAAAATCTGCTTTTAATCAAGAGGCATTCATTAATTTCTAATGCGTTTATTTACCGCGAAAAGCGAAATCACGCCCAACAATGGACTGATGGCCTCCATAGACCAACAGAGCAGAACGTGCCAAGTGAAGGACACTCTTCGGCGCTTTTCATTTTCTTTTGTGTCAATTTTCTAAAGCCTAACTGTGCACACCACTGCTCGTATAAAGTTCACTTTCCTTCGCAATTGACGAAATACGACGGAGTGGAGTGGCCCTAAATCGTAATCGCATTGTAATTATACCGGATTTCGCCAGAAATTATAGGATAAATGAGATATTGAAAGAGCGTTAACGCTCGAAAAGATAAGCATTCAAAGTCAAGTGGGGCCTCAAAATTATTTGTTATTATAGGGACTCCTCGCGCCGCGCTGTATGTTCCTCCTAAACTGATACCAATTGTGGAGAAGCACTTTGTTTTGATAATCTTTGGGAACAAGCCCTCCCACTGCTTAGCCTAAAAGTTATAATAACGGCTTTAATGATATTTTGCGACAGATGAAATTTCGATGACGGTAATTAACTTCGCTTTCGCCAGGGCGAGCAGGTTCACCTTGATGAGATTACGCAGCGCCAATGGTGCCATCACGTCTCCCATACATTATTCAGGGAAAAGTTGACAAATTTTGAGTAATTTGTGCATAACGAAGCAAAACAAAAGTTGTAGCGAAATATTCCCCCTGGCGGTGGATCCTTTAGCCGCGATTGTTCCCTGACTGACAATATTGGCTGTGGGTAAACTCCACTTCTTAAAGAACGGGGACTTACTCGTAAATTGATTAAACGGATATGGAAAGGTTGAGGTTGATGTAGCGATGTTAAATAGATTCGCTCCGGTGTTTGCGTTCCTTTCATGAGATAATGCTCATGCCGTTCCATTCTGTAAATACATAACGTAAACGTACTTATGGAAACAGTAGGGTTGATTGAAAAGAAAGCCACGTTTGGTATTTACATGTTTTTGCATTTCATATAACTCCATTGTTTTCAAAGGTACAGAATATTGCGTGCAAGTTCCAGAGCTTTAGAAGAATACAAGTAAAATCTGCTGCGTCACAATACTCCCGTGATACATTAGCAGATAGACTAGCGTTTCTACGCCAAGGATTGATTGAATGGAACTGGGTGATTTGAACGATTTGTTGCTACATATGTAAGAAATTGAAAAGCGTACCCGAGGGCAAAGGTAAGGGATTGATTTAATTCAAGAGCTTAATATTGCAGGAACGGCGCAGCGGCTTAAAATTTAATATTTAGCTTTCACGCTAGGATTTGTTAAAATTGACGAGATTTTAGCTATTGGGTAACGATAATTGCAAATTACTTTCAATAAATCGCAATTAACAAAAATTTATCATAATACAGGGTGATTTTTTTTTGTGGTACCCGAAGGTTTTTTGGGTGACTATGACAGCATCTGCCAAAACGTCACCTGACCGCTCCTGTCATAAACTTCAGTCCAGCACAAGTTTAACCATGGGGCATTACACGCAAAAAGAAAAAGCCGAAATTGTTCAATTTTATTTTCAAAACCAGTCCTCTGTTACGTTAGCTCAACCAGCGTACAGAGCAAAATATCGTTCGAAAAAACTGCCAACACCGAAGGCAATCCAACGTTTAGTTGCAAAATTTCGTGATGGTGGTGACAACCAAGAGGCCTTAAGTTAAAGCACGTCCACGTCGAAGTAATGATACTGTTGGTGCTCTACGGGGCGATGTTGATGTGGCTTCTGAGTTGAACGAAAATGGAATGGAGCATTAGGTACTGGTTTCAACAATATGGTGCAGCATGCCATTCTGCACGTGAAGTAATCGATTTATTGAAGGTGATGTTTCCCAAGATTGAACTAAAAAAACGGCGATTACGACCAGAGTCGCTTGAACAACTTAAGGCCAACATTTGCAGCGAGATCACATGAATTTCACGTGAAACACTTCAAGCAGTGATGATAAAATGCCGAAAAAAGGGTTGATTTGTGTGTGGCTGCAAATGGTGGTCATTTACTAGATATCGTTTTCAAGAAGTGACAGAAAAAATTGTGCAAGCCCAAATTAAATGTCAATAAAGACAAAATTAAAAACAAATTAATTTGTGTTAAAGTTATTCACAAATAACTTCAGGTCCCACAAAAAAAAAATCACCCTGTATTTGCTAAAAAAATTAATAAGGCTGAAAAGTACTTCGTTTCTAATCGGGATGAAAAGGAGATGTGAGTTTCTGGCCAAAAACGTTTAAAAAGGATCAGTGGGGTCATTCAAGTATTACGTAAACACTTATTGGATCATTTCTGGCTACCCTCTCATAAGGCTAATTAGGAAAATTGGGTGATGCGAGGGTATATACCTCTAAAGGATGAGATATAATAAATTATTTATTTTTTTATTTTTATTAAAAAAATAATTCCAATTTCACTCCAGTTAGGAGCATAGAGCTTTAATAAAGCCTCTTCACTTCGAGGCTCTTCTTCAGTTTCTTTATCATTTATGTTCGCTGTGATGCTGAGTTATTAGCGCGTAGTAACTATCCTAATTGATTGGACTTACATATGTTATGTCTGCCGCTTTTCAGGAAATGCGCAGTCTTGAAGTGGAAGCGTGGGGTCCGAATAGAATTCGAACATTCGATTCTAATCTTAATCCAATAATTTTTTAGAAAAAATGTTTAATTTGCCGAGGACAAATTTTAAAACAATCCTCGGATCGAAACACTTATCCAATTTTTAAAACGCGTTCACTTTGGTGTACGAGTACTATCTTAAAAAATATTCTGCCTCACTTGTGGAATTGAAAACAAGTGTATTATTTGTACTATTAATTACAAAATACGAACTCTTTTTACTCCCCTCTGCCCTTTTGTCGGCAAAAAAAAAAAATGAAAAGAAAAGACAAAGAGAAACGAAGAAAAGACTTAAAATGAGAATTTATATTTTCATATAAGCTTTTGTAAATGCAAAACACGTCCGCCATGATTTTCCGGCAGCTAATCCTGGAAATCGGTCTAGACGGTGCGATGTGTATGTACCGGGAGCCAAGTATAGTCAATTCATAGCCTGCTATGTAATATATGGACGTATCAAACCTGCAGACAATCCCGACTAAATTGTCCTGATTCAGCTAATTGCATGCTAATAGCTCACATACACATACGAAATTGCTTGTATAGGTTTTCCTGTAATTTCTGGCATCATAAAATAAAATAGAATATAAATAAAATGCGAGGCGGAATTTTGAGTCTTTTTGAGGCTTTGAGAAATATTCACGAACTTATTGAAGGACTCTTGTATGTATTTGGCATTTGGAAAATTATTGACCTGGTTTGTTTGTAGTGGGAAGACAAAAGCAATTAAATATTATTCGGAGGAAATTCATCGCATAAAATAGATGCTTGCAGGTTATCAAAAACAGTTGAATATAACACCAAATCATTCAAGGCACTGAATAGCACTTAAGGGGGGACATCACAGTAGCACACAAAAAAATAGGCATATTTTCGGGAATTAATTTTGGCTGAATAAAAGTATCAATCGAAAATCTGTAAAGTAGGTTTTATAGCAATACTAAAAAAGTACAAAATGTAATTTTTTCAATAAAAAATATTTAAAAATGGCGGCTGCGCAGCATATGCCCCAAGGCGCCTACTTTTGAAACCGTGTCGATGGCCGAAGACGTAGACTCCTTCATTTTTGACCTGGAAGAAAAAACCAAAACTTTTTGGTTTCCACATAACAACAGCTAGCGAGCTACGTAGGATTTTTTCAATATATTGATTTTTAACAAAATGGTGCATGTTTGAAAAAAAAATTTAATTTTTAACAAAAAAAACGCCATAAAATCGTCGATAAAAAAAAAACTAAGCCATATAAAATAAAAATCCTACGTAGCTCCGTGGAGAAAGATATTTCGAAGCTACTGTCAACATTTCAAGTCGATCAGTAAAGATTTGCTCGAGTTATGTCTTCGGCGAGCTCAACAAAAGTGGTTTCGAGAAAAACGCGTTTAAAGTTTTAAGTACTGAGAAACCATATGAAAATTTCATATACCTCTAACCGCAGAATGAAAAATTTGGGCACTCCGACACTTTTGCCGTATTCCATCATTTGGTATATTATTGTTAAGACCCTAAAGCACCTTTTAAGCGAAAAAAATTTTTTTCGAAACATTGAAAATTTTACTGTGATGTCCCCCCTTAAGTTTAAAAAACAACAATAATATTTTATTTAAAAGAAGTAAACTTTTAAAAAGAGCAGGTAAGGGTTGGCACTGATGAGAATATTACAAATAAATCGAAAACAGTATAATTAATTAGCAAACATTACTACTGGTTATTTTGGTAGGTAGGTTAGGTACTGATACCCTCTATTTATTTTTCTTTATTATTGACGTGTATGTACAAATACAATTACCATAAAAAGAGATGACGATGTTTAATTGCGTCAGATAAGTATCTAAGTGTAAAAGGTTCACTCCCTTGACGGAAAAATAAGTTTTTACCAGGAAAATGAAAGAACAGAGGTTGTTCATTAAAGCTTCCATTAAACAAATTGCAGACGAATATTTCCAGATGGAATAAGGAACTGGGAACATTTTTTGCGACAAAATTAACAGCAAGAATTTTAGTTTGCGGCCAGTCAAGCGCATTAAGCTCGGGCCCCAACCTATCTCCAACTTTATTAGGAAGCAGTCAAGGATTCAACGATTCTAGGATTTTTTGAAACTTTACTGCGTAATGTCTTTCTTCATTTTATCCTTTTTTGTTGTTACGTTTTATTGAGGCACTTAAATGGCGCGGAAAATTTATTTAGCAAAATATATCAACCAGACACATAAACCGCTTTCTATTATGATCGAAATTCAATGCTCGATACTTAATGTGAGTTGTCATCTGAATTTAGTAGAAGACGCAGTATTTCAGCGGTTTATGCCAATAAGCGCAAATAAATATTCATCTTGATGTCTTAATATCATGGCCATTAATGGGATAATGCCTTCAGAAATTTGATGATCATTATCTGCTCCTAAGGAGCCCTCGTTAATCTTATTTAATTGTTGCCTATAGGTAATTTCCCTAAAGCACTTTTCGCTGCTTAATTTTACTGTAATGGGTAATTAAATTTGACGCTGTTATATACATACCTAAAGCTTTTTAATTTTTCATTCTTTTCTTCTTTGACTTGACGCGAAAATCGAAGAATAAAACGCCTTAGCCATCACTGAATCTCAAGTTGTTGGTAGGCTGCCTCTATGGCCATCATGTGCTGAAGTATCACCTGCATAAGATGGGTCTTTCTAATGTGTCTAGAAGACGATGAAACTACAACACTCATCTTGTGTAGTTCTCATTCTCTACACGCTTCAGGTAAAGCACATATGTACAACATAACATACAGGGTGTTTTAGAGATGGGTGCAAAGCTTTAAGGCAAAGCTAGCATAGGCCATTTAGAACCATTTGAATCATGATTGTCTTAGACGAAGTCTGACTATTTTTTGCTTTTTACCTAATTTTTATGGTTTTTGGTAAAAAACAAAAAATTTTACAGTTACATATTTGCTAATAATGATAAGTGAATTTTTTTACTTAATTTAATTAAAGTAATGTGTAAGCAATCTAACAAAACATGTTCTAAGCATCTGTGTCATCAGAATTTTTTTTACAGACATTTCAATTTTCAAAAATTTAAGACCATTTTTTAACGGCATTTAAAAAAAAACGGTGGGTGTTTCTTGTTCAAACCTTTTTAAAACATGCTTGGTTATTGCCCTTTCTTTTGAGGTGTAATTTACGCGGATATCTCACAAATAATTGAAATTGTGCATTTTCAACTGAGCAACGTTAAACGGTTTTTAATCGTAACAAGTTAGAGGATTTTTATGGCCTAAATTGAATGAGATGGATGTCAATTAACTGGCGTTTCAACAATACAACACAGCCCGGCACCACGTCCCTTTCAAGCCATAAAACAATCGCTTTATTGCGCTCAAAGTTCGGCGATCGCATCATTTCTAGTAACAACGAGATCAATAACACTGATCAACACAGATTATGAGTCTGTCCGATTTTATTTCTTGGGCATTAGTAAATAAACAAAAAATTGTGAAAGTTTGCTTTTGTAGCTATTAGAATGAAATCACGGGTTTAAAAAAAATCCCTTGTTTCATCCCTTTATTGAATATAAAAACAAAATAAACTTTAACTATGAATTTAAATGTGTTTTATTTACAAGAAAATAATTTAAAACAAATAACGACCCTAGCTGAATATATAAAAAATTTGAAGAAATGAATATTTTTCGTATTTCTTCTGTGGTTGTATGAACAGTCTCGTAGTAGCCTCTAGATATGTTCTCCCATCGAATGAGTAGTTTAAAAACTTAAAAACCTTTAGAGGTTTGACAAAGCTTTAAGTTTGCAGCCAAAGTACATTTTTTATCTCCGCAAACAAAGCAAAATAAAACCCACGCCCATAGAATCCGTCGTCCGTCGACTTTAACTTCTCCGTTGCCGCAGAGCTTAAAGCTCCAACTTTTGAGTACGCAAACGGAAAGAGGTAGTCCAATGAATCCGTTGACTTTATCCGTTACTGCAAAACTGTTGTTAACAAGTCGAGAATCTTATTTTATCGAGTGAGACGAAAGATTTATTGACTGTGAAATTTGTTGGATTTGGAGCATAAAAGAATTAGTTCAAGAGGCTACTACAAATATTTTACAATAAATTAACAACTTGATTAACAGCTGATACAATGAATTACAACTAGCAGTTGCAAAAGTTCTCTCAGTAACAGCTCTCTCAGAACGGATAAACGACAAATTTCAATGATTAATATTTTTCAACTTTTCTATCCGTAAGCTCGTCCGTTGTCCGTCGAATCCGTTGGCTATGGGCCGGGTCCCATATAAAAGCAAAGGTTTCTATAGTTCTGCGGTAATAGAGAAGTTCAAGTCGACGGACGATGAGCTCTATGGATGCGGGCTTTAAATCTATATCATATTTACCACTTCATGAGGTAATTTCAAAACAACCGTCACACAAATTGCGTCGGTTCAATGCAATATGCATGCGGACGCTGACCATGAATCACCACCATTACGTTCTTTGGGCTTATTTGAAAAGTCAAGCATATAGCATTCCAAACTCTTTAGGTATGTATTAGGGTTGCACTGAGTTAATAGGGATTTGGCACAAATCATCTTCAGGCCACAGTGTCCACCATATACTCGTATGTAGATCACCCCTATCTTGATAGTAATAACCCTCACTGGAAATTATTTTTTAATCAAATTCCAATTAAGTTTCATATTTCAAAATGTTTCTGAATATTCTTTAAAGCCTTTCCTGTTTTTAATACCTGCCATTTATCAATTCCAGGGCTCACGGACATCCCTCCACATTGCACGTGAAAACTTTTAAGGTAAGTTAAAGATTTATTACGCAAACTTCAATTAACCCTTGTCATATCAACTGCCGAAGCAATAATTAAGATCTCAATAGGATTTTAACGTAGTCAAGCAGTTCGCCAGACTGTGCTTAAAATAGGTACCGATGACTTCTTAAAGGTTTACGGAAATTTATGCACAACGCCCTCCGTGCAAATTTCGCCGACGATATTAATCAATAAAAAGGCAATTTTATGAGCTTTAGAACTTCCCCTCCAACATTGTTCTGTAAACACAATTCGCAGCGAAATACAATAAGATTTATGCAAATGCTCACAGACAAAACGAGGACAGAATGATTTATAGTAGGTATGCCAGTTGGAGAGATTTGTAAGTTATTTCCGTATTTTGAGCATAAACAATATTTTCGTGATTTTCGATGTCTTCAATTTCACTTGAAAAGCGGTGGTTTTGCATGAGGAATTTGTTTCCACATTCAACCCTCCGTTTGGTTGAAGAAATCGCAAACTCGTGACTTGTAGAGTTCCAGGAAACTTTCAAGAAAACCCTGATTAAAATTACTTAAGGAATACCATTGTGGAGAGGACTTGCAAAACACATTTTTTTATTGATTTTTTTATGACACAATTACAGCATTAGACATTATGCGGGTTCCAAAAAGCGACTGTGATTGAAGTAAAGGGATCTCTTATTTTATAATTTTGAGGATTGGAGCGGGACCGAGGTAAGATGCTATTTATTATTTCCTTTACGAGAACAAAGCCAAAACCAAACGAAAGTGGATCTAGCGCTGATATGCAAATAATGGGATTATGCCATCGCTTTCATAAACTCTTTATGAATTTCGCTGATTGCGAGTCAATTAAAGGTGTCGCTTGTTTTCAGATTTCACTCAGAAAAATACTTCATCAGTAACTACTAAAATACAAGGTTTTTGGCTAAGAGGTTCAAATCTTTGTCTGGATTGAGATGATGTTTATACACTACGTTTATTCAGGCTTTGGAGTTAGGTGTCAAAATAACATGGGCTGAATGGACGCCTCAAGACGCAGGGCAAACATGACCTAATTTACATACATCCATAAACCCCCTTACAAATTCATTATATTTTTTACTTCACTCCAGTTAGGAACTTAGACTCTCTCCACGTGGAGGCTCTGCTTCTGTTTCTTGAATTATATTCGCTATGATGTGTGATTAGCCCGCAGTAGCTATCCTAATTGATGGGGGGCCGCGCACTTTGGGAATAGAAGCGTGCGGTCCGAGTGGGATTCGAACCTGGGACTTTTGGATCAGCAGTCTAGCTTACCACTAGACTACTCGTGTCCCATTCAAAATTCATAATTCGCTATAATTCGCTTTGCTTTCTTTTTTTAACATTTAAGTATACGCTCCGAATTTCCCTATATTGGTCAAAAAGTTGTTCAACTTGCCCACAAACGATAACCAATTTAACACACAACAAGCTAAATATGTTAAATGCCCGAAAAATAAAAAGTCTTATCAACTGGTCGTCCAACTCGAGAAAAGTTGGACATCAGGTTGAGTTCTTAGCTAACTTACGTCAAAAATGTCGGCAATCAAATACAACATATATAATATATAATAGCATAGACAAATAAATATAAAGATTACCCACTTGAACAAGTAAAATGCGACCAAAATTACTGAGAGCTCCACAGCAATGCCTCCGGCAAGCCTGAACCTATTTTTGGTGTGGGCATGTGGTGTGTAATTTCGTACGATTGCTGTCTGACTTGAGCATGAGGTAATGAAGGGGTGCCTGTGTGAGATAATTTGCATAATTTAATTTTCGTTAACTCTTTTCTTGTTGACCGTGTGCTCATAATCCGGAACAGGTGATTTACGCACCCTGTGTTTTTACACTGCGCTCGGATGTCTAGAAATCCGATGGATTTTATGAGACGCCAGACGGATTGAAATAAAGAATGTACTTTGACGTTTGATAAACTAAACTTCATCCATATTTAAAATATCACAATTTGCAATTTTCGCAGCAATATTAAAATCTAAAGAAATCAAATTTCGAAAGGAACAAAGCAATACTAATTTTTAAAATTGGTTGTTACTTTGTAATCAATTCCGCGTTCTTAAAATTTGCATTTCAGATAATCCTCACATTAAAATAATTAAATCATCCATTGTGCAAATTACCTTTCAGATTTCGAGCACTAGCTCTAAACAGTAGAAAATCTACATTTTTCTTGTAAAGTATCGAACAATTCCAGCAACAGTGAAAACAACAATATTTTTCTTCCCCTCCCAAATAGCCATAAAATCACTTTGCCAGCCCTCGAATTATTTATTTGTTTATTGCCGTCACCCTATGCTCAAGCAAGGCAACAGGTCAGCGCAGTAATCGTACGCAACGAACCCTCAGTTGCCTTGTTTTTTTGGTCTTCTATCTCGGAATTAGCCTTAAATAGCACATGCCCAGTATAGTGCCCACACGAAAAATAAAGTCGAGCCTTTAAGTCCCCAAATACACACATGTTCCAACTTACATCGGCACTAGGATAGTCTCTGCGTAAGTTCTTTCAGGTTTCGTCGATTTGCTCATTGACCCTGTTTTCTTTTACGTACATATTTTTATGGATGGTTCAGATAGCATAGTGTATACATTTTGAGTTGTGGGGTCCATAGAGGTAGGACTATCTTCAACTGCGATATGTTAGGTAACGTAAAAACTGTTACGACCCTCCTCGGTCTTCACCTACAGAGGAGCTTTAGTCAAAAGAAATTATAACTTAAAACCATAAACACGAACACTTTTTAAAGCATGACACGTGAATATTCCCTTCCGCTTTCCTCCACCAAACGACCCCATGTACCTAATAAACATTTTAAAATTTCATGCATACCTCGACTGCAAAAGTGAATTTTTAGCGAAACGTGCACGTAGCCCAAATATTTATCTCGACTTTTTCCACGCATACGTGACGCAAAACGACGTGCATAACAATAAAATTACATCACAGCCTGAAGAACAACGCGATAAATGCGGAACCTTTTACGTATGCAACCCTATGTGTGTTTTCGAGCCCTGCGAATTTAATTTAGCCCACTTTTCATACAACAAACTCAAAACCTCGAATCACATCCTGTGACCTACTCATGGATTCAAAATTCCCCTCTTCTGTTCTCTGGATTTCAAAGAAAGGGGCGATATCAGCATCAAGCATGCAAAGCTCATATCCCAAGACTATGTAATATTTCTTGGGGTTCCGGAATAGAGGAAAATGACATGCTCCACACATCCGGGGCGTGATATATCACTTTTTGTAATCGTTTCACTCCATATGCCTGTTACGGTGGTTGTCAAAGATTGTAGGTTGCCGTAGGCGAAAAACTAATTGTATCTTGAGTTTCAATATGTATGATTCCTGTTTTCAGAAGCCTGAACACATCAATCTGCCTACATCAAGAAATTTATGTTGTTGAAGTTTTCCTTACACGAGTACACGCTGACACGACGTATGAGAAATAGTATCATTTCATGTGGTTCACTCGCATATTATTTTTGGGGTCTCTCATGGGTTTTCAGTTCAGCGCTAATGGCGTTGTCTTGTTATTTTCATCGAGTTTTCCACCTCTTCCCATGTTTTCATAGAGGAAGACGTGTCTGAATCCCAATAGCTTACAAGCAATCGCTTCTTCCACGCTGTAGACAGCGTAATTGATTATTTCATCACTCGCTAATTTCCCATTTGTGGCATTCATGTTCGCATGGGTAATTTAATTATGTACATATGTTGCAAAATCACGGTACGCTTACACTTACTTTTCGGTTACCTTTAATTTAAATATTCTATAAAAAGAAGACAAAGGAGGGACATGTTTTTCGCACGTATGTAGGTATGTAACATATGTATGTATCTATTCAATATCCCCTGGAGCCTTGATGGCTTGATCAATGTTGAAACGTAGATGAGATCTCTATGGATTCATTTCAGTCCAAATAGTGTCACTGGTCAGATTTAAAGTTGCAAGTGCACGTCGGTGAACACACACAGTATTCCATACAACGACGGCTAACACCGGTGTTAATTTATGAATATAATAACTGTAAAAAATTTATTTTGGCAACAAGCTTTTAAGTCAAATGTACTAATGAAGTCGCAAAGCTCATCGAATTTTACTCGTCAAATCCTTTCATTTTAAATCCATGTCAAGGGGGTTGTGAAGAAAAAGGTAATCCTGATAATCCTGTTCTCTCTCGAAGGGACGTCCGCCATATTGGATTTATAATTATATTATACATACTTAATTGCATTGTCACCGGACTTATACACGTGTGTAAATCTCCAGCGAAATGTTGATTGCAAACATACTAACAAGACAAGTTAAATAAAATCTTGTAATAATAAAAAGGGAATGAGGACGCGGATATGCATCACTCGTCATTACGGAAAATTCAAAAATCGTAAAACCATTTGTATATTTAGAAGCGACGTAATTTAAAAGTTATTAAACTCAAATCTGTTCGTCTAATGAGCCTGATTTAAAACCGCACAGCGTTTAAAATCTGTTTGAAGTTGTTAACTATTTCCGAAGTTTATAAACTGAAAATTTATCAATTCAATCGTTACAACGTCGCTAAACTCCTGCCTTCTGAGAAAGTTGTCTAACTTAATTATCACAAAGCATCATCAAGTACGTAAATAACTCACATTAAAGCAATTTCAGGCATAATAAACTCAGATTACTTTGCCTAGGTATTGTTTGTGGTTACTTATGATGTTGCCTATCCGCAGAGAAGCGTGGAACATCGGTACATTTAACCGAACATACAATTAATCACTCAAAACGATACCATTAGCTGTTATACTGTTATAGCGGTTTGAGGCTCATTTCATAATTTTTTTCCATCCCTAAATGGTTTAAGGGATTTACTTTTTTTTGATGTGGCGATAGCTTAGTGGCTTAATTTTTCCAGTATCTAGATGTTTTACATTTAGGGCCAAAAATATTGCATTTACATCTTAAAGGAAAGCTTTAGAAAATTTGAGGCAAAACTTAAATGTGTCTAATTTGCTTGGAAAATTTGGTATCTGACGTCATTTTTATTTGTTTGGATTTTCCGAAGGGGGCTGCATTTAAAATGTTTAGTTTTTTATAGTGTCACGGTTTGAAGTTTGATTTGAAGATATATGAACAAAGTGAATCTCAAAATCTGCTTCCAAGTAGAGCCAGTAAAATTGATCGCACTGTTGGGAAAAATATATTTCTTTACTTTTACATCAAATGTAAGCATTACCTACGACAGGTTATTAGCTTAATCTCCCACACCTAGTGCTTTAAAATCATCATGAAATAATTCAAGGGCGTACGCAATGGGGGGTTTTGAACCGCACCGAAATTGCGCAACGAAATATTCAAATTAGGTGCGGTCGTTCTCAACATTTGTATAAATTTAGATGCCCAACCACAGCTCTTGCTCTCTAGAGAGATTTTTGCTGTACAAGAACTGGAACAACTCAAATCTGGTGGGAAGCTTACATCACACGATACGTGAACGCGGGCACCTCCCAAAGTGGATTCCTGTCGCCGTAGAGCCTGACCCTAAATGACCTGCTGCTTGACCTGGACCTCTCGGGTTGCAACGTGGTTGCCTATACGGATGACATTGTAATCTCGATCTCTGTCAAGCATCCAAATACGCTGTCGGTGGTTTTACAACGGGCCCTTGCTAAGCTTACCAAGTGGAATGGTAGGTGCAGCCTAGGAGTTAGCCCGGACAAAAGGAAACCGGTATGTTATTCGGCAAGAAATATAAAATTCCCTCCTTCAAGACTCAAATTGGTTGTGGGTAAAATTGTGTTGTCATATGCAAGCTTTAACTTTAATTCACTTTTTTTTCAATTGTTATTCGCAGTTTTTTAATAGAGAAGACGTTAAGTGAAGAGCTAGTAAATAAAATAATGTCCACTTATGTTGTGCGGTTTTCTTCGGGTAAGATCGGGGGAACTTGTTCCCACCTTCCTCGAGAAGGATCCGAGCTGTAAAGGTAGAGACAGAATACCGCTGCGCGGCCAACGGCGCACAGTGGGCCAAAACGACTTGGTCGCTATCAAAAATCTGTAACTTTTGTTGTGTTAAAGATATCATAATGAAATTTAGGCTAATTAATTTTGACATTATTACCCCTTAACTGCCAACAAAAAAAATTTAATTGGTTTACAGGGTGCCGCTAACTAAATCAAAGAAATTTGAAGTACTCCATAAATGAATTATTAATGTTATTTAAAAAGTTTTCACAACATTTTTAATTTATTCTTTAATTATTTTGTCATCTCCATGATCAATATGTAATAAAAAAAAAAAGAAATTACAAATTTATGCAAAACAATAAAAATTTTATATTGGTATTTTCGACGAAAAATTTTTTTTTCAATTTTCGCAAATCTTTTCCCATTTTCGTTTTCATTATTTTTAACAATATTTTTCTGTGTATTTGAAAAAAAAAAAAAAATTATTTCACACCCCCTCTCCTATAAATCCCCTCCCCCATATTCCCCACCGGGGTGCGGGTAGTCTCATATAATCAGGCATCCATTTATAAACCCAACCCCAAAATATCTTTCACCAATTCCTAACACTTTTCCCACAATAAATAAATTATTTCTTCATTTTCCGTGTCATGGAGCAACATGTCACCTTTATTCACTCTTTTCTTCGAATTTCTTTTCCCACATTCGTTTTTCTAATTTCAATGGCTTTTTGTTTATGCTATTGTACGTATCATTTTATAACCTCTCCCCACTGCACCATACATATGTATATCTTATAAAAATTCGAATAGTCTCACACAAGTTTCTAATGCATCATTCTTTCATTTATTCCTAATATCCTTTTTTATAATGGCTTATAACTTTTTTTCCTGATATACAATCGTGTGTACTTCTATAGATAATTTAATAATAAAGGTCCAGTTAAAATTTGAAGTCAATCGGATGAAAACTGTTCGAGTTCTACTGCTGGCAGATTTTTAAAAGTGGTTCCGAGAAAAACGCGTTAAAAAAAATATTGAAAGAGTAGCTTCGGACAAATTGGTTTAGAGACATTACAACATTTAAGTACACCTTTCTACAAAGTTTCTTTTGATTCGAGGGATGTTAAGGCATTATTTAAGCCAATAGAAAAAAAATTGAAAACCCAAAATTAAGCTGGTAATAACCTCTTAAGTAGCTAAGATTTCCGTTACTTTCACCTACCTGAAACTGATGTTTTTAAACACACACACAATTACAATTCTCCCTTATGTCAGGCAATTATAATAAAACAAATTAGGTGTCATAAAAATCAAAGTCAATAATCATCGTACGTATTTACCTGGATCTTATAAAGAACTAAGCACATACTGAATAGGGCGCATATGCAGAGTAAGTCAAAGTCAGTTAAAAATGTCATAAAACGTAATAATATAACTTCTTTAAATACAAATGATGTCGTTAATCCTGAACGTTCATTAGGAAAACTGTAATTTATTTCCCAAACAAACATTATGCAGCCTTAAAAGTCATAAAATGCCTGCATAAATGGGAACATTGTGTGGAAATATGCACGTGAAAGCAAGGTAGACTTTACTTCAAATGCAATTTTCTCCCAAGGTCGCAGGTGGTCGCAGCCAATTTTTGTTTTAAATGATAAAGGAGGGTTTATACTCTCATTGGTATTAAGGAGAGCGTGGCCATCTGTGGCCATTTTTTTTAAAGTCAAAAAGAAACAAAAATTTGAACGAAAAATCGCCCTTTTCAACTAAAATGCTATTATTAAAAAAACTGTTTGACTTTTATCATAAGTTATTGGCCTAATAAGACCTCCTCCTATGTAGTAAGTGATTTCATTAACAACAATTCAACCTCCCCATACAAACATTTTCACAATATAACTTTGAAATCATAGAAAACTCGAACATTTTATAAGGAAAATGAGCTGTTCAGATTTTTCTCTGACTTTAGCCATTCCAAACACATAGAGGGGGGGTGAATATTGAAAAAAAGTTTTGCCATAAGGTGATACATTTAGTTTGCTATCGAATGACATTAAAATTTTTAAAATCTATGACATGACGAAAATCGATTTTTGGTCACCTAAAATTCGTTTTGGCCCACTGTGCGGCGACGTCTAATCCAATGGAATTTCCTTGCTGCCATCCATCCCAGAATGCCAGCCAATTTCACTAAACAGCAGCCAAATCACAAACGAAGCGAAACTATGATAAGTCACCAAAAACCCCTTCCAAAAATGCTTTTGCATACACCCCTGATTAAATTCAATACAGGCAATTCCATGTACATACAATATATACATATGTTGACCTGATTCGTCTTTTAATTGAAATGTGGTAAAGCAAAGAGGCATTAGTTCCTAATCTAACGTTGACGTTAAAATCAATTAAGAGCAGACTATGTATACACAATTAATTTTTAGCTACTTTCATCTCCGCCGGCTAAATTAAGTCTGATAAGTTTTGACATCCATGTTGAGGTAACATTTGAGCTTGAAATGTTATTAAACGTAGGCAATACGGAAATTGATAAGTTCACGTCATGCGTTTATAAAGTTTAATATTTCCCTCATGAAATTATTTTCAGTGATTGATGACAGCAACTAAAAATTTAACATTTTCACCACCAATCTACATCACGATTTGACGCCCCATTAACTAAATTCTACCGTCAAAACTACCTACAACTGACAACTGTTTCGTTTTCCACCTGTGGTAGTTTTCCCCCAAAATCATAATTTTTAATTGTTATGTGCATAACAAATATGGGAAGCACATATTATGATAATATTAATTAATATTAATCACTTTAAGCATCTTTACTTAAATTTTTCTTTGAATATAAAATTACTGACATCACAAGTTTCTTATCGTTGAAATTTACGACTACTTTCACTAGAATTCTAATCAATCAACAACTTAAGCATTACGATACGAAGCGTGTTCGATAATGGAGGTCCTGATTCTAGTTTTAATGATTACAAATTCCGACATGAAAATGTTCCATCAGATAAGCAAACTTTAAAGAATACCATTGAATACAAAAATCTCAAAACTATTAATTGTTTTTAAAAACTTAGCCAAAAGGAAGTCTGTATCCGTACACGAACTATATGGACCTGTCAATTTTTAGTCTGCATAAATTGTTATTACTGCGTCCTTGTCTCTGTATGTATTTAGCATACCATAGTTGCATTTCTTACTGATATTTGCCTTTAACAAAATAAATACTGGCTGAAAATGTACTAAAATTTATTACGTGTGCAAATGAGCGCTTCCTAGACAAAAAGTAATGGTAGAAACGGCCCATGCGCAAATGGACAATGCAAGCAGGCGCCTATTAATAAAAATTTTCGCTTCTACAGTATATTTTGAAGGATTCTCAATCTTTTATTTTTGGTCTTATCTTTTATTTGAGCTAAATCATGAGTTTCTATGACACTTCAATCTTCATAGGATAATTTTTCGAAATTTATAAATCCTTCGTTTTTTCTGTACTAATAATTTATATAGGTAAAATTTTGTTTGTTTGTTTGTTCGGGGTAATCTCTGGAACTACTGAACGGATTCTAAAAATTAAAAGCTATTCTATCCCTGAGTAACAGAGGCTGTGCTTTATTTTGATAAAAATAAGTTTTCAGTTAGAAAACATCAATATTTTTAAATTCCGTCCTATATGGGCGGGCGTAGACCAAACCCCTTGACCGATTGACTTTATATTTACAACATATGTTAGTTAGATTACGAAAATGGTTTATACTTAGGTATGGTCCCGGAGAGTGGCGCCTACTATATAACTTCTATGCCAATGTGACGATTGAGCAGATATTCACACAATATATGTTATTTTGCGGGAAAGCTTTATAGGAAGATGCTGTTGACAAAATTCAACCCCCAAGGGGGTAAAAGGGGGTATAAATCTTTGTATGGGAAAAATATTTCTTTTAACTGATTTACTTGTAACTGTGCATAAACACTGTACAATGCAAATAATGGAACACGTATTTCAGAATTTCTTAAAATTCAACCCGGGGGTATGAAATGGTCCTATGCCATTTATGAGCCACAGACTTTAAACGAATTCATACAGCAGCGATGGCTTAGTGGTAAGCATATGCAACAATGGGATAGTACGGGAAGCCATGATCCCGTGGTTTAAAATCAAGTCATGTCGCAAATTTGCTTTTTAACTTTATTTCACCACTACTCTACAAGGTGCTTCCATTAAGAACGGAACACACTACGGCGAATAATTACCGAGATATTTCAATTTTTCTCCTCAATCTCGACAAAATTCATGCTAGGCTTCCTTCTATGATATATTTCGGATAAACATTTCTTTTCACGTTTTTCAAATGTTTTTTTTAATTTCGTTTCTTCCACACTTTTGGATATTTTGCTGCACTATTATTAAATTTGGTTTTCTTAATTTTACACCCCTTACCTACTGCACCCCCTCCTATACATATGTCCCAGTAGGGTGAGGGTGGTCTCATTAAATCAAGCAAAAATTCATACACAATACCCGCACACAATTTCACGTTTCATTTCACGATTCATCGTCTGAGTTAGTTTTGAGTGATGCTCCTTTTGCTCAGGCACCCCGTCTTGCAGCACATCTCGTCCAGATCAATGTTATGCCAAATCACAAAAAAAATTATTTACCTGTAACGTCCACCATTGTAACGACTCTAGCCTTATTTCGAACGAAATAAGGCCCGCATGCACTGTGCACCCAACTATTACCTTTTGTGAATGCAATGGATGAATCTGACTTGGATTGCTTTCACTTAAATTCTGCAATTTAGTTGAAAAAAAACTTCTCAAATACATTCTGGACAGAACGTAAATGGCATGAATATTAAAGTGCCCATGAATTTGCATGTGACAGTAATTTGACTTGGTATTTACAATAAACGCATTACGTTGCTCATCTATCATGTGCAGACACGAATACGTGCAAGCGACTCAGGAAAAGAAAATAAAGCTTCAAAAACAGAACATTTCATTGGAAAATGCAGGAAAATAAAACGGCTCAGATATTCTCTGAAATAGGTACGGAGTAATATTGTTCTCATATAATGCGAAGGAAGACATTGCACGGACAATCATATCTTATATCACATTATATATTAATATCGTCCTCCTAGTATCACTGGAAGAATTGTTACATTGTTTATGCGCTTTTGTATTCCGATGGGATATGTAACGTTCGTCGCTCTGGCGTTGTCTCGAAAACTTTGAACAACTTCATAGTAAACTGAGTAAATTGAATTGGTTTCCGAACTCAGTTCAAGTACACGAACTTATTGGATACAAGAAATAAGACGGGAAGGATATCGACAAAGCTTTAACTTATGCAATTTATCAGATTGGATACACATATGAAAACCCCGTAAGCTTTTTCGGGGTAAACGTGAACATTACGAGAATCTTTTCTAACATACGAGTATTGATACTTGGGGACTTCTTTTAATTTGTATTTTCGTGAGTATTGAAATAATGAAACACGATATGCTGTACCTTGAACCTGTTGCGTCTTATTGAAAAGAACGTACATATTGTACATATGTATCCCTCCATCGGTTGCTAACTGGGTTCAATAATTGGATTAACACGCAAGAAACGTGACTGACTGAAGTGAAATAAACGCACTTCCTTTTTTATCTAAAGCCATGTTTATGCGCGCATTAGCCAGAACAAACCATATCAGGTATCTTAAAATTAGGCTCTAATTCATATGATTACGCTTTCTGTGGTAATTGTGACAAGAGTGTACGCAGAAAATGCAAAATATGTTCTATATATACATTTTCACCGAATACGTAGTAGAAATTTTTTTTATATTCGAAAGAATGGAACCTTACATTTGTTTTTTGAATATGATGACCCGATTAGCAGATACTCGTACGTGTAGCGCATTCTGTCGATTTGTTTTTTAGCCACTCTTCCTAAACAACCTGGCGTTATCCAGGGTAGACGGAGAGGTGATGTCCAAAGGTAAAATTTAGATGCCTTATGTTGAGGGGTATCCGAGTCACCCCCATGTATGTTCCTTGATTTTGCGTAGTTTTTCAGTTACAGGGTGGTTCATAAATTCGGGATGCATATTATTATTTTAATTTTATATTTTGATCTACTCAACGGAGCGACATCAAACTCACGCTAAACAACTACTATCTTGATGTGCTTTCCAAAAATGCCACCACTTGTATAACCACTTTGCATCAAAATTAACCCAATAATATATTCGGTTCAATTTGGGTAAAAATCTTCGCAATTTGATACTCTTTTTGCAGCAGTTTAGAAAAAATCACTTCAATGAAAAATTCCTGATCCAGAGCAGGATATGAAAAAACCGCAACTGTTAGTTTTTAGTTCTTTCATTTTCGTTTCATTTTCTTCCTCCCATCGGATTAAAGTCGACTTCAGTGCCAATGCCATATCCCATCTATGATTTTTCCTGAAACCGAATTATTCCCCTTGTATTAAACGCTACTGACGTCACCCTAAAAGCTTTAAGTCAGAAACGTGCTCAAGTTATCCGCATTAAATCTGTACCAAGGTTAAACGACTTTTCCGCACAAAATTTTAACACTCTCTTTCTTCCTATTTCTTTAAACGGTAACAAATTGGAAAAGCCTAGACTTTTGTGTAGCATAAAAAAGAGATACGTGTTCGGCTTGTACAATGAAATGCTCTGCGATATCCTCCGGCATTAAATGATGGAATAAAAAAAAACAGGAATTTTGGCGCTTTTAGTCCGCTCGGAATATAAGAGGAAATGAATTTCTATTTGTAAACCTACAGAAACATCTCGAAAGAATTCTATTGTCGGTTTCGTGATAAAAATAAAATAAAATAAAGAATGAGTTCAAATAAATTAACAAACAATATCGTGCAATTTGGGGGATGGAATCAATTTGCGGAGTTTGCAGAATAATCAAAAACACCTACGTTCTGTCAAATCCCGAATAACAGCACTTTTGCCCTTGGTAACAAAAATGTAAACCACCGGCACTCTCAAGGGATACCATTATATCCAATATGCTTATTTTTTTTTCAATAACTCAAACAAAACAGCATTTGTCGTCTTCAGATATTTCAAAATTATTTTGAGACGTTTTCCTTATTCGTCTAAATATTAACTCTTTTACTAGTATTACATATACATATTATATAATAAAATTCTAAGAGGGTTAGTATTTTTGTTACTAAAACATGTGGTTGGTGTTGCTACTAGGGATGAATATTTTTTAGTTGTGTTGCCCGAATCACTTTCTTAATTATTAGGGGTAAAAATTAGTTCTAGGAGTTTCCTTAATACATCTAACAAGATTGTAAGATTTTTATAAAAAAAAACAATTTACACTTTAATCCTAATTTACATAATTTAATTTAACTTAAACTTTAATTCATTTCTGCCATCTATCGGGCAGTTAACGTATTCTGCCTTGGAAAAGGACAGTCGTCTTGAGGCGGTAATACTTTTATTGGCATTTTGAATGGTGAATTAAAAAGTAGTGTGAACAATTGGTAACTTCAAACATTTTTTAAAGGCTTGGTGGACCAAAATAATATTCAATGTGCAGAACAGTTGTTTACGTTCCACAATGACTAGATAACTTGAAAAATTGTTTAGGATATTATTGGATTACTGAAGTAAACCATGAAAAATATGCGAGTGTCTTGAGTTACGGCTCGATCACAAATACTCACGCGTTTAAAAAAATGTTTGAATTTTGACTTAGCCTGATTGGCCTGTGTAAAATGAAAATTTTTCCTTCGATAAAATTCGTACTTGTTTTCTAAACAAGTCTAACCACTAGGGAGGTCTTTGTGAATTCCATCCGAATGTTCATATGTGGTGGAGTTACATACTTGGCTTAGCCGCACTGACGAGATAGGCCCATAAGTCGACCAAAACACTCGCATATATTTTTCTTGGTGTACTGAGCAAAATTTTCTAACTCAACGAATATTTTATCGTGTCGGGAGAAAGCTTCCGCCGAATGTAGGTTTGCATTGTCATGTAATATTTTTACGTACTTAGTTACTAGAAACTTTTAAAGTAGGTATATTATATATGTATATATTTACACGCAAGGTAAAAAAATTTATCATATGGTCGAGTGCATTATATCCATAGCACTTTCATTTTCCGACTGATATTTTATTTGACGGATGTCGTCGTTCTTAAATGGTTGTGACCAACCTTTTCGGCATGGTTGTAGCGATTTTTTTATAGAAGGCGATGCGTTGAAGTCTCAGAATTATTGGCCTAAAATGTTGTGCTGAAAACTAATAGTTTTACAGTCACAGCCGAAATAGTTACAGCGCACTGCCCGAAAAGGAACGCGCGGCAACTTTAAACGTGGTTTTCTCTAAACCATGTTTTTGCAAACTAAGTCTGGAAAAATGGAGAATCGTACTTTTTTGATCAAAGATGCGCTAAATTGCGTAACATTATTAAAACTTTGAAAAAGCCCCTAGGAAAGGCAATAACAACAACCCTATATTTTATAAAAATGCTTAATTTTTTAAATTCAGATAACACATGCAGCAGGAAACCTGCACTTAGTCCGCCCCAACTGGCTTGAAAGGCGTTGCCATTTTGTTTTTTTTTGTTAAATATTATATAAAAAATTGTTTTATACTATAAAAAAAATATTACTATCCGTTGAACCGTTTATTCAAAATAACTTCTCAAAAACACGGTATTAACGAAAAAACAGGAAAGTTGCCTTAAGCGTACTTTTCAATTCCCAATTAGTAGATCGTTTGTTCAACTACAACTACAATTTGTCTGTGGCTTTAATAATTATTTAAATCTTATTAATATAATCCCGGCGAGGGAGAAAATCCCTTTGCTGGCAAATTGTATGCAAATTGTTTGTTGGACTCAGGGTGAAAGTTTATTACACTCGGCTATAAAGAACTCTCCTCGAACGAAGTACATATGTATAAGAATCTGTATCCCCTAGGAGTAAGAAATTCATCTTTCCATGATGTCAGCCGGCTTTGCATTCCCTTCCACTAAAGAAATTTCAAGTTTTATCAGGATGAATAAAGCGTGTAGAGGTTAACTCTGAAAATTTATTCCGAAAATTGATCACGGAAATTGATGTGTTGCTTCAAGACTCCTCGTACCACTTCAATTTTCCGGTATGATTGTGTGCACACATGTTCTAAAACCCTTTGAGGCAAGGAAAGCTTAAGACCACCACGTCACAAAAGGTATTCAAGCGTATTTAATTTGTTACCCAAACCAATTTGCAAATGCTTGTTTCCACTAACTACTTATGTTGAAATAGATTTCATGTAGTCAGTGTTCACGTACTTATGTATGCACATACTTATTGATCGCTGGTAGTTATAAGGAATTCAATGAGCTGAGGGAAATAGTTTGTGAGTTTACATACATGTACAAGTACCTTATAACCGTATCACTGAAGGTTGACATTAATGTTTAAAGTTGAAACTACACTTGGTGTATAAAAATAAAAGACAAAGATTTCCTTTTTTACGACAGTGGAATTGGATATTCCGAACAGTAGGAGCAAAGACTTTATAGCTATAAAGATGTCGCACGCCGAATAAATTCCGTGGCCACGAAAAATTTCAATAGAACCTACCGCTGGCTCCTGCAGCGAAAACACAATTTTTACGTAGTCATATGGTTCATTCTTCCAGTTTCTGTCCAAATAATCGCGAGATTTCACTCTCTACAACCCCGGATTATTCCTATATTTGGATATAAAGCCCAGGAAAACTTCCCTACGCAAGTTCTTATTTTATGTATGTAAGAGCGATATATTTTATGTTTGATGTAATACAAAAGTTAATTTAAAAAACCAAAAAAACCCGACTGACTGTAAAAAAGACCTAAAACGATGTAAACAAGACACATTCATAATTAAAGCTATAAATAAATCAGTACTATTAAAATTCGGTCGGGGCTACGCATATTTTTATTAGCCTGTATATATATAAAAATGAATTGCTGTGCGTTAGTCTCGCTAAAACTCAAAAACGGCTTGACCGATTTCGATAATTTTGTTTTGTTCGCTCTAATAGAGGGGAGGTTTAAAAAAGAGGAAATTCGGGAAACCCCAAAGGAAATTTTTCAACTTCAAGGAATCTTTATGAAAAAGGCAATTGGAGGTTTTCGGGGTCGCAGATCTCGAGCTTGCATTCAAAATTTTGGAAATCAAGATGTCAGATCCAACATGGCGACCGAAAAGTTATACTTCAAGGGATTTCCCTGAAAATCCGCACTAGGGGATTTTCGGGATCACTGATTTCGAATCTGCTATTCAAATTTCCAAATATGAGACCACTCCCACCCCGTTGGGAGATGTAGGAGAGGGGGTGCAATAAGGAGGTGGTGTAAAATGAAGAAAACTAAATTTAATAATACTGTTGGAAAATATCTAAAACATGTGCAAAACGCAAATAGGAAAACGCTGGATCACATACTATAGGAGAGGCGGTGGTGCAGTAGGGAGGCGTTGTAAAATTAAGGAATACAAATTTAATAGTATCCCGGGAAACGCCGGGTCCGGGCAAGCTAGTTTGTATATAAAACATATTTTGCATTTTCTGCGTGCACTCTTGTACACCGTACATATACATATGTATATGTACAGCGTGCAAGTCGACAAGTAGCATGCATACTTATTCTATACAATTTCCACAGAAAGCTTATTTATATGAATTCGAGCCTAATTTTAATTACATGGTGTGGATTGGCTATGAATAATGCGCGCAAAGCCATTTAAGGGGCAGGGGCTTTAATTTTAAAAAAATTCCTTTATTTCACTTCAATCAGTTACGTTTCTTGCATATTAATAAACTGAATTGAGATCGTGCTTGATTATTCTATGTAAAAATTGAGACTGACATTTTGCTCAGTTTTTATGCATAACATAAGAGCCAATATTTTTAGCTCGCTGTATTGGATCCACAATCTTGAATTCACAAAAATGGCTAATATATTTTAAAGCAGCGACCCCGAAAACTTCCTGATTTTTCCGCATATCGCAATTTATCTCTTGAAATCCCACCTCTCTACTGCTTCTGCTCCCGCGGGCTGTTGTATCATACTCCCTAATTAGAAACCTACTCTCTCTATACGACTAAAAAATAATTCTTATTGAAATCAGTTCACGCGTTACGAGGTTATGTGGGAATAAATATATATATATAAATAAATAGGTAATTGTTAAGATTAACACTTTGCTATTGGATATATGCCGCGGAAACCTACAGGAAAAAAAATACACGCAATTTTGTATATGTATGTAGTCGCTGAAATCTATTGGAAGATAAAATGTGGATTGTGGGGATTATTGGGTATTATTTGGTTTATTCATAGCAACAGATCACATAGTAATACACACACACGCACACATATGTAAATATACATACAGGAATAATGTTGAACAATTGAAAATGTCTACTGACTGAATATTATATTTTGGGAAGATTCCATTTACACGGCGAGTGAACCAGAGCGGATGAGAATGTGCGATAGAGTGGATGAAAGTGGACCATAGTGCTTGAGTCAGGAGACATTTTGCGAAAGGCAAATAAATATTCAGTGATGGAAAAAAATCGTGAAAAAAAGAATTGAAAAAGTCACCCCCTCCCTACCCATTACGGCATGTTTCACATTTAAAATATTCTTCGTCTCTCCAGAATTAATTCTTATACCTACGCACTCTCATGCCCTTTCGTCCCCTCTCAAGTCTTAACCATTCTCACGCACTCTCATGTCAGTAGATCTTCGGAAATCATGAATTATTTTACCTGTACGTTTCCGCGGCACATGTTCGAAGCTAAAGTTTCTCAGAATGACCTCCTTTATGACATATTTTCATTTTATCGAAATCGGGAGAAACGTAGTTAAACTTAACAGTTACCAAAACATACATACAAGTCGAATTGATAACTTTCTCTTTTGAAGTCGGTTAATACCTTTCATGCCAATATCAGGATTCAGGAGGATCAATTTGGGTAGCAAGCAGCCTATTTACCTGAGCGAAGGGAGCACACCCACCCCTAGGCATTGCAATAATTTTACATGACATTTTTCATACCAATATCAAATTCGATAATTTTTTTTATGCAATATATTCTTAAAAATGCCCAAAAAGTAGAAGCCAGTAGCCTGCGTCAGTTCACGCTAGTTGATGATGGAGGACCCGTGAGGCGTAAATCGTTACAGAACACAACACATTGGCTGTTTTTTTGGTTTTAATGGGATTCTATCATATCCGAGGCTCAAAATCCCTAAAATCTGCTGTTTTCCAAATAAAGTGCACAAGGACATTTACCGCATTTACTGCATAACTACGTTTCTCGAACACTGCTTTATTATAATAATTATAACACTAGTTTACAACAAAAAAGGTCCTCAAGAAAAATATGTTTTTTAGACTAACTTGGGGTCGCTAAAAACGAAAATGACCTCCGTTTGTTTTTCAAAAGAAGCGTTTTTGAGATATTAGCAAAATACCTGTTTTTAGTTTTTTTTCAAAAAAAGGCCAAAAAATCCTACAACACACTGCTCCAACCTAAAATGTGTACTAGTAGTAAGGTACTCGTTTCCCCTTCACGCCAATATCTTGGTTGTGTGCACTGGAACTATGTTTTTTGAGTTACAAGCGTTCAAATTGTGTTATATCTTCTGCAATTACCATCTGATTTTGGCCCAGTTTGAATTTATATTTCCGTTAAAAAAGTATCTTTCTCTATTAGTTATTGAGATATATCAAAAAATTAAAATAAAGTACCATACTAGTAGTAGTAGGATCTTTTGGCCTTTTTTTTTAAAAAAAGCTAAAAACAGGTATTTTGCTAATATATCAAAAACGCTTCTTTGGAAAACCAGATGGAGGTCATTTTAGTTTTTAGCGACCCCAATTTAGTCTAAAAAACATATTTTTCTTTTGGTACTCGAAATTTTCCTAAAATTTGTAAACTAGTGTAATTATTTAATGTTGCTTAATGCGTGACGGAAGCGTAGTTATGCATTAAATATGTTTTAATAATTAATTTAAGTTCAGTCAATTCCGTTGTTATTTTGTATTATACATATATTGCACTGTTTTTGTAAATATCTCGAAAATGATGCGGTGGATTTCTTTTAATTATTTTGCCTTGCCACAAAGTGCTTTAGAAAATGTCCTAAAATCGAAAAACCTCGGCTATGGTAGAACTACCTGCCGGTTTTAATTTAATTTCGTGAATTTAACGGTCTTTGACTTGTCGCTTCCGCTCGATCTCAACTTCCATATGTACGTGAACTACACGCTGATATAATTCCCTTTGACACGGTTAAGCTAAGTGATACGTTAAGAAATAAGTAAGCCATATGTACCTAGAACACAATTAGCAACATATGTACGTCTCCAGGGAGAAGTTGCAAATAAAATATCAAAACAGTCACAATTGGACGGAAATCATTTCGTTGCGAACATTCAGTACACATTTCATGTACTGATACATGTCATTTTCAACATTTTACTTTCTATTGTAACTTATTTTTTCCTCGCATTTGGGATTTCAGTGCGCGCTTACCTCGATTCGGAATGTTGTCACACACAAGAACACCATGTAGTGCATCTCAGTCTCAAAACTGGAAAACATCTATCACTCTTCTTTGCACAAAACCGCTGTAAGATGAGCGTTCTGTGTTTGCATCTCGCTCAGCAACACGTCGCAGCTCGAAGCACGAATAGATACTATTCCGCTCGCACTAGTAGCGATGAATAAGTCACAATCTGACAATTTAGAATTATATCCAAAATGGCCGTGAGTCCTGCGGAGTGCTTATGTCGGAAGAGTTTTGAGAAAGTCAAACGACCCAGCTGCAGGGCAAATCTGTCGAGAAAAACGCAACGAAAGGAGTCTTAAGTAGTGCACCACTGCAAAACTTTTATCAGTGCGCGTAATTGTGAACAGTGAGAGTGGCAATTTCCAAAAGTTCACAATCGTTCGCGGCAATTAAAGTTTTCCCCAAAAATTCCGATCGAGTGGCCGAATTTCTTCGCTGTCGCAGGTTCTGCCTTACCAAATCGCGCTAAAATGTATCGCTCCCTGCTGAAGTGCTGACCAAGCGCCTGTTTTCTCCGCAGATAGTCGATTATTCGAAATCCGCGCAGTGAGAAAAATTTCTTAATTTCGCAAGTGACAGTGATTGAGAATTCTTGTAATTTGTTGCGCGGTAGACACTCAGCAGCATGGAAACATTGGAGATGCAGGACATTGTTGCGAAACATGACGCATATGAGGAGAACACGATTTTGTTGCCAGACGGCGGCGATGGAAAACATGTTGAGTTCGTGATGGTGGAAGAGGCCATGGCAGAGATGCACGGCGACGAGCCGGCAATTGACATCAAGGGCCTCCAGGACGACTGCCAACAGGTGTGGTGGGCGTTTGTTTATATTTTGGTCGTGGCCGTTTGAATCAAATTGTGGCTTTGCAGCTTTGTCGGTTTTATAGTTCCTTCTGCTTAATTTGATCGCTATGCAGACCCAAGAACGGGGCAAGCCTGCATAATTGTCGGGACCCAACGTCCGCAGCAATTTCCGGCGCTCCTTTCCTCGCGCACCTTCAACTGATAGGCAGCACAAAGTAATCTTGGCCGTCTTTGACTGCAATCTCATTTATGTACTTTGTTCGTGAACTAAAGTTTTCAAACCGCTCAAATCCCTCAAAAATTATCGACGCACATAACCCACTGACCTACATATTTTATGCATTTCTCGACATTTGTTTCCTGAATAGGGTTGCCACCTTTTGAAAATGTCTTGGACATTGGAAAACTAATTACGAAAAATTAGAAAGGCCCCGGTGAAAGCCTTCAGTGAAATTAGATGAAACTCGAATATAATATAATTCTTGCTTCACTGCTCACTTGACTTTTCTAACGGGGCAAGACTTCCCTTTCCGGGGCCGCTAAAATTGATAAATTTGATAGCGGGCTAAAGCAAATATTCAGTCAGTAGGAATTTTTAATACTGCAAAAGTATTAACTACATATTTTATAAAATGTCTCGAAAACGGGGCGAGTAAGAATTTTTTAAATAATTTTCCGTTGATTAGGATAACAAAGTGCCTCGAAGCCTTTCAAATTTAGAGGCACCAGGAAAGGAAGAGTCCCCATAACGAGCGTTTAAATGCGTTAATCAGGCGTTAAATTTAATGCCGCTCAGAGCAGTCATTAAGTTCTTAACGGCCTGCTATTCTCCAAATGGAAGGCTGCATATCATTTTATTTTCGAAATTTGAGATGTTTTGGGAACGTTAGATAAGGATAAGTAGGAAGCCCATAGATTCATAATACGGCAAATTTACCCTTGTAAATTTCTACCTCGTCTATGTCTCAGGATGTCTATGTTAACATCTACCACAAGTCGATCGATCGAAGGATAGGCAAACATACCGGAAAATTCGAGCTGTGAAGGTTTGGAGTCCTTAAATACTGCGAAAGTGACCAGTCGCAGGATCGTTCTGGGCCAAACATGATGTGCGAAATCCGATTCGATAACCTCCTAATGATGACCAAACATTGGTGTCAAGTGTGGAGTATCCACTGGGCCATTCTGTTTCTAAAAGATGATCTCAAACATCAAAATTCCTGTTATTAAACTTCGCTCATGTCTTTTGAATATGCGTCATTCCATATGCTCACTTTACGAACATTTGTGATTTATTAAATCATTTTTGGCTAAGCCGCAAGCACCTTAAATCCTGAAAGAAAACTGACATATTAATTTTGAATTTAAATGTTGTTCATTTCTAACTACTGCAAGGTTAAATAAAGCCACAACCTGCGGTTCTTCCTAAGATAATTGAAATCCGCACTGTATATTCCGGACTCAGCAAAATGTCCTTTTACTGCAGCCTGGAAAGCGGACTTCAGCATGGCTTCTTTGCACTGGCTTTATTTCGAAAGTTTTTTAATACCACCTCCTTTGGGCCTCATTATCAGTTATTTCAAAAAACAAAATTACTCTCCATTCACCCAGTCTCTGAAATGCCTTTTTCCTCTAGGATTAGGCCTTTCAAATGACTGGAGGCTATTTCGCGGAAGATTGCTGTCCTAAAAGCCCGCATAAATTACAGCCACGCTCTAGTGCAATTAGGCGCAGAGTTGTACCTCATTTAAGCGAATTTTCCCTACTGGTAGCTGCTGGGAGCTAAATAATGTTATGCCCGAAGTTCCCTGAGGCTGCTTATGAAATATTCCAGAAACTGGTTAGTGCCTGTAAACACGTTTCCCTCTTCCAGGAGCTCGACAATTTGATTCAGCGGTGCCCTACATAAGAAATGCCCGACCTCCTCTGGGAGGGAGCAATTGAAATGCATCTAATTGTTTTATGCTTGCAGGAAGATGCCTTAGCGGAGCCTCTAGCTGATGCAGAAAAACTGATGGAAAGGGAACTAAATGATTTGAAACCCCTGAAGGACTTTTTAGTGAAAGAGGAGGCTAAATTCCCTGAGGAAATAGTTGTAGCACCACGAAAGCCGGGCCGCAGGGGTAGGAAACCGGCGTCAGAAAGGGTTGAAAAGCCTAAATCCCCGCTGCCGGAACCAGTTCGCACTCGAAACAGGAATCTGAATAAATCGCTCAACAAAGAAATAGAGCCCGTAAAGAAGTCGGAAGTCAAGAAGGAGGAGAAACTTAAGAAAGTGAAGACTGAGAAAATCGTTGATGAGGACGAAAAGGAGGTGGAGGATGCCGACATCTCAATAAATGACGAGGAGCAATCAATTGACGACGACCAGTGCCGCATTTGTCTATCGAAAGACAATCTGACCAGCATATTCCTCTTCGATGATGTCGCCACAATTGCCGACAAAATCATGACTATCTGTTCATCGATAAAAATCCTGGAGAAGGACTACTTGCCTCAATTTATCTGTAACGCCTGCTTGCAGAGTGTCAATGTCGCATTCAATCTTAAGGTACTTTGCGAGACGACTGACAAGCAGCTCCGCAGCAAATTGAAGAGGAGCAAGAAGAAAATCAGACGTCCCACGGAATTCGTATTAATCGACTGCAAGGACTTAACGGAGGAGTCCGAGGACGAGGGAAAGTTTAAGGATGACGACGAATTTCACATTTCTAATGAGTCAGGTAACTCGGAACCCGACTCTGACTCTGACAGCAGTTTTGGAGTCAATAAAAACAAGAAAAGGAAGAGGCGCACAATAAGACGGCGGCGAAGTGCAGGGGTGAGGCGAAGAGGCCGCCTCCCAGGATCCACAAATGCAAAACGTGCCCAACAAATCGAGGAAATTGTTGAGGAGGCAAACACTCCAGAGATTGAAATCATAGTAAAAGCTATGGAAAGTACAGAGGAGGACTGTTCTCCGCCAAAGAAGAGGCGTCAGCGGAAGGTGAAAACCGACGACGGCGGGGAGACAACAACGCCCGAAAACAGCAGAAGAAAGGAACACCCTTGCGTTTATTGCAACCAAGTGTTCCCAACCGCGAACACACTCCGAGAGCACAAGAAGAGTCATGCCGGTGAAAAGCCCTTCACCTGCCACATTTGCAGCAAACCATTCAAACTGCTTGGGAGCTTTAATTCCCACTTAAAGCGGCACAAGGAAGAAGATGATTTAATGTGCCACGAATGCGAGAAGCATTTTCCGAATAAAACGGAATTCCGCAGGCACAAGGTCGACGTGCACGGAGAGGCGGCAGCTCCATTTGTTTGCGACAAGTGCAAGCGCGCATTTACGACGAAGCCACGCCTCGACCGCCATCAGGAAAGCAAGTGTCCCGGTTTCGAAGTCACCACGTCCACAAAGAAGGCCAAACCAGAAATGGATGCGATCACCCTAGGCAGGGACTTGTTCAAATGTGTCGCCCCCATGACAACCACTTACTGGAGCGACAGCTTTTCTGATTAGGGCTGCGGTTGACCCGCTGGCTCCAACTTTGTTGTGCTACACGAAGCTCTTTAAGAATGCGGCAAACTGTAAATACAAACCCTTTAGACCTGCTAAGCCGAAAGATGTACAAACTCATATTTTTTTATTTGCGATTTGCTTCATAGTGCTAGAATCGCTTCGTCTTGTCACCCAGGACTGATTTTTAAAGTAATCTACCCTTTTACGCCCCATAGTATTAAGTGCAAAGGTTGTTTCATATTATGACCAATAAATAAACAGTTTATAATTGATTCAATATCTTTCGTTCAGCTCCTTCCTACATTTACCTAAGGATTTGATTTTTATGTTACTTCTCTCACATTTCGAAAAATTGATCTTCTGATTTTTAAATATTTTAAGCGAATTGTGTTCCGATCACATTTTAGGCCGGTCCGATCGAGAATAACAAGGTAATGCAATTGTAAGTGCTCTGTTATAAAAGCCGTTTATATCTCAGCTTATTGTAATTTTAATGTAGGCATTGCAGAGGCATATTCAAAGTGGATCTGATTAAAGAGGTAGTATGAATATGGTACATATGTAGATAGATTATTACGTATTTTTCACGCTATTAATATGTTTCATTTCATAAACACAAAGTGGGCGTTTTACACCATTTTTCCTTGATAGGTGTTTCAGACTGTAATGGAGTTTCCTTTATTGAAAATATTTTATTATGTAAATTTTATTATTTGTCCGACTGTAGCGAGCAGTGCAAACAATCTCGTTGCGTAATTAACTGTCAAAGGTGAAAATGTGTCAAATTGCAAAAGCCATAATAATGTTAAAATGTTGATTATTTATCCAGTGATTTACAATAAATATTTAAAGGGTCAGTGACTCGTTACTAATTTCAAATACTTTCCGCCCAATTTGCAGGTCTCTCGTAACAGTAAACTGCATCACATAATTATATTTTTACCATGTGAAAAACAAGATAATTGCTGTGTTCTTTCTCCCCTGCACAGCCATGCTAATTAAATTGTTACTTTTTTTCTCTGAAACCTTCATTTACACTATGTAAATATGTAAGCTGGGAATGAAATGTGCCAGTGCAGTACATACTCGTACATCGCTGCTAATTGAAATTTTGTTGTCAGGTTGTAATTTAATTTTAACAGGCGCTCGTAGTCGACACTTTACAGGGTCCAGGGTCAATCCTGCTGACCGGAATTAATTTTGCTTGGAACATGAGCGCGCATTGGTTTTCTTTTTAACACGCTTTTTATTATTTTTTTGTATTAGCTTCACTTGTAACTATGTATGTAAGAAAATCTTGGAATCTGATTTTGACCCACTTCCCGGTCTTCGATTAGGATGAAATTTTGCACACGCTCTGAGTTCTGATGACAATACATGACTAGCTAAGAAACGTCATTACAAATCCAATATGGCGGCCTCCCCAAGATGGCGGACTGGCTGTTTGAAATCCACCCCCATGATATGGGTATCAAATGAAAGGGTTTGCTGTCAGGAATACGAAAAAAATAGTCACGTGACTTAAATCCAATATGGCGGACGTCCAAGATGGCGGACAGGCTATTTGAAATGCACCCCGTTGATATGGGTATCAAATGAAAGGGTTTGCTGAAAACAATGCGAAATGACCCCGAACTTTTGCATCCGGGCAAGCTTACGTTGCTCTAAGTCGCATCAAGTCCTTAGATGGCCTTCAAATAGAGGAACTGGACTGTTCAAAGCTCACGGGGAAAACTCCTTGCAACACTGACGCTTTGGCGGAAATGGAAAGAATGCGTGCTAACGCCGTATTAAATTTGGATGCGTAAAACTGTGAATTTTGTTAAGTTTGTTAATAATAAATATCTTTAAATACCTATTAATATTTTAAATTAGTAAGTAGTAAATTAAGTTTGAATAATAAGAAGACTAAAAAGTATAAAATAAAAATAATAGTTTAAAAAACTAAAAAACACGCTTTTAGCACGCACTAAAAATTACAAAATAATTCGGACATTTAGTTTGATGACTCAAGAGTTTTCCCTTTGCCAAATCTTCATTAGATCGAAGGTGAACATAAACAATTTCAGTTCGTGATGAACGATAAATAATTACCTATGCGAAATGGTTATAAGTAGGTAATCATCTTTATTAAATATTTACTATGATTTATTATGAAAGAAAGCGTGGAGCGTTTTGTCCAAAAAGAGTAAAGTAGGCACGAACTAAAGGGAGTTCGTGTACACGAAATTACGCAAAAGTACACGCGATAAATGTAATCGAAAATATCGAAAGACAATTGAGGTTAGGTTGACGTGCTGCGGTAAATGGTAGTGTTTATTCGCCAGGTTCATGCGTTTATGTGGGGTTCGTGCGCGTCCGTGCCACACGGTACACGAGGCCTCGGGTTGTCCGTGCGCCAGCGTGAATCCGGAACAGACACGAATTGCACACGGAACACCACGGAATAACACGGAGCGGCCAACAAACAATTGTTATTCATTTAACGGATAAACCTTAAAATTTTGATTTTTAATTAAAGTAAGTTAAACTGCATACCCAGATACACACATCCATAAACATATTCGCACACATACAAAAGCACGCGCGCGTTTACACATGCTCCGTGTAATTCTGTGTTTCCTACGGGAAACATATGTATGTTCTGAATATGATCGGTCAAGTGGTTTGTCAGAGCACGCTCATAATTCTTAAAGGACGCAAGCAGCTCAAATTATGCCTACGTAACATACATATGTATTTCTTTTTGGATGTACATGTCTATATATTTATCTTTTGTTTGTCTCACTCCAAACAGAAGCTAAACGTAATGTTCGAAATGTTCATGGAGGAATAAGTAACGATACAAGTAAACAAAACCTGGCAAATATAAGGAATACGTGCTTCGTATATCCTTCTACTTGATCTACTTCTCCAAGTTAATTGAAAATTCACTGAGCGTCTAGGACATAATACAAAATCTTGCGGCTAAATGCAATATTAACGTGTCGCAAATTCCCTGAGAACAACACCATCTAAATATTTCAAATTAACTTGCCAGCTCTTAAGTCGTCAACGACTTGAGGGCATTTTTCTCCATTTACACCGTACTGCCGTGACAAGGGGCTTCTGTATTCCACCGTTGGTGCGCCAAGATAACAAATAATTATCCAACATTTTTCCTTAGATTAGTGATGCCTGGCGGGATCGACGATTTAAGACTTTTCTTATCTTGAAAGTCGGATAAAATGAGTATCACTGGCTCGATATTCTTCCGTCGTAAATTAATGAAGAGCGAGTGCGGGGTAATTTTCAAAATTTAAAACTTTAGATCCTGTCCGACAACCCAAGGTACAATTGAATTATCGGTATAATCGCTCGTAGCTGCGAAATAATCCCTGTAATTTCAATGCGACGCAAAATGTTTTTATCCTTGTTTAATTTGGGATATCATTTGTGCGCCTTCAGCACGAGTGAATATTTCAATACTCTCCGGATTCTTCACAAAATGTTTTTGCTTCTTTCGGGGAATGTATTCCATTCCCAAAAAGGCTTCAAATTAATTGGGGCACATTCCTCTGTTTTTTTCACTTGTTACACAAAACATGTACATGTGTATATTCGCATATTGTAAATTAAAACAAGAAGCCTGCTAATGTACACACATATGCATGTGTTAAGGGTTTCCACATGGACTAAAGGAATCTTTAATTATAGTAGCTATGATTTTTGGAAGGATTTATATCTCTTAAAAAAGGTTAAGAGCTTGGGTGTTGTAATAAATAAAAACTTGTCATGGTCGGATCATGTGAGTGTTCTTTCGGGTAAGATTTTCGAATCATCAGGCAGTGGAGGATCACATGTGGGGATTTGTCTGTAGCCATCACAAGACATCTTGTGATAAGCATAATTATGCCGTTGATTGACTATTGCGACTGTTTATACACCTATAAAGTATTTCAGTGCATGCGTTCATTTTGTCTATCGATTGGGTAAATTTGATCATGTCTCGCCACATTCAAATAGCCTGCTCGGCATGTCTTTAAACAGCATTTTAATTTTCGTGTGTTTGGTCGTACTCCTACCTTCCGTCCTGAGTTTGTTACGTCATTGCAACAATATCGTAATACCTAAGAGTCCCTGCACAAAATTTTAGGAAAATGTCGTCAGGTAAAATTTTTTGAAAATTTGGGAAAACGTTCTTCATAGCATGCTGATCAAAAGTTCTCATGGGCGGGCATAATGGCCAAAAATTATTAGTTTGGCCACCATTGGCCCTTAATTTCTCAAAATCCTATGTGTCTGCATACACCTAATGGACTTTTATTTATTTGTTTTCTTTTAATTATATAGTGAAACTTTCACAAGAATAACGGAGCTAAGTATTATATTTTTGGTCTTAGTTTAAGGCGTGTGTATAGCATTTAACGAAGAATATGTTATGTCGCGGACAATGATAATAAGGATGCTAATCAGGATGCTAATCAAGAAGACCCAATTTTTGGTACAAAGCCTGCATTCTTTGGTAGTTGGGGTATGCCAGGCATGAACAGCATATTGAATACCCTTCTATGAAGCTTTTGAGAAGTATTTTAAATGCAGATATTGATATTAATAATATTCAGATAATTGAATCTTAAAAAGATTATCCCGCGCACGCTCACTTTTGGAGGAGAACTTTTGATCAACATGCTATGAAGAACGTTTTCCTAAATTTTGTGCGGAGCCCTTTAAATATCTAAAATCACAACACTCTTACTTTGTGTCAGTTCAAGGCAATATTTTCGGATGAGATGACAAAACTTCTGAATAAATAATTGATTGCAATAGATTAAATGCGCAAATAGGATCTTTGAAGTCAGGTCATTCTCGGTACAGTCACGCGCCGCCATGCGAGGCCGGGTAACTCTGCTAATAATTAATAAAAACAAATATGGAATGGAAAGAAAAAGAAACCTTTTTTACATCGACTGCAATTCTCGTCAAAAGTGGGGGATTTAAAGATTGTAATTTTGTTTAAAGCTCAAAAATTTAAATAAAAATATGTATTTGTGTGAATAAAAATGATTTGGATAGGAGGAAGGCAGTGGAATTAAAAACATTTCAATTAAAATTTTCATACTAAATAAATAAATTAAACCCTTTTATTCATGAGTTCCCTGACATGTTCCTTACGTGTACGATTTTTTGCAAGTTGGAAAGTGTGGAGCTTTATTTATTTAATTAATCACAAGAAAGAGGACCATTATTAAATTTTTTCGGGAATTTTGACTTTTTGTAAAAGTAAACGCGTATGTATATAATGGAAAAGATTTATTTCAAGTTTTTTCTTGAGGGGAAATTTTTAATGATCAAAGGGAAACCATGCACATACATATTTAACCAGAGATCACAATAATTAAAACTAGCAGACCACATTTAAAAATCGTCGGATATTTTGTAAATTCATTTAATTAAATATTCTTCTTCTATTTTACTCTCACGTCTTTTGGCAACCACTTCTTAAATAACAATAAAAATTTACGAAGTAGTTCCTGGAAACGCTTTTTTAGCTTTTCTCGGATGATAAAAATCCATGCTGGAGATTTTTGAGCCCTCAAACAACACAAGCGAAGATAAAAAGTTAATCACCACTCAAAATTCGGAGCTTAATAAACGCTCCATCGGACGAAACCTTTGGCATTTCAACTTTTATTAAAGTTATGTAAAAATTTCATTAAACTTTTGCTGCTTAAGCTGCGCTGATGAAAATAAATAAAACAAAACCTTTTCGGGCACAGAGTAATTCGCCGGCCGTGGTGCTAACAAAATTCATTTCCTAACTTAAATTAATTTCCAGAAACTCTATTTTGAACCTTGTGCTCTTTCCCCTTAAACTCATTAAATTATCTAATGAATTTTAGTTAAGCTTGTATGTAATTTTAAATATAATAAACAATGAAACACTTAAAGCAATAGCTTTCGAGAATTTTTGAGTTTCTGAAGTTTTATGAGTATCTAATTATTTATTCGAGAATAATTCGGGTTATTTAAAGGAACAAATTAAGGACTTAGGATTTAAAACTCACTCATTGAAAGCATCAAAGTATATTAAATGATTTGAATAATTTTCGAGTAATTTTGAATTAAAAAAGTAGTGCGGTTGGAATTAATATTTTCCTAAAGAATGATTTGATTCCCAAAGAAAATTTCATAATCATCGCATTTAATTTCATCATCCATTCATAAGGAAACACTCAAAAGTTGATGTTTGTATTTTTCTTTAAATTGGTATCTCAAATAGGTCCAAAATTCCCACTAGCTCGACATATGTAACTACCTGATGTAAATGGAGGAGAGACGTTTCTCAATTTATTTATACACATATCGCCACTCACTCATATATATATTATAAACCCTTGAGGAAGTATTAATCGCTATAGGATTTTAGATTTAAACGCTGTCTACATTATTTTCCTCAATAGATGACACTTATTTAAATTACGTGGGTTTAGAGAATATAGCTTAAAATGCACTACATTTTTCTGTGTGGATGTATTTACAAGTATTGGCATTGCGTTAGAGTTTATGTCATGCAACAAGACAGAAAAATTAAGTATATATTAAAAATATTTAATTTTTACTTGTTACATTATTTCCATGGCACTTTTCGCGAAAACTGCAGTTCGTTTGGTAATTGGAGAAATAAATTTATTCATCAACAATTCAAGATAAGTTTCACCGTCCATGTCGTCATAAACATGAAGCATTGCCATGCTCAACCTCGTTTAGCAATATCGTACACGACGAAACGGGAATAATCATAAGAAGCCGAACGAATTTGGACAATTCGGGTAATATACATATATATATAGACTAATTATTTTTTTGCAAATAATCTACGACATATTTCAAATCTTTTATTTCTTTGACCTTTTTTTGATAATGAAAAATAAAACATGCTTAGAACACTAACAAGAGAAATTTTGAAAACGTAATCCGCATCATTACCCTGCAAATAGTTATTGGATCATTAGCTTTCCTGGCAAAGGATTATTATATGCGCCAGTTGAAAAATTAATATGTACAAAAAACCAAAAGATTATCGTTTTTTGTAATTTCTTTTCAAGGAGAACTATTGATTTGAGAGAAAAGTTGAAGGTGGAATAAAAGTTTAACAAAAAATAAGACAATTTAGAAATTCTAGTATTCATTTTTGTTGCAAAATAGGAATAATTAAGGAATATAATTAAATAAACAAAGGGTTTTTTCTAGATTTTTTTTTTTGACTATTTAGATTGTACCTATCAATCTTGAAATTGAGGTACAGAGTATCGCTTACTATTATTAAACAAAATACCATATTTAATCCAAATGAGTTTAACAGGTTTTCGTATGCTAACATAATTTGTGAATTATTTGTTTTTGTTTTTGCAACCAATTTTTTAACGTGCACCTGGAAATGCCATCTACCGATCTCCATCGAAAAATATTCATTTTAACTTCTCTAAAATGAATAATTCGCGAGTTGAAAAGAAAGTACAAAAAAACGATATTTTTTGGATTTTTTCAAAAATCATCATAAAACAAAAATAGAGTCCTACCAATAACAACCAACAACCCTTTCTAAAACAGATCCCGCTGAATCACCTGTCTAAATTAAAATATTATTTGTTTGAGAGTTCTGTACTTAAAGTAAGTTAAATTTCACAACTCACAAATTTTTTTCTTTGCATTTTGCCAAATGTTACGAAACAAAATTCCAAATCAATTATTTAGTGAAACAATATGAGGCACACAAGCTGTATAACTGTTAAAAATTTTCGTGTCAATAATTCAAGTTACATTTTTTGCACAGAATCCTAAAAATAGGCGATTTTTCCTACTAATTTACATACAGCCTGTTCAGTACCAATCCCGATGCCTTGTTATAAATAATTAATTGATATTTGGAGTATGTAAACAAACGCATATTTCATTCCATTGAAAAATATCATAATTAGGTAAAATCCTGCGGCCTTAACCCTACCTCCTAATTAACTGGTTTACACTGGCACCGTTTATAACATTTTCATATAGGCACGAGACTTTGATGAAGGACAAAAAGTGTCCTTAATTTAATAAATTGCAAGCGGATTAACAAAATTTAGTGAAGTGTACCTATGTAAAAATTCGGGAATCAAAATAATTGACTAAAACGAAGAGAAACATGAAAGCATGCCGTGAATCCTCTTATACCTTCGTTACTGTTAAGGACAGCTGATGGTATGGGATATATTGTGTTATTTAGCTGCCAATAAAGTTTTACAAATTGCTCGAACGCTGCCAAATCCGCATTTATCTGGACAGGTCCAAATTAGTTGAGAGCATGTGAAAATTGTCCTTGATTTAGATACATGAAGAGATTACAAGTTTGCACCACGTATACCTAAAATAATATCGACCTTTGTTGAAATTACAGATGATATTTCAGTGTTAGTTTTTAAATGGGATTTAAGCTAATGGGAAAATGTATTTCTTATTCGACAGAGTGATTTTTTACATATCTTCTATCGGGAACATTTTTGCAATTACTTAGAAAATTCGTTACTGTGTCAATTATCCTTGCATCCAAGTTTTTTTTGGGCCAGAAATGCTTAACGATTAAGAATATTGAGTAAAAAAAAATCCGGAAGGGCGGGTTAGATCTCGTAACAAAAAATCTGCATACAACGTTATTGCATATTAGGCTTAAGTTATGAAAGTTAGTTTAAAAAGCTAAAAATTGGTGGAGGTATTCTATGGATAGCCTGGAACAAAATACGAGTACCAAGAGTCTCAAAAGATCCCCCTTGAGATCCTGTTAGGAAACGTAATAACCATTTTTATATATGGAGTTTAAATTCTCGAGATTGTTTACTCCCATTACACTTATATTTTGATGTTTTTTCCCTTATAAAGTAATTCGGATCTTTTCCGTAGAATAAGAGTCCGAAATAAAAATGTTTTCAATGTAAGTATTTAGTGTTAAAACAGAAATACAGCGTGTTTCAACTGAAAAATATACGTCGGAAGATACGTTTTCCCGATCAAAACCGAGTTCTATATACCATAAATACGATTCAACTTTAAATAACGCAATGTAATAAAGTGCAAATCGATATATCTTCATTTAACATTATAACATATTTGAGCATCTAATTTGTCACTAAATCATTGCAACAGAGGACAAGTATTTACTTATTCATTTAACCAGATGACCAAAATGTATGTAAAGAAGCTTAGAGACAAAAAAGTTTGATAAGACCCACTCTTCAGTATCAGGCTAAATAACCTTTTCTATAAAGGTTCGGTAAAGTGACTGAATTTTCTTGGGCCCATCCATGGGAATCCATTCCACCCTCACGGGACATGAAAAGTAAATATCATCGCTTCTGGGAAGATATAAAAATAGAACAGTTTGGTCATGAAATGCGAAATCCTTTCGATGGAGATAAATTTCCCTCAAGATAAAGGATTACTCGGTTAATGACAGCCATCATAGGTTAATCTCTTGAGATAAATGTTCAATTCAAGTTTCCATGTGAATTGAAAGGTCGCATAATTTATTAAATCGATATAGCTTACACTCTTGTTGCCTATATAAATAACAATTGGGTTTGTCAACTTCGCCATAAAGGAATTGAGAGCCAAAAAGTTCTATTAAAGCTCTTTCAAACTCATCCATTGAAATATTAAACATTGCTTAAATGGTTTAAAAAGGAAAATTATTGATTCCTTAATATTAATAGTCCAGTCACTATACGTATAGTATTTTTAAATAGCATTCAAGCTGCAACGATTGCCGTCGAAATGTACATAGCGACTCGTATGTGTTTCAACAAGCCTTTGAGGATGGTGAATGATTGGATTCAAGAAAAGTTACTTCATGTCCCACAACAATGGCTGGATTTGAACCTAATCAAAAACTTTTGCACTTAAGCATTCTTAAGCAGTAAGTATTATGTGGTCAATGGTCCCAAAACAAAAGTTGGAAGCCATCAAAATGGAGTAGGAAAGGGTACCAATGGATATGCTGAAGTGATAAACACAAAGAACACTACACTCATTATTACAGAAATTCAATACGGTGCTACTGTTGTTACGGTTGAACTGACCTGTTTTTTTTTACAAATTTTTATATTTGACTTGCAATGTTCGTATTTATGGATAAGTTGTCCATTTCAAAATTTGCAAACCATTTTTCAACCACTTGCTGGCGTCCAATTGAGCTGAAATTTGGCACACTTATGTAAGTTCGGTGACAATATATGTATGTAGAATATCCAATATCCTTCGAAGAGATTGCGGAATAGCTTACTCTTCACAACCCCCTTGACATGGGTACCAAAAGGAAAGGTTTCGACCAGTAGAATACGATTAGCTATATGACGTCATTAAAATTAAAACTCAAATTGCAAAAAAAAAACAAGGATTTAACCCTACAAAGTAAAAAATAAACTAAAAGTAAAAGGAACAATTTTAAAAACAACCTTTTAAAAAACGGTAATTTAAAAGCAAAAAATTAATGAAAGTGACAATTGTCATATATGTATTTAGTAGGTATATTCTGGGCTTAGAATAACCCCTTTCTTGATAATTAATAATCATAATATAGGCGTACGTCGATAGGTAAGTTCTAAGGACGTATATAAATATACTTAGATATTTTCAAAATATGAAATATATGCATATGAATTATAAAAGCTTGAGGCGCTAACTGTTATACAGGTTTCTATACTTCAGTGCCTCAAGCTTTTAAAATTTATGCAATTTATCATTCGCGTGTGTTATCCTACTGCAACGTGTTTGGAACTTTCGCATTTAACCTTTTGCAGGTGAATTTTAAGTCACTTCTCAGTTTATAATTCAAAACAGTCGACCACTTGGGATAAGTCGGCACTAGCAAATTCCACGAGGATAAGAACAAGTGTACGTATTTGTTTCTAAGATAGAATGGGAAAAGTTACTTCGAAACAAAATAGTTAAAGAACTTTTAAAAAATTCGAATGGGACGTGACTTTTGTCACTTAAAACAAGCTTAAAGCGAATTTCAAAGAAGTTCCATCTTACGTCGCACGTATTGATTTTATTTCTAACACGTTCGCAGATCCCTTTGAAAATTGAATAAATTTTGAAATGTAATTAATACACTAAGAGAAACACGATCTCATATGAAGAAAAACCAAACTTAATATAAGAAAATCTATTAATCATTTTGACGCAAAGATCTTCAATAATTCTAAAATTCTGAGGTCAAGCTGGTTTTTTCTTGATGGAAGATTGATAACATTCTAACTTTGAGCTTTCTTATATTTAAATGCTAAAAATATAACTTTCTTGAGCCTAGTAAATAATTTCTTCTGTTAGCATACTTTATGCCACCTGTATCTTATATACAATACTTTACTTCTGAAACTGTTACAGGTAAATATATGGACATGGCAGTCGCGAATTATTGTCCTTCGTGTTATGCTAGAAGAGTTATTGATAAAAATCAAAAATGTGTTATTTATGCGTATACATATAATACTTTATAGAGTAAAGACATTAATAATTTTTGATTCGATTAAATATTCCAACAAGGAGATATAGATAGTTGCGACCACTATGCTTTTTACTTTCTCGTATACTGGGATTTATAAGAACTAAAATAAAGAGCATTTAAAACCATTATAAAGAAGAAAACGAAATTTTTTATCTTATCGTCGTCGGGTAGATCAGGCAATTGATAAGAATCGTATTTTAAACTTTAGGTAAATGCATTTGTTGTCACATAGTGTTTTCCATTATTAATTAAATGAACGTACATATTAAGGTGGACTATTAAAGTCATTAATCTTTTTAACATAATTAGCAAGATTTTGACCTACATATGTATTAGGTAGGTGAAAATATGTTTAGAATACTCGATAATTTCGATTTCTACTACTACATATAACAAAAAAATTGTATTCAATAATAAAAAAACTAGTACACTAGTACACGAACTGTTGTTTTATTTCCACTGCTTATGTTTTCATTGTTTTTTAATTTCCTTCTCTTGCAGTGACTATTTCTGTAACGGTCCTACAATCTTCCTCGTGGAAGTTGCCCTTACTATCGTGCAAGTAATAATAATCCTATTATTTGGATAAAATAATAGGGGTATTCAACATTCAGTATTCATGCTTTGTTGCTTTTGCTATTCATCGGTTGCTATAGAAAGAACTATTAAAATTTGCACTGATCATTTGATGCAACTGTGCAATAACAATTGCACAATTGGGTGCAAGGCGAAAGTTTTAATTAAAAACTTACCTAATACGTCTAATTCGTATTACATCACATAGATGTTTTTAACCAGTAAATTTGATAATATTTAAAATGAAAAATTATGGTAAGGAAAACTTAATCGAATTAATATACTCCAATAATTGCCTTTATTGTTCGCTGTCTTGGTCGTTTTTATAATGTACAAAAAATCCAAATTTGTCATGCAATCCTTAGGCAATTCTTATTTAACATAGATTCCTGCACTTTCATACACATAATTTCACACCGATCACCTTTGTAGTTCACCGACAATTAAAGAAATCGCTTGGTTATAGTAATCGAATTTCTCTGTAGGTAATAAGCTCTCCATTCTTGATTTAAGAACACATGTCTGCTTTCAGGCAAAACATTCTTAAATTAAGATTATTTTTTAACACACTAGCTTACCTGGATCCGGCGTTGCCCGGGCTATGTATACCATAAATTTCCACTTAATTATTACATATATTATTACACATAGTTGATTTACCCGACTTTGCACGGCGGCGCGTGGAAGTTTAGTATTGCTACCTAATATCTTGAATTCCCAGATTATACATATATACAATATGTATATTAGACATTCGTTGGACGACATGCCGACGTAGAAGCATACAAAGCAATCTATTTTGGGGTTTAATATTAGTAAGTTTGAAATCCATATCCCCTTAGTCTACTTTATATTAATTCTCATCAACATCGGTCGCCATATTGGATCCGCAATTTTGAGTTTAGAAAATTAATGTCATATTCGAAACCAGTGACCCCGCAAACCCCTTAGTGCCGATTTTCATGGCAATCCCTTGAATTTTAACTTTTTCGATAGCCATTTTGGATCCGCCATCTTGAAACTTGGTAGCTTTGAATTCTGTAACCCCAAAGACGTCTTCATATTAAATATCATTAAAATTGCTTAAAATTGAGCAACTTTGGTCGCCATGTTGGATCCGTCATCTTGAAATCCAGAAATATTTTTTTTGTCAGGAACCTTCGCGGGTGAGCGCACAACAGCTTATCAAAGTTTCATTGTTAACTATGACGAAAACGCTATTAAAAATATACTTTGTCCATTTGTCTTCATATAACATCAATTCGCCTTATCTCTATCCATATTGTCAGGATCGAAAGGGTCAACAATTTGCTACCTTGTTCTGCTATAATTGCATGATATGTATATGTTGTGCATGCTGTTCTACATGATTGCACACAATAGCTTGAAATTATAACTAAATATCTATTTGGTTTTTCAACCTAAAAATAACAAGAATCACGATTCTCGCTTGAGCTTGAAATTGAGGTAAAGGTAAACATAAAATTAATACGTTTGATTCAGTAAACGTGCTTTGCATAATGTTCTGAAAATTTTTAGCACCCGGACGGGAATGTGAAATTGTATAAGCATATTAAGTTTTCACAGAATTCGTTCTTGTGAAAGAAATATTCTTGAGATCCTGTTTCTTCAAGCGGAATGTGTAAAGCAGCTTTTCAAATAAATAGCTTTTTATGAAGAAATATGTTAAACCGAAAATGAGATGATGTTATAAAGGGTGTATGTATCAGGGGTGATAGATCGCACCTAGACAAATAAAAAATCATCAGGAGGGTGTAATATCTCAACGGTTTTCGAGTTACAGGGTGATTTATAAATTCGGGATGAACATTATTATTTTATTTTTATTTTTTGATCTAATTAACGCAGCGACATCAAACTCACGCCAAACAACTACTATCTTAATGTGCTTTCCAAAAATGTCACCAATGTTGGTCTAGCTCTATTTTGTGCAGAATTTTATAGGCTACAATTTTATCATAGCCAGTTTCCTCAACAAATTGATAATTTACAACATATTTTCGAAAAACTAGAATTAACCCCCAAAAAACGCAAACCCACCGCTCAAATTTAGGCAACTTTTCAGGATATGCTAAGGACATCGAAGTAAAGGTCTCCACAAAAATCCAGCCTGTCCAGACTTTTTTCTTAGTAAGACTCTAATTTTACTGTGCTATACATAACATAGTAGCCTTGAGCACGTACATATATCAATTTGGAGTCCCCTATAGGTACTTTGAAAAACATTCTTCCAGTCTTCTAAAGTCGGGATATTTTGTCTTGAAGTATGCCTTGTGAAGCTTTCTCTCTCTCTCTCTCCCTCTCTATCTCTCTCTTATCAAATAGTTGTACCTGTGCCTTTGGTTGATGCTATGCTCCTGGATCACAAAAAAATGCGGAGGTAGAACTTATCAGGGATGGTGAGATTAATCGAAACGCTATTAAAAATAAAATACTCTGACTTCCGTTCTAATTTCCCTAGAAATTAATATGAAGCGTTACGAATACGACAATGCATTTAATATCGTTATCCGTTGCTTTAATGCAGTTTAATTATTTCATCCTCCACATCGCCAACATCCAGTCCTTGAAACTTCTCATTAGACTAAAATAACATTTCGTTGACTTCTCCGCCCGCTTGAGATTAAAATTACCGACAGAACATCATAAGGACCAGTTAATTCAGTCCTCGTGGGGTTTTGTGTTGAAATTAATAACATCATCATAATAATTAATGAGCAATTTTCTAAGGTAATCAGGAGTTTTGGAATGCTTGGCTTATTGAAACAAATACACGCTCCGTTGCAGATATAATTAAATTTAGCACCAGCAGGTATTCCTATATGTACGTGCGAAGAGCGTGTTTCTAATTCTTGTACTGAATGCTGACGGCAGCTATGTTTGTTTAACTTACGCTTCTGTCGGTTGACCAAATATAGAAATCACTTCCTTTATTTTCCATGTAATGTCCCATGAAAAGGAAATGGCTGTAGCTGAAATGCTTTCAGAGTTTCAGAAAAGAAAAAACAAACAGAATGATAGAATTATTTGCTTGAATTGTTGGTAGAAGTTTGATATAAAATGTGCGGCATGTTGAGGGAAACTACTAAAAGCTCGAACGTGGTGCTTGTTGGCGCTTCCCACACAGCGTCACTATGTGAGCATGATTTTATTGGAGGGAATTCATTACCTCCTAATGCGAAGTCCATGTCCCTGTTGCACTTGAGTTCATTTATGATGTGATCGAAAGTGTGCTTACAGTTCTCTAATTAATTACTGAAGAAAGAAAGCGAAACCCCAGCAGCGCTGAAGCAAGTGATTAATGTAAAGATCTCCATCCTTTTTTTCAATTATCTGTGGCTTCCTACCTACATGAGTAAATCTGAGTAATTTTAAAGCAATGATACAAGAATTTTTACTTGACATAAAATAAATTAGATCAGTGTACTGGCACATGGGACCTCGATAGCGGTTGTTCGTAATATATTAGGAGTACTTGATAATAACTTGGAGAAAGCAGTAGTTAGTATATTATACTGTTTGTGAATTGATGGCCCATAAGCTAATAAATGAAATATTATTATTATCCTCCCTATATTATTTCTGCTTCCTTTTCTTGAATCGTTTATATTCCCTATGCTGGATGATTAGCCCTCAGGATAGCTAATTCGCACTCTGGGAGTCGAAGTGTGGAATCCGATTGGGATTCGAACATGGGACATTTGGACTACTCGCTACTTTTAAAACCATACAATATGTTATATTAAAGTTTTAGTAGGGACTTAGTTATTACCATTATTCTAAGAATGAAATTTTCAATTTAAATAAGATCCAATGAAATTAATTTAAAAATCATACCAAAATGACAAATCTTCAAAATAGGAGAATAAAAGGAAAGGAATTCCAGGAAGCCCAGGCTCGTTACTGCCTCCCCCATCTTCACTATGTTCCGATTCTTAATCATTTTAATCATTTCAAATTTCTGAGAGACACCTATTTTATGATTGATTGATAAAAGAGAGATGCGATTGGTTCGTTTCAAGTTCAATCGCGTCGATGTTTAATTAATTATTTGGATTGTGAAGTTCATAAACGATCCAATTCTGATGCCAATATAATTGACGCCGACGCACGTCGGATATATTCGACGCGAAATTGTATTGAATTTCCTTTTGACCTAGTCGCGTGAAATTGTTTTCAATTGATTTCCTAGTAAATGTGCGTATTAGAATTGAGACCTTGTGTCTCGCAGCATATTCTCGGATGTAAATTATTTAACGTGATCTCAACGCTGGAAAGACTTTTTTGTTAACATCATTCTTATTTTTTTTAAATACATTTGAATGGGATATTTCGAATGTTGTTAAATATATTTATTCTGCATATCAATTTACCATTTTTTATAGCTCTATATGATTCGAAATATTCAGAAAAGTTTTCTAATGCTACGAGAAATCTAACTGACATGGGTTGCCTCCCCTCCCCTGTCCAGTTCCACCCCTTTACCTTTTTCCAGTGTTCTGAAGGGGTGGTTATAGATAATATAACATATTTTTGTCTGAAAGTATAGAGAACTCCAGCTTTCATTTGAAACAAGTTTTCATGTTTCTACTCCAAGCGATTTTTCTTAACAAATCTAAGAAACCAACTATGAATTGGGGAGTCCATAAAAACATATTCTTTTCAGATTAAGAAAAACCTCTGCGAGTAGAAGCATGAAACTTGGTTCAAATCAAAACTGAAATCCTCTACTTTAAAAAAAAAATAAGGTGTTTTTCATCACGCCGCACAGAACTGAACAAGGGGAAGTGAGAAATTTTAATTTAGTCTTGGAGAGCAAGAAATATGAATAAATCAGATATGCAGCACTAAAATTAAAATTTCCGCTGGCGGTGCTGGTGCACTATATATAAAATTATGGTTTTTTTTATTTTATAAATAATATATTGATTTTTAGATTTTCACACCAGTGTTGAGTCAGTCCGGTATTAATTGTTGTTTAAAAATAATTAGAGATTCTGCTAAATTGACTAGTAGCTTTTTTCCAACATCCATTAAGTTAGAAAAATAACGGAATAAAGGAGAGAAACCGGTAAATCCCTTAGGGGAGGAATTTGGGGAAATGCTTCAAACAGTTGTTGGATATTATAGAAAGGAGACTATAAAAAAATGTGGACGCAATAGCTCTAATCGTGTGGGTGAAATCCTTAAAATAAATCAAATGAGCCGTTGGCAGTTAAATCATAAAAGTGAGACTGCCTCGTAATTGGTCCAACCCCGACCAGGTACCTGTCGATATTTCGATAGAGGAATAATTAAGCTTTCATTTTCTATGTTTATAGGCTCTTATGCACTCCTAAAACTCACCGGAAAGTTTTGTTTGCGACATGTTCTTGCAGTCGCCTCCCCGACTATATAATCTGAGAGACCAGAAATCGGTTTGGGAATTGGTAAGACATTGGGAAGTTTCCATTGAGACAGATAAGAAGTGCGCAAGATTATGTAATTAAATAGGAATGTAAAAAAGGGAAGAATAAGGGGCAGCACGATTTTAGCAAACTTATGTATCAGACGATAAAGGAATGCTTCCTAGTGGATCATCCAAATCATTACAACTCGTATGCATGCTCTAAATAAATAAACAACTCAATCCAGAAACGACAAGAAATACCGTTACATATTTTGCACACTCAAAGGTGGTTATATTGGTTATAATGTGGAGTAATATCGGTTGTCATCCAAAGTATACCTCGAGTATGATTTCCGCAGAAATATAATCTGAAGTAAGCGCACATGTCGTCAAATTCAGAGAATAAAATGATGTTTTTTTACGAGCAATTCTGAATTGGTTTCCTCATGTCACGCGACGTACAGATGTATGTAGTATGTAGTCATGCTAAAACAAACCGAAAATAAGAGATAAAATAAAACATAAATATTCCACGTGTACACAGATCTGGAAGTGTGAATGGAGGGGATGAGAAAAGGCGACTAAATCAAAAGCCGAACAGAATGATGATTTCAAATATACTTACACGTTAGTTCTACAGAAAGTTACTCAATGTCTTTCGCCCATTTTATCTCCCTTAAATAAAATATTTTTCTATCACTTACATAGAGGATTAATGTTGGTTGCCCTTGCATATATGTACCTATGTACATAAATATTTGTACTTCTAGAAAACCACAAAAATGTTCGCTTCTTTAGGTTAACCAGGTCCTGAAGATATACATATTACGACACAATTTCAATGTGCCTACGGCTACAGACAACTGAAGCCAAGAGTTTCGAATTTTCAGTTGCCCGTCAAAGTCATTATCATACTCCGGCAAGTTTATTTAGCAAAAAAAAAAAACCTTTCCAATTGTTTAATAGCGGGGAGGGTTGTGCGCAGTTTTCTTTAACGAGTACCTAAAAGTTATTGAAACAATACAAAATAAATGGTGAAAGGCATAAGTGCGTAGTAAGTCCTTACTTCACATTTTCACAAATTGATCAATTCCAATTTCCCATGCTCCCCTATTGGACTGTTGGGAGTTCTGCAAATACATTGTCTACCATCTACGCAATTTTGAAATACTTGAAACGCAATTTTTTCCACAAAGCAAATCGACAAGTAATGGCAAAATGAGTGTCTCGTCTATTAAGTTCCAATTTATTTGAGAAAAGATGATGTCAGCTGGAATGCAAATAAAATTTGCTAAGCGTTGTTCGTCATCGGGATTCACGTTTTCCGGGCGGGGTCACTGAAGCTTGCGAAATGATTGATTAAGGGCGACAGGTATAACTGTTGACATTTTGAAAAATGATCTCAAGCATGAAGGGAAGGGAGATGCCTTTTAACTGACATCACGCTTGGAAGCATTTCCGTAACAAGTGCTCCTGCTACGAAGAGTTTTGTCATTTCATTTGCCCTAATTTTCCCGCCTTATATTTGTATTGCGTTCCATCACAAATTGCAGCATTCTAAAGGTGTCTAAATTTTTATTTCCTTTCAGGAATCAACAAGCTGATTGACATACCATAGGCCAATGCAAGAGGAGGTCTGGCAGTCAATCGGAAGATGGAAGCTGATAATTCTGAAATATGTACAGCAAGGATCTGAGGCGTAAGGTTCTTAGGTGGCTAATAGATTTGAAAAATTCCTCTCATATAACTTCAACGATGAATAGTGATGCCGTAGCTATTACGGATTCAATCGAAATGTACAACGAAATTTATTACGTGGAAAATGTGCCCGGGAACCCGAATTTATTCCCAAAGAACGCCACGAGGTACTTGGAATCGAAGAACATCAGCATAGCTGAATTGAATATTACTAGTGACAGTCTGAATGATTTTGTACACAAATTGCTACTGCAGCTGAGCACAACGCATCAAAATCTTAGCAAGGACGAGTGCCTCGACTACTGTAAAGGCGGAGTGAGGGACTTACTTTTAAAATATAAACTCATCCATGGATACATGTCCTTATTGGTAAGTCCAAGTTGTTTTAATAATTGAAGTTAAGTGAACCAAAGTAAACGAATTGCAGTCCAAAAGCAATAGAAATATTTGATCCTTTGTTTAATTAATCAATCAATATTTCAATATATTTAATAGCTGATGATGACACTTTAAGGTTCAAATGATCAAATAGGGACAGTGTAAATTTACAGAATTCATATTTAAAACTAAATCTGAAATAACCTAACTAATTGAAGAAGAAGAGGAACAAGAAAGAGGAAGGAGAAAAAAAGAAAATTAGTTCAAAGTAGAGAAGGAAGGAAAGTACACAGAAGAAGAGAGAGAAGAACAAAATCAGTATTTTAACATAATTTTAAACACATACTTATGTTTGCAAATTAGTCGATTAAATTTACAGAGAAAATTATTTTTCATATGGCTTAAAATGTTGATTAAATAATTCATAGAGCCAACTGTAGGGGGAACTAGGGTGGCTTAATATGGTTTTTGGTTAGAGAAATTTATAAAAAAAACTATTGATGTTATCAGTGAAATGTTTGCAACATACGTATGTTTATGTAATTGGCATACGCTGTATACCTGGATGTGAGTTTTTATGTGTCTTCTGAAGAAGATGAAGAAATGTGGTCAATTCAGGCAAAACTTGGGGTATGATCCCAAAAATAATGTTCTTCTCTAATACACAATAGTAATAAGACCCATGGTCACGTATGCAGCCCTAGTATGGTGCCAAAGACTAAAAGAAAAAGGCGGAGGTCGAGCTACAAAAGGACAAAGACTATAGCCTGCCTAGGAGTCACAGGCGCAATGAGTACATGCTCCACTGCAGCCGTTGAGATCCTCCTTAACCTTACACTATTAAATCTTGAGATTAGGAAGGAGGCTCTCCTAGGAGCACTCAGTCTGCAGAGAACTAAAGTCTTTAAACGAGGAGACCTGGTGGGACATCTCGCCATTCTCGAAGAAATTCGATTAGAGGAGATGACCCAAATATCTGACGTGACCACAACCAAGCTGGATTTCGTATGGTACTAAAATCGTATTCATTGGTTCCCAGTAGGAGAACTTGAAAAAATTTAATTTCGTCGACTACAGCGCCATCTATCATGAATCACAAAAAATGTTTCAGACAAATCCTATCTGTGTTTAGCCGTAGAACCCGATTCTGCAATAAAAAATAGGGGTTGTTATTTAAAATTTCAAAGTTACCCCCCGCCCAAGCTACAAGGAGGGAAAGAGAGACTAATTTTATTTTACGAGATTTTTGTAAGTTTAAGGTTAAAAAACTCACCCTGTATAAGTACCTACATGCATATATAAAAAATTAAAATGAATTTATCTAAAAAAAACACTTTAATATTCTTTTTTTTTTCAGATCTGTATCTTTGGAACTATAGCCAATATTCTGAATGTAATAGTTTTGACAAGAAAAGACATGTCGAAAACCCCAATTAATAAAATACTGAAATGGCTCGCCGTCACCGACATGTTTGTGATGATCGAGTACATCCCCTTCACGATATACATGTATCTGTTTACCTCCGGTAAGAAATCAGAAGTCTTTACAGAAATGATAAATTTTTCATCTGACTGTACATTTTCCAGGTGATCACGACTACAAATATATGTGGGCCGTTTACCTCTTATTCCACATGCACTTTACCCAAATCTTGCATACCATCTCCATTTCGTTAACAGTAACGTTAGCCTTGTGGCGCTATGTTGCAATAAGGTAAGATGCAGTTTTTAGTTTCACATTTTCATCATTCATTTTCAAAGTGTGTTTTAAGTTCAGAATTAAATTTTAGAGAAATGGCTCTAGGGAATTAAGTTCGCCTTTTCATGAAAGCACTTTAACAGGAAGCAATTAAATATTCTCTACAGAGCGCAATCTTCGCTCAAACAATTTACACACTCAATTAAAATATCTTCCGCTACATAAACTCAAAAGAGGATTAAAATTACGAACCGAAGTTATTTCATTGCCAGACGGAGTAATTTAATTTTCAGAATGCTCCACTGACCTTGAGAGCAATCGTCTTTATATGCCGCTTATTTTTCGAATCATAAATTAAGTGACGGTGACGAATCACGTCAAGTTTTATTGTGCTTTTTGAAATACGTTACGGGCGCTTACATTGGACGTCTTAAGGACTGTTCAAATATTTCCTACCGAAACTTTCTTGGAGCAGGCAGTACTAATTAACTCGCCCTCTGAAAGTACCAAGCAGCGTAGCTCTTTATTTACATATTAATAAGAGCCACATGCTGCCGAGGATATTTGGATAATTTGGAGCCATTCGCCGCAGAGCTTTTAATGACAGTAACTCGTCGAATAAATTAAATTTCCGGGCGCATGAGGTGAACAAAATGAGGATATATGACGCCTCGATAGAAGGGAAACGGGATACTGTCATCCACTCAGTAGAGGAAGACCTAAATTAATAATGATAATAAGAACCATAGGACATTATTAGTATGAAAGCTGGAGGCATTTACTTAATTTACTTTCGAACAAAGCTGATAATGTAACGTGCATGCTGTTGTCGCCTCAAAATACATCCACTTTGTGTCTTGGAATAATGACTGTCAAGAACTACAATTCTCCATTATTTGGCCCGGTTGTTAACATTTTACTATCACTTTTGGCACAGGGTTCGGGGAACTCATTTGTCTTAGTTTTGTCGACCCAGCTATTCGAATTTAATGAGGCTTTTCATCAAATAGAGTTTGTCGAAAGCTGAAGTAACGCGAAATACTACTTTAAGCTAATTAAATTTAAGATAGTAGTTGGGATTTGGATGGAATTTTTTAAATCAAGTAAAACTGGTCCATTTTAAATATTACTAGGTTTTCCCGCAGGGTTGAACCCGAGTTGAACTCGAGTTAGTGCTATGGAAACACAGGTTTTCGTTAAGCTAACTGAAACTCAACGAAACTAGAGGAGTTGAGTTGTGTTTCGCTGACACATATCAACTTATTCATTTGTATTATAATAATAGCAGACAGAGGGTAGTCCAGCAGATGATGAATGCGAAACTCTATTAAATACATATAATGGAAGACAGAAGGATTATAAAATTTTTAGTTTTTCATTGCCTAGTGCCATTTTCAATGTGGCAATAACTCGAGATACATGGAAACAGACGTAAGAGGAGTTCAGGACTTAGCTAACTCGATGAAACCCTAAATCAACCCCGTACATGGAAACCTAGTAAAAGCCTTAGCACCGTTTTTTATTTGTGAGACACATATAAATTCGTATTTATTTTGGAGCAGAGGGAAAGTATTTTCATTAAATCAATTTATGGAGATGAGATTCTCCAAACAGGAGTATTTTTTATACGGTATTTAAATGTGTGATAATCTTTTTAACAAACTCCGAAAATTTACTATTTTCGCTCCTTCCATAATTGAAGCGTTAAAAATCAAAATGGTCTAAGCGCCAAACAATTTTTTTTTTTCGAATTAGTGGGTTCAATATGATCTATGAGCAACACCCAGTAACAATCAAAAGACTCCATGTGAAAATCACTGCGTTTACAAGATGGCAGAGGGTCTAACTCCAATGGGTGTATCTCAAATGGTACTTACAACTCCATCCCAACAGATGGCACATATGTAGATCCTCTTGCAAGGCTCCTAATTCATTATGTCGCCAGGCCCTCTCTAATCACATTAACCACACGACGTTCAGTTCTTACTTAGAGTATATTAGACTAATTAGGTGCTATAATGGTTAAGCAAAGCATATATACGTTTTTTTTATGGTTTTATATAAAATCAGTTTTATCAATTTCCTGCGAATGAATCTTTTGGCACTTAGTAGGCCCTTTTGATTTTCAAAGCTTCAATTACAAAACAGATGAGATTTCCGAACCAAATAAGATAAAACTTAACGAAAATAAATAAATAAATTTAATAACTATAATAATATGACCTCTTTTGACCTTTATCAATACAAAAATTGCTACTTTAAGCGTATTGGCGATTTTCTGCATATAGCCCGTCGGACGAGAATTCCTCAAATATACTCAATCGGGTTAAGGTCTGGAGAACTCGCTGCCCAGTCCATCACTTCAATTGATTTTGCTCTAAACCATCTCATAGTTTTTTTGCTAGTATGAATTCTAGCGTTATCCTATTGGTCAATGTTGGTTACTGTAAGAGCGATAAATAAATTAATCTATAGAACCACACACCATCAGTACAGTAACCGGAACATTGAAGATAACAAGACCTGAGACTTGTGTGATGACTTCCTTGTTTTGCAACGATCTGAACAGAAGTGAGCCAGAAACAAAAAATCTTGATGACAGACCGTCGACCGGGATAAATAATAATTAAATGCGCTTTCTCCCTCGGTTGCGTATGCGCACAGTCATTGTTATTTTTCTGCTGCCTTAAAGATGCGCTCTTTGATTGAGAATGAAAATAATTTCATGAATGTGTGAGATATGCAACTTTCATGAAAGAGCTTTCTAGAAGCTGGTGGATGTATCGTTTGCTGCGAAAAGTGATTCAAATTTTTGTTGAACATGAGACTTTCCATTTTTGATGACGTGAATTGTAACTGCAAGCATCCTGCCGCAGAAAACGCCCCCGAAAGCATCACGGAACCACCATCAACATTTCTTCTTGAAAAATAAACAGTGCCCTTTCTTAAGGGTTCATCCTAGTTTACCAATTTAAAAAAAAATTTTTTTTTTTATGATGAATTTCGAAAGTAAATCACTTCAGAAATATCATGTTAAAATTTCATAAAGATAGGAGCAGTCTAACTAAATTTTTTCGATTTTATTCGAGCGCGCTCTCCGGCGTGCTATTGAGTATATGAGCACTTGTTTCGCCTCTCTTCGGTGCTCTCGACTTTGTAAATGCAAACAACTGTTCTATTTATACTTGAAAACAAGTTATAATAGTCTATTCTAATACCCAAAAATCTTATATGTATGTTATTTGAACGTTAGTCTCGTTTTGCGTAAGTACAATTTTTTCATGATATTTCAACAAAAAAACTTTACACGCGTTTTTCACAAAATCACTTTTTCTTATACGGTGTTCTAGTTTTCTCCGGAACGGTTAGACCGAACGTTCTGAAATTTTTACCACACATTTGTAACATGTATGGGTATCGTGTATACTAGAATTATGTCAAAATTTTAATTTTTTCAATTTTTTTTAACCGAAAAATCATGAAAAAAAACACGTTTTTCTAAAATTTTTGTATAAGTTGCCGCCATTTTGTTATTTTTGCATAAAAATTCATAATTCTAGTATACACGATAGCCACTGGCACACTGAATCTAAATGTTGCTGGTTTTTGTGTTTCAGGCTAATCTTCACTAAAAAATCAACAACACCGTTGACATAGCTTTTTTTTATATGCCTACACGAATTCCGCCATTTTGAATGTATTTGTTATGAAAAATAAAAAAAAAGTATTGTTTCGTATTTTGTAAGAGTGTGTTTACTTAGCCCAAAAAGAATTAAAACGATATATAATTTAGGGGCTGTGAAAGAAATTCTCAAAAAAAGCTTAATTTTCAGGCCTTTAAACTAGGATGAACCCTTAAATCTCAGGGCCATCTATGAGTAGGTTCCACTTTATATCGTCAGAAAAAATAACATTGAAAAATTTAAAATTTATATATGTAAATAACAGAGAGAATTACAATCCTTCCTACCATTGACCAGCTCTTCTCATATTGTGTCCCAAAAATTTTAAACAAGCTTCAATATGGCGGCCTATATGTCTGCTTTGAGGCCAACTACATTTTAGCACTACAAATATTGGGATCGCGTTGAAGAGTTCGCCAAACGATTATATTCGAGACTTTTGCTCTTGGTAGAGATGGCAGTTTAGAGCAGTTAAATGTCGAGCATCCCTTAAAAATCCGTCTATCTTCTTGAATTTTGTAGGTAGCGTATAAATATGAATATAGTTCAACAAATAGGTGGTTAAAATCAAAGCAACTTATTGTTGCTGTTGTTGTTCAAAAAACAAAAATTGAATTCAAAGTATTTAAAGAAAAAAAAACACTTTTTAATTTTGTATCAAAAATCTTTGTATTCCCGAAGCTTGTATGTAATATACACTTATGAAGCAAAACCAGAGACTATTAAAGCTTTTGTAAAATCTTACAAATAAATAGATTTGTTTCTATATGTGCGTACTCTCAGCATCTTTTATTCTGTTTTCTTCTTCCTCTTCCTTTTTTTGATTTTCTTCATCATCCCTTTTTTGTCCCCGTAGTAAAAAGTAGGTAGCACTAAAAAATAAAGAAAACATCAATATATACGATCACAAGCATTTAAATTTAAATTACGCAAAAAGAATAGCATTCGGTATGAAGAAAATTTCTCCAAAGAGGAAGAAAGCTCCTGGAAAGTTGTCAATTGTTGTCGAATAAACGTAGCTATATATGGGGGGAAAGATAAACCCTCCGATTGCATCGGATATTCCTAGCACCGAATATAGGCGTCCTGTGGAATTATTCATTCGTACAATTTAAACATTAATTTTAATCATAATAATTTTACCAATTTCCGCTGAGTCTACCATTGCTGAGATTATGGTTTTGATGGCAATCGTCTTGGAACTGACGAACATGTCCACAGTTTGAGCAGCATAGAATAAAATTGAGTCTTTGGAGAAGGCCTAGAATGTCGTTTATTACTGGAGGTGCATATGGAGCTTAGTACTAAGGTGCTTACAAACATTGGTCGGGATATGATTGTGCAAATTGATGATAGAAGTCCAACCATTGAGTCGGACATCTTCATAATTTTACTGAATACACTTGTCATTAAAAATGTACCTACAAATAGTTAGTTAATATTATAAAAGGAAAAATCAAGTAATTATTTTAAAAGCAAACTCAAATAACAAAATATAAACCTTGAGATTAATAAATAATGTTCATTGGAGCCCAACAATTCCTTTATTTAAGTTTTAATTAAATCAGCTCCCTGGTAGGTTCTGACTTCGTCTAAACATTTCATTAATTCGACATTTCACATGGGGAACCCATAAACCGAAGTGCTCTTTAACTTTGCTGCTGTGAAGTTTTAATAACATGAAGGCCTACAATGGGAATCCATCCACATCAATTTTCAAATTGCTAAATGAAATCGATCGCAAGATTAATGTTCCAAGAAAAACGAATGAAGCCTTCATGGTGAAAGACCGCTTTACCCTGATTTCAACGTTCGTATATGATTAATTATTTTGTTCAAATGTTTTGCTCGCTAAAAAAGCAGCATAATAAAAGAGTATACGTACATATACGAAATATCGTTGTAAGAAATTAAAGGTAAGGTTGGGAATGTAGAATAGAATTTTTTGAAATGTTTGATATTACGACTGGATGATAAATTGAAAGTTGGAAATTATTCATTTCGAATCAAGTAATATCAGAGAATTTGAGAATTAAGTTGAAATAACTCGAGCAAATCGCCTAATTGGAAAAATGGTTAGCCAATTGTCGCTAACAACGTGACGTAACAAAATATTAAAAATTCTGAATTTAAAAAAAAACAAATTATTTCAAATTAAGCGTTTGTAACGTACTACGATTGTTGCAATGAACCTATCTAATTCATGTCCCGTTGTTTCAATGATAAGCTTGATTGTGTCGATTTGAATTATTCGAGACAACCTGCTAAGTTAAATATTTTTTAAATCAATTGCCTCTTTTATCCTTAGCTTTTTTATTTTGCCTATTATAAATGAATTAGGCATTAATGAAATTTTGTAAATAGATAAATAAATTAACTGCAATACATTTTTAATTGAATAAATGAGAAAAAAGACTTTGGGGTTGATTTACGTTAATTGTAAAACACAGATTTTTTTGAAACTTCTGCAAAGGGTTTTCTACGTCTAAATTTGTATACCCATTATCTACCTGGACATGTTGTACCTCTTTGGAAAGGCAATAAGAATGATAATTTAATAAAAATAAATAAGAGTCATATTAATCACATTAATTGGCATTTTTGAAAAGCACATTAGGATGAAAGTTTGGGATGATTTTAATGTCGGTGTCTCGAATAGGTCAAAAGATAAAAATAAAATAATAATGTGCATCCCGAATTTATTAATCACCCTGTAACGGTTTGCATTACCCTCCCCCTGCTATACGAGTTTTATTTGGCTAGGTGGGATCTACCACCTCATTCATTTTTGTCTCCCATAGATGAAACACCCTGTATATCATCACAACTATGAAGTTTATGGGGTGCTTGCCTATTAAGGGCCAAAAAACAGCAAAAGGTGTAATAGTAGAACTTCATGAATTTAGGACTAATTAGATGCACATAAAAGCAAAGTAACAATACAAGATGCTGAAATTATACGAACCAACGGTAACAATGGCAGTGTTGTATGTCCCATAGTAACTGTACTGTTCACCATTCCATTTTAACTTTATTAGAGTGAATGGATATATGTAGTCCACCTCACCTACAATGGTAAAACAGTATGAAGCTTTGTAAATTTCTACTCACATATTCTCACCTAAAGTTGGTCCCAAAAACAAAGCATACGCTATAACCAAGATAATTAAATAAAATCGGTGGTTCTTTTCTCTCTTTTTCAAAAACACTTGAATGCAGCCATATGCTAAGGTTGGGTCAAAGAACTCAACTAGAAAATTCTTCTTCTTTGGGGTTTCCACGTTTTCTATTTCCTCGTTATTATTAGCCTTCGGTGTGGGATTACCATTAGTGGTATTTTCTGTAGAAGCCATTTCAAAAGCCAAGTTATCTTCTCCATTTCCCTCACTTTTTGATTCGACAGGATTTTTGACTTCTTCAACAAAAAATACTAAGTAGATAATTCCAAGAATAAATACCACATCGCCTAATACAAACAAATCTGAAATAAAATAAATTACATCATAATTGACCTGGTATTAATTAAGGGCATAAACTTACAGACGTAACCAAGATTAGTTAGAAGAACACCAGCTAATGGAAGTCCGATTAGTGGAACTATATTTGCAAACATTCCGAAAATACCAAATCTGAAAATACGAAATTTTCTTCAACATATTATTTATGTACTATATTCTAAGTTGGGGCTTAAACGTTAATAACCTTACAAATCATAATAATTGTAAGTAGACATATTGTTATTAATAGTTTCGGAAAAAAAAAGGAAATTGTTATGATATGTTGGGCAAAGAGTCCTTATTTATGGATATATGCTTTACATACATTGTATTGTATGTGCAGCCAAATGTGGATTTGTATTATGGCGGAAATCTTAGTTATATATGGTATACAACTACTGCAGGAGAAATATTGAAAGTCCTCAATACTTTAATACTTTGAAAACAACTTTATAGGAAAAAACCAGCAGCAACTAAATTTGTTATGCCAAAGGGATTTTATTATAGTTGAAAAAATATGCTCAGATTCTATGACGTAATGATTTCGGAAATATGAAGGATGTGCAGCATTTTTTACACTTTCCAGACACGAGATAGAAAGTTTTGTCATAACTATGTATAATTAGTGTAAGATGAATTTTGTGTTACGGATAAAAATAGTAGGGAAAAAAGTTTGAACATGGTGTGGATAAATAAAGGATTATAAATGAGTCATGATGAGTTCGTTGGATTTAAAGAATTTCCATTAAGAGAATTTTCCTGGCAGAGCTGATTACACCAGATAAATTTTGGCTAGGTACTTGTAAGAATGATAATTTTCTGGTGACGAACAAACATAAAAAAACTGAAAAAAATTTATAAATAATTTTATAGCATAACATCGAACTTTTCTGAAATATTTTAGTCGGATCGAATGAGGTATGAAAAAGTACCAACTTAGACTTAAAAATATCACCATATCGGAATTTTTTTGTCATAAGATAATATTTTTGAAATAATGAAAAGTACCAAAAATGATGGGAGAATACAATGTATGGAAAAGATATAGAAACTATTACTTCAAGCTTAGCAAGACAAGTTTCAAGGCACGCAAAGAATATTAGTAGATATACTCGCTGGTATTTCGAAAGATAATATCAAATTGTAATAATTGTTACCGAAACGTTCTCTCTTCTTCTGGCGTGATCGCGGTTAAGTAACTAAATATCCCCATAATCATCAGAGTTTGGCCGCCCAACATCGCAGGCAAAACCTTTTCGAGAATAGTCCCAAACTCCATTGGTATCGTATCCATAAATATTGATGAAATTAAGAGTGCTAAAATTTAATTAGATACTCGCCTTATCTTATGTTATGCAATTAAATACAAACCTGTGCACGACAAAACCTCGCCTATCATCGGGAAAAGCATACATGGTTTTCTTAAGCCTTTGCGGTCACTCCAACCACCAGCAAATAAAATCACAATTATTGGAAATATAGAAGCTGAAAATTATTGAAAAGGATTAGTCGACATTTACAAACATATTTTTTGTTTCATATGCTACACAATTAGGCTTTCGAGGGTAGACTTGTAAATTTACATACATACATATATGAACATTTAATGGCCAGATGGGGGTGTTATCTTCCAAAAATTCGAAATATAAATGCACTGCACCTGTTCCGATTAAAGTTTAATGGATTGCCTACAAACTTCCTAACTATTGAACTTATTAAAATTTAACGATTTGGCAACATTGCCTTGGTTTTGCATTTTCTTCGCATTTTTTTCAACTGTAGATCGTACTAAATCCCAAAAATGTTGTTCATAGTAAAAACTATTTTATTATTAACCAGTAAATTTCATTGTTTTTACCCGACTGCGCTAGAAGGAGGGTTATGTTTTTCGAGTGTATATATGTATGTATGTATATTTCTTTGCCACACTCTGTAGCCTAAACGGCTTGATGAATTTTAACTTGAGAGGTGTCGGTGTTAATTGCGAGAGTGACACTGGATATATCAAAATTATAAAAATTAAAATGGCCGATTTTTGACGCCATATTATATTTTATTTCTTCAAACCTACCTACTCTTCACGCCTATCGAGTGAGTTACCAACATAACAGCTATTTTAAATGGTTTACAAAAACATATACAAATTGTATGTTTAATAAATGTAATTTGGAATGGAAAATGCTAAAAAAAAATTATTTAATAAAACAAAAAACCCGGCTGACTGTAAAAGAGAACTACAAAGATGTAAACAAGACACATTCATAATTAAATCTATAAATAAATCAAAGAATGACTTATTGACAGACGGAGGCTACCTACACAGACTAACAAAAATATGCGTAGCCTCCGATCCGACTATCAATTAGTCATACTTTGTTAGTTTATTACAAATATTAACCAGTTAGATCAATTTTGATAGTACCGATTTATTTATAGATTTAATTACGAATGTGTCTTGTTTACATCTTTTAAGTTCTCTTTTATAGTCAATCGGGTTTTTTGGTTTTTAAATTAACGTTTTTTGAAGGTAGTGTTAGGCCTAGTACCTTTATTGGAGTTAATTTTTTTTAATGGTAAGAAAGTTTCTAAAAAGTAAGTGAATCACAAAAGAACCCAGCGTGAATAAGGTCATTTTTAAAATAATTTTTTACCTTAATATCATGCTTCTAAAAGTAAAAGAATTTGAAATTGAAGTTTTTAAGTAACATGCGATTTTGTTATATGGACAAGTTTACACATTTTTTAACACTTGTCTCTGACGTCACTGGCTTCGTCTTTGTATGCCCCTACTTCATGTAGTGGAAGTTTCGAACATGCCGGGGGCAGTTTTGAAAACTAAGTACATACTATGGAATGTAGTTGTATTTTTGGTATTCATATATTTATTTTGACCAAAAATTTCGTTTTTATGTATCTTCTAATCTATGTTCAAAACTGCTGCATAACATTTGAAACGAGCAAAAGTAATATGCTTATTAGCTGGCTAAAGACATATTAATTCACCGCCCTCTTCCCTACATAATTAGCAATATTCAAAGCTATTCTTTCCTTCCGATGTTATATGGTAGGTACTTTCGTGAATACTAACTAGCACCAGCATATCAGGTAATTTTTAAAATCAGCAATAATGCTCCTATGTTCTAATTTCGGTTTTCTAATAAAAACTATTACTATTGAAATTCGTATAAGTTACAAACACCATGACTACCTACGGGAAGCAAGGAATTAATAATAAAGAGCTAAAGATAATATGTACTACTACTAGATTGATATTAGCTGTGTTCTGTGTACAACCTGCTACAGCTCAGGTTTAACAGTACATTTTGCATCGACTTATAATTTATGAATAGTTACCCAAAAGAAAAAGTTTTTATTTTGCAAAGAACATCGGATTGCCTTGACTTATTGACGAGTATATCCACTTTGCGTCAAAAAATTAGCCCATTAGTTTTTTCAGTTCAAGATCTCAAATTTTGATGTGTATAAGTTATGGCAATTTGATGCACAACCTCAAATTCTAAAATCTTTGCTATATGTTCTAACGTTTCTTTTCACGTTATGTGTGGAGTAAATTACCCAATCACGCAAAAAATAACCTGTTATGGTCTATGCAATCCAATTAAAAAATTTTACTTACCAATTGGACCACGAATGCCATTAATATATGTGACCCTTTTCTGAGTTTCCGTTTCAGCTTTACAAACAGTGTAATTGAAATCAAAAGATCCGACCATCAGATTTTCGGTAGAGATTGTAATATTTTCGCTCTCGTCCAGAGAAATTTCATCACAGTCGATTTCATTGAGCTCTTTGTACAACATATTGTCGCATATCTCCTGGCTATATCCCAGAGAAAGTCTGCAAGCCTGAAAAACATATTACTGAAGATTTTGCATTGCGTTGCGCAGTATCCACAACAACCTTCTCCAGACTAAGGTTCTGAATTCCAATTAGTAGGAAGCATGCTGGCAAAACCCAACAGAGCACCAAAGGCTCTACGACGATATACTTCCGGTACCTCCATAAGTTCCTGAAGAAATTGGGTTTACCTTCATTAGCTTCGACTTGCATTGCGCTTTATCATACCCTCGCGCACTTGTGCACGACAAATGAGGTGATCTTTTACCAACGAAGACACGTGGAAGAAGAGAATCACTTCACAATTGTTATATCACTTAGCACACACTTTGTCTGTCGATTAATTGCTTGTTGGAACCCCAGTACAGCGCACCACACTTTCCACACACGGAACGCAAAGCTGCAGCATTGGAGCTTCAAAAGTCTACTGGTTTAGATATCGTTTTTTATTATACTACGATCTCAACTCATCTTCGCTTTCTGGCGCGGCAAACCTGTTAGCAGCAACAAGATATGTAGCTTGAGGTAAAATTTGCGACAAATTCATCCGGGATCCATTCGAATCGTACTCATGCTGCTCAAGACCGAATTCCTCTATAATCCTGGCCAAACTGCCGAAAAATTTCATCATATTCAGATGGGTTCTCCCTTAATCAGTCTCAATGAAGGCAATAAAAACGTTCTGAAGATTGTCAATTTACAAAGCTTTTCATGTGTGCTGCACGCTCATGCTCGTTAAGAATTTTAATTTCCGAAATACACTTCAAAACAAGTTTGGCGATCATTGAGATATATCTGGATTTTCTTGTTGGAATGCGCCTATTCACATCCGTGTCAGCATCAACGAAATATTTAGATTTGATTATACGCTTAGCCAAGGAGATTCACGATTGAAGTTTGCGTGAAAACTGGTAATTTCATGTGCACATTAGAACCTTGCCTGAAGCTTTGTATTGTAAAATAAGCATGTGAAAACATTAATTACCACAACGAACAAATGGCATAATAACTCAATATACGGTTTGTCGGAACAACCTTTAGTATTGGAAAAGTTACTCGTAACATACATATATCGAAAGATGTCCGAATGTGCAAAAACAAAACCGATTTTATCGTTATGTTATGCGAATTAAAAATCGTTGGATTCTCATGTCATATGTAAGCACCTATAAAACTTTATTGTCCACACCTCAAAACCGAAAGTTGTATAGCTGGAAAATATGTCTTCACCGAAATGCTTGATCAATAGCGTCACGCTTGCTTGCAAAATTAGCCGCTCACCGGAGTAATATAGAGACCCTTTTTGAACAGGTAGCTTTGTTTCAATTGTAAATATTGTTTCTTTAATTAGTAGCTCGCTTTATATAAAATTGACAATTCAATTCAATTAACTGTGTGCTCTTTGCGCCAATTCAAATTTAGTACGACGATGCTGATTTTAAATTATCCTCATGGATTCAGACCGTAAATTTGTTCTTCATTGATGTCGCCAGTGGCCTTCTCAATGTTATTTATTGGCTCTATTGTTCAATACTCATAAATCGTGATATTTGTTTCTTTTTGGCTGTTTAACTATTAACAATAAAAATAATAATTATTAATTCATATTTTCTCTGGTGAATGAAATGAAATAATAATCAACTTTAAAAGTTGTCTTTCCCCTGCCCCACTGCCAGCAAAAACATCCAAAAGTTAACATTCATTAGAGTTTTGACATAATACTTGAATGATTCAAGAAATTCTTACGCTATCACACATCGCATTTGCTAGAATATCGCATAAAACCTCCTGTGATGAATATAATAGTGTGACCTGGCGCCCTTGCTTGGGTATACTCATGGTTTAGGCCGCTCGGGGTTTTGATTCTCTACACCTGCACGTTGCACTTGGTTTTCTTCGCATAAATATATAATACATAGATAGATGGCATCTGCAAAAACTATAGATTAGCTCAGTAGTGACATCGCTTATAAAATTAACAACAACACATTATTAACAAATTATTATACGAACAACTGTCGAACCGATTTGGATGAAATGTGGTTGAATGAAATTCAAGAAGAAACCTTTTTTTTATTTAATTGTTTTCGTTAATTATTCCTATCTTGCAACAACAACAATGCATACTGGAGTTTCAAAGCTATCCTATCTTTTGTGAAATTTTATTGTGAAACTTTTATTCCATCTACAACTTTTTCCTAAAATCTATGGTTCTTGTTCACATTTTGATTTTTTACAACTTTTCCACAATATTTTAAACTGGCGGATGTCAAAATTATCATTCCTTAAACCCTTCCGAAGGCTTTAAAAAAACTAGAGGTCCTATATGAAACATCTAACCAAAAACAGATCCCGCCTGGACTAGTAGTCTAATGCATTGGACAGACTAGAGCTCTTGAACTAGTTCCTGACGTCAAAATGACGTAGCCCCATGTAAAATTCCCATTGCTGAACAGATCCGCACAATTGAATTAGCCCAAACTGAGTTTGTATACATACTTTTTGCTCCTGTTTCATGTTTCCTGCCAATAGCATTAAACTGCTTTTCCAATGGTATTTTAAAAAAAAGGCACGGAAAATGAAAGATAATTATGAATAAAATTTGTAATTCAATTGTCCAAAAGTCAAGGACAAGTTAACGATAATTTCAAAGATTTTTATAAAACGCCAGCGAAGTGTCAAACGAGAAACTGAACCAGTTCAAAATAAAATTCTTCAGATGTCAAACATGACGTCATGAGATAGTAGTAATTGCTGTAGTCTGCTTATGTTACAGCAGATTCACATCTGTGCTACCAGGAGGCCAGTCTTCAGCCGATATAAATGAGCGTGTTTTGTGTTTTTGGGTGGTTTTCGCTTTACCGGAATTTATTCCGGATAAAGATCGACACGCTGGAAGTCCAGGCTTATGAAATGTTTTAGAGGAGAAGGTAGAGCACACCTCACCAAAATATGGAGTATGGGTCTTATATGAAACATCCATCCTACCCCTTTTTAAAACAGATCCCTCCTGGACTATACCTGTTCACAAATAGTTCATTCAAGAGGGGATTCTGTAAAAATTATTCCAAACAATTACACTAAAATCGGTTTTCTCGTGTTTTTTTTTTATTATTATATTAATTGTTTTATTTCTATTTCTTTGAATTAACTAACTAATTTACACTTTTATTTAATATAAAATGAATTTGGAATTGTGGATTAATATTTAATAATAATTTTGAGATATTGAAAGATACTGAATTCTACAACGGTCTAAAACGAACTTGATAATGTAAATTGCAACTGTGAATAAAAGAATTATTATTATTATTATTAATTAGGTTTTAATATTGCCCATATAAAATTAATGATAATGATATTGCTTTTTTTTCTATATCTGAGAAGTCTCAACATTTTCATTTTCTTTTTCCTCTGCCTTTTTTTGATTTTCTTCATCCTCCTTTTTTTGTCGGCGGAACGCAAAGTAGGTTATGCTGAAAGACAAAAACAAATGTAAATACGAGACGTAAAACTTCTGAAAGTAAATTACATAAATGGAATAGCATTAGGTATGAAGAAAAGTTCTCCAAAGAGAAAGAAAGCTCCTGGAAAGGTTGCAACTGTTGACGAGTAAACCACGCTGTACATAGGGGGGAAGATAAACCCTCCAATCGCATCTGTTATTCCGAGGACCGAATATACGCGTCCTGTGAAATAAAACGTTCATATGTACTACTTTCTAAAATATCAATAATTAGAATGATATTACCAATTTCCGCGTTGTCCACCATTGATGAGATTAAAGTCTTGATGGCGAGTGCCTTAGAACCGACAAACATGTCCACGGTTTGAGCAGCGTAGAATAGAATTGATTCTTTTGAGAAGGCCTAGAATGTCGTCTATTACTGGATGTGTACATTTAGGTAACAAAGGTGCTTACAAACATTAGGCGGGATATAACTGTGCAAGTTGACGCTATCAATCCAATCAATGAATCAGGTACCTTCAGAATTTTGCTGAAGACACTTGTCATTAAAAATGTCCCTAAAACGTAACTATTGTTAAAATTTCCATTCTTTGATCTTACTGATTGTAAAAAAAAATCTTAAGGTTACTCTTAGTTTTAAGCACGACGTGAAGTAATCAATCCATATTTGAAGTCATAAGAGTTTCGTTAATTTCAGATTTCATATCGAAATTGCACAGAAATAAACCCTTGAAAAATGCTCTCCTATAATTTTGCTTCTTATTTGTAACATACTCGTACAACCCCAGACATACTCTTCAGTCTCACTACTGTGATTCTTGAACACCTCTACATACGTATCTAATGGGATTTCATAAATTGCTAAAGTTTGAGTCAAAATTAATGTGCAAAGAAAGAGGATCAAGCTCACAAAAAGATTTCAATTGAATGTTGTGAAAATAATGGTTGGATATTATTTATTAATTCGGTTCGTAGAGCAAAGAGTGTAGCCTTCTTCACATACAGTTTCTTCCGTGGGAATAATCGAAAATACGCGAACAATAATACTCGTATAACAATATAACAATAAAGAAATATCACACGTACCAATGGTAGAAATGGCTTTCTTGTAAGTTGAAAAGAAGCTATATTGGACTCCACTCCACTGTAACTTTTTTAGGGAAAATTTATAAAAGTATTCTGACTCGCCTAGAATTGAAAAAGGATATGATACTTTCAAAATTTTTGCGCACATATACTAACCTAAAGATGGTCCCAAAAATAAAGCGTATGCTACTGCCAAGACAATTAAATAAAATCGGCGATTTTTTTCCCTCTTTTTCAAAAATATTTGGATGCAGCTGTATGCTAAGGTTGGATCAAAGAAATCAACTAGAAAATTCTTTTTCTTTGGGGTTTCCACATTTTCTTTTTCCTCGTTATTGGCTTTGGGTGCAGAGTTGTTAGCATTGTTGGCATTGTCGCTAGAACCCATTTCAAAAGCCAAGTTTTCTTCCACATTTGCGCTACTTTTAGGCTTCACCGGGCTCTTGGCTTCTGGAACAATGAATATCATGTATATAACTCCTAGAAAGAATACTGCGACGCCCAATATAAATAAATCTGTAACAAAATATTAGTCACAATATACTCGATATGAACTATAGACAATAGTAAGTGCATAAACTTACAAACATAGCCAAGTTTATTTAGGAGAACACCGGCCAAAGCAAGTCCAATTAGTGCAACTATAGTTGAGAACATTCCGAAAATACCGAATCTGAAAATGAGAAATTTTATTTAGCATCGGTATACTCCATACATATGTAACATACATTCATTACACATATATCATACATTTGTAATTTTTATTAATAGCAGCGGAGTGCAAGAAAATTTGTCAATTTTTGAAAGGGAGACACTTATGGTGATCATTTTAATAAATGAAATTAAATTAAATTTATTTTATATGTAACATATGCACAGTACATATATGTATTGACAAAAAAAGAAGCGTGGAACTTAGTATCTAATTGAGAAAAAACTACGTATAGTGATCGGCCCATTTCAACACATTTTATTAAATGTTGTTAAAATCAATCGTGTCGGACTGTTAGTCGGAACTCAGTCATTCGCAATATTTTTTTCTCTGCTATTTTATTTCATTTGTACGTATAGTGCTTAAGACGCTTTTCAGTGGATTTAAAAATAATAATTATGTAGAAGGAAGAAAAAGGTATGTACTTTATTAATAACTATGTTTTAATTCAATTTTCAATCAATTAAAAATAAATTTAACGTTTCTTAGCTAGAAAGCCGTCCACTTACATCCACCATTTTCTTCATTCATTTTTTGCGTAATATCTATTGCTTTTGAATACTCTCTAGTTTCTTTTGAGAATTATTTTCTGAAACAAATAGTCTTCTGCTCTCTGAAACCCAATACAAAAGAGCATCGACGAAGATAAGGAAGAAGAAGACGACGAATTTGACTTTTGAGGATTAATTTTATTTTTTGATTTGTAGTCTTGAAATACATATTTTAATACTGCCTAAAATTGTTAATTATATATTTGCAAAATCTTTCAAAAATACTCCATTGTGCAGCAGTGCGGACCAGTGGTGCATACCACTGGGAAACCGATTGTAATAATAACCATCTTCTTGATTATTTTTGGATTAATTTTTCCCATCACACAGTTTGTTTGTTTTTAAATTACTTTGTTAGGTTATTCAAAAAATATTCCAATAGCTTTAAATGTCTTAAAGTAGTAGTCTATCGACAATGAGGCCATATCTTGACACGCTCAAGTACTTTCTAAAATCGCGCTTGTTCAATTCTTGGAATCTTTTCAAACGCCGGTTATATTGATTGTCTATCATGGTAGTAGGTTCGATATTCCCAGAATTTTGAAAGCAATCGAGAGAGCCAATATAGTTGAGAATTTCAAATTCGTGAAAGGCTTCGTTGATCCACTGCCAATTTTAAAAAACCCTACCAGGAAAGGTCCTGTGTGGTATGATTAAGTTCGGAAAGCTTGCATGGGATTTGTTGAGTATCAGTGGAAACATGATGCAAGTTTTGACATTATGGTATTCGAAAAACTGTGATGCAATTTTGACTCCAACCCGGTCGTTTTATTTAATACTGAATTAGCTTACCCGGACCCGGCGTTGCCCGGAATACTATTAAAATGTTATTTATATAGATTTTACATACCATCCCTTCTGCACCCCCTCTCCAGTATGCTCCAGCGTGTTGGGGGTGGTCTCATTAAATCAAGCGTGAATTCATACACAATACCCCGATTGGGTACCAGTTTTCACAATTTTTTTTTCACAAAGCCTTTTTTTCCAAAATCCATTTTTCCCAGAAACCTATTTTCCTAAAAACATAATTCCGAGGAAAATTTTGATAAAGGAAAATCATCTGTCAGGAGATATTTTTTAAGTTGGGAAAAAAAAATTTTATTATAAAAAGTTTTGGAAAAAATGGAAGGTTTTGGGAAAAATGGATTTTGGGAACAAAGGCTTTGTGAAAAAAAAATTGTGAAAACTGGTCCCCTACCCAATACCCCCTACATCACTTTAACCTATTCCTAATGCAAATTTTTCATTTATTTCCAATCGGTAATTGCCCAGCGTGGTGGGGTGATCTCAAATTTAGAAATGGATGCATATTTGAAATCAGCGCCCCCGGAAACCCCTTAGGGCAGATTTTTAGGGAAATCACTTGTAGATTAACTTTTTGGCCGCCATAATGGATCCGCAATCTCGAATTTGGAAATTTTAATGGCATATTCCTTTTCAAAGAGATTCCTTGAAGTTGGAAAATTCTTGAATTCCAGCAATATTTTGTGACTAAATCTTCCTGGTCTAACGCACAACAGATCACCAAAGTTTCATCGCAATCGGTGAATATCTTTCGCAGATTAGCGATTAGGAACAAACGAACATTTCATTTTTATTTATTTTATTTATTTATGGCAGCATATGGCGCCCAATCGATGGGTCCTTAGAAACACTTCAGAAACTCTACATTGACCTCAAGCATAATTGCTTCAACGATAAGAATTAACATGTTATAAATTTGCAAATTTAATAAAAACTTTAGAAGTATGTGGGCACGAATGGTATGCATTTAGTGTACATACGTATGGTATAATCGAAATTGAAGGAAACGACTGTCAGAAGAAAGAGTGGATCAAGGAGGACACAAAATGGCCACAAAATCCAGCACCACGGAATCGAGAGAGCTACTAGAGCCCTATAGAAGATAAGCGGCGGAGGCAAATTCAACTAGTGGCAGCTTCGATTAGTGCGAGTGTGAGAATATTAATAAAGATAATAAATTGTATCGAAACAATAAACTTGTATTTCTTTGACAATCCAGTAAAGAAGCAAAAAATCGGAAATCATCACGTTGTCTCGTGAATCCCTAATGCTCGGATACGACTGGCTGTGGGCCTCTTCAAATGTTTTTTTTTGTCCATCTCAATTCATATTTAATAAAAATAACCAGTTATTACACAAAGTCAAGTTGGCTTAATATATTCACTTAAAAGAGTATCCAACTTCAAAACTTGTTTTTTCCAGCACGAAAGAGAAAAAATACCAATTCTCTTTATTGTCGGTCTTAGCATGCAAATAAGTATAATAGATAATAATAAATAAAGGAAAAAAAGCGTCATAACTAATACGGTCCCTGATTTATTACTTACCATATAACTTGCACAACTTGCTCGTTCGAAGAAACCTACATAAAAGTCTACCAAGAACAAACCGTTATGCTATTTAAGAAAGGTGTTCAAATTTCTCTGCGAAAGATATCGATAAATCAATCAGTAGGTAGTTAATCCACCAGATAGAGAGACATCGAAAACTTGACGCGCAGTAAAGCAGGTCGGAAATCTTTTTTATCGGAACGCCCCGCCCCAACAAAACTGCTATAAGCAAATCTTTAAAAGATTTTCCTTCTTAAAAGAATTTAGCACAATGTGCGGTTCTTCGAAATCGAGTTTTATTAATTAATTTTACAATAAATTGTTCTTTTTTGTCCAATATTAATCCTGATTTGTTGACTAAGTACACTATGCAAGGTTCTATTTAATTAACTAGTAGGATCTCTGTTCATTTCTGTAATTTTTTTACGTCTAACTTGGAGGAGCATCTGATTTTACGGAGATAAGTAATATTAAATGGATTAGATGACAATATAAAATTCACAGTAACATATTTTTTTATACTTGACACTCTCAATAGACAATAATAAACTTGACTAAAACCCAACTTTTCTGACGCGGTGAAACTCGTGCCATTTTTGGAACATGAAAATTGAGATATTCCACAGTATGAAAATTACATGTTTCTTTTAAAGGAAAGAAATTACAAAACAGAACTGGAAACTATCTTAACAATCGGGAAAAATAACGGTTATAAGGAGAGAAAAATATTAAAATTGTTACAAAAAAAACCAGTTTTCGTGTGCAAAGTTCAATTTATACACTGGGGAATTTAAATTAAAAACAAAGTACATACTAGTACAAAAAAATTCGTTCAGCAAGGATCTCTCAGACAAATTCTCCTCAAATAAAAAAAAACGAATCTCAATCGTTTTCGAGTTACAGGGTGATTCATAAATTCGGGATTCATATCATTATTATTTTTTTATCTTGTGATCTACTCAACGCAGCGACATCAAACTCAGCCCAAGGAACTAAATACTATCTTAATTCACATTCCAAAAATTTCACTACTGTTGATCTCCCTCTACCACTGCAGGTAAAGCTCTAAAATTTCATGAAATTCACGTTTTCTCAATTTTTCTCTGAAATTCATGTAATTAACACACCTCTTTTTTATTTTTATTGAATCACCCATCAAGCAACAACTTTCCATAGAGGCATAACATCTAACATATAAAATCGGAAATTATGCGCTCTAAAACCAGTATGCAATAGAAAACCTAAATAATGAAAGATTAATAAGAAATTCATTTATATACTAAATCGATCCTTCTATCTTTGAAGCAAAATATATCAATTGGTTTTTTTTTATGAAAAGATTGTAAGTAAGTAGTAATGCCTTTTCTGTGGAACAGAACACAGATGTATTTTCCTTTGTTTTCGAATAATTTCTACAAAATGATTGCCTTCCCCATTCAAGTCAAGTTTCCGCCTTTATTACACAGGTTTTTAGTGTAATATTCACTTTTGCTTATCAAAATACACTCAAAAGAATCCTAAAAGCGAATGTTTATTCCAATAAATAATCAGTCAGATATTTGATAAAGAAATAAAACATTATAGATAGTTTTTGATGGAGATGAAATAGAAATTATGATTTTAAGCTTAGAAGAGCGGCACCACCACAAAATAAATAACATCCAATTTGAATAGCTTTTTACCGAAATATTCTATCTTCTTGTAACGTGGTCGCGGTTAAGTAACTAAATATCCCCATGATCATCAAAGTGTAACCGCCCAACATTGCAGGCAAAACCTTTTCGAGAATTGTTCCGAACTCCATTGGTATCGTCTCCATAAATATTGATGAAATTAAGAGTGCTAAAATTGAATTAGATACTCGCCTTATATTGGAAAAGTACAAACCTGCAGCACCTAAAGTTTCGCCTATCATTGGAAAAATCATGCACGGTTTCCTCACACCATTGCGGTCACTCCAACCACCAGCAAATAAAATCACAACTATAGGAAATATGGCAGCTGCAAATTATCAAAAAAGATACTAATTGTGGTTTATGAAATTTTTTGAACACAAGAAGTATTAAAACATTAAAAACCAATACACCTACACAAATGCAGGATCGTCTGAGATCGAGATCTGAGACGAAAAACCTATTTTATTTATAAGTGTCAACAAAAAGTATCTCAATTGGTTAGCTAATTGGACTTGTTTCAGTGGGGAAATGCTTCTCTTCGTGCAGATGTAACCTTGAATTTCTGCTCCTTATAGCACAAAAAAAGATTCGAACGAACGTTCGTTAGAACGCTTTGAGCATCTCTAGAATAAACAAGTGCATGCGGATTTTGGCGCATTTGCAAGTACCGGAAGAAGCTGATATAGCATCAAAATGAAAAGGTAAAAGAAAGATCGAAGAATCATCTAAAGAGCATTCCGTAAAATGCGTATAAGCAATGGTAAACAATAGAAAAATCTTTGACCTTAAGTCGTATGTAGGCACCCAAGAAAATTACCTTGATAAAAGGATTGTAATCAGAATTGCAATGTGACTGCAAATTAAACTAAATTATTAAACGGTACAGGAAATGAAACAATCATTAGATGATTATACGTACTTTGCTATTACTATTATAGTATTAAGAGTTAACTTACCAATTGGAGCACGGATACCATTGATACTGGCAATTTTTCTGTGTGTTTCCGTTTCAGCTTTGCAAACAGTGTAATTGTAGTCAAAAGTTCCAACCACCAGATTTTCACTGGAGATTGTAATATTTTCATCCAGAGAGATAGCATTGCAGTTGATTTTATTGATATGTTTATATAACACATTATCACACAAATCCTTGCTATATCCCAAAGAAAGTCTGCAAGCCTAAAAATCACGGTACTAAAATTTTTGCGGAATGCTTTACAATTGGTAATAACCTTTTCCAGCCCAAGATTCTGAACTCCGACTGATAGAAAGCATGCTGGCAAAATCCAACAGAGCACGAACGGTTCTATTATCATATATTTCCGGTACCTCCATATCTTCTTTAACAAATTGCTTTCATCTTGCTTGGTTTCGGCTTGCATTGCACTTTATCACTCCTTCCGCACGTGTGCCCGAAAAATTTTATGAAATTGGTGAAGTTGTACCAATGAAGGTCACAAGGAACAAACACACTTGGAATATCACTTAGCGGAATTTATTCTTCTTATCGGAAACGCAGCACACCATTACACATCCTCCGCACAAGAAATGCAAAGCTGTAGCATTAAAGCTTCAAAATTCGACTGTCGTTTTTTGCCACGATCTCAACTCAAATTCGTTTCCCGACGCGATAAACCAGTTAGCAGCAGCGAGGTAATCTCAGCTGAAATTTGGGTCAAATTCATTCAGGATTTGTGCGCCTGGTACGTCTTAAGACCGAATCCTTCCACAATCCTGCAATTCTGCCCAACGCCAAACCACCAAGTATTTTACTATATACATACATAGATGGACTATCGGTTGGGGATGGGATTAATCTTAATGAAGGCAATGAATTCTACGTGGTTCACATTTGTGTAGACGCTTTCGTGAAACCACTTTGTTATAAATTTCGCAACCTTAGAGTGTGTGTTGAAATTTCGCAAAAAATATGGATATTTATTTTCTACTCTTTTTTGCATACTTCTTCCAAAGTTGTTTCACGTGATGCGTGACCTTGTGAGACGCCCACACTTTGGTTAGGACGATTGGGAGTTGCTGTGCGATGACTGCTGAAATCTTCACCATCTCTTCAACGGTAGAAGATACGTCGATGGAATCTTTTGCAATTTTTTGAAATCCGATGATTGCAATGAAAAAGGTTATTTATTATTTTTCGACTTGTGCAATAATTTCGAAGATATATTCTATTTCTTCGATTTTTTGGGGATTTCTTAACTTCATAAATAGTGCAGTAAAATAAGACAAAAAAACAGACTTAACTTCGGAGTTCCGCGTAGCAGGTCGTATCGTCTCCAAACTAAATTGTTATACCATAAATGCTCCACGTATAAAAGTCCGCCCATTAAAAGATGCCGCTGCTTTGTTATTGTTGCAATTATAGACAATTATTGCAAAATAAAATGGTGAATTGTATTGTATTGCATATAAATTTAAAAGAATGAAGCCGGGAAAAATGCTAGTAGAGTGTTTTCGAGGTCACTGGTTACGAATATGAACTTAAATACTTATTCAAAATGGCGGATCAAATATGGCGCAAAATGTACTGATCTTGATTTACTTTTATTGAAAAAAAAGGAAGTTGTGTCACAACGTGTGAAGTTGTGTAAGAGACGAATATTATTATCTTTGCATTTTGCAAATTTTTCATCTAAAATCTTCGAGCTAAACACTTAATTATCAACATTGCCTCTATTTTCTTAAATAATGTTTCTTTGGCGCTATAGTTCAGACCGCTTAATTAGACCAAAACGTCGATATCTGCTGATACAACGACAGAGGTGATAGATGTGTCGTTGAGTGCAGTATGTACAATTAATATGACTGCATCGATTCTGTGATTCAACTGTGCTACGTACCTACCTATCGTAACACAGGCAAGCAAACTAATTCCAAACAAACCCCATTGTTTTACTGCAGATCATCAACCTCTTCATTAGTATCACTTTAGCAAGGTAAATAAAATCAGTTACTTATGGAAATATAATTCCGCAATAAGAAATTATTTGTTGCTTCAAACGTTTTATTTTGAAATGATTACCTTGTTGCATCTTTGAATTATATAAATTATAAAAAAAGGAATATGAATAAAACAATTTAAGTCTTTGATATCTTGAGGTTTCATTTTATTTGAAAATAGTTTCACTTAATCTGCAAAGCTATTTTATCGACTTATCATCATTTTGACAAAGAGAGGAATCCTACTTTCTTCAAAAATAGGTCAGTCGCCAGGGGATCCTCAGAAATAATTTCAAACAATCAGATTTTAATATTGCCCATATATAAATCATGGCTAGGTAGGTACCTCCATATTGGTTTTTTTTTATATGTGAGAAACCTCCACATTTTTATTTTCATCTTCCTCTGCATTTTTCTGATTTTCTTCATCCTCCTTTTTTTGTCGGCGGAACGCAAAGTAGGTTATGCTAAAAAACAAAAACAAATGTAAATCCTCTACGAGATGTAAAACTTCTGAAAGTAAATTACATAAATGGAATAGTATTAGGTATGAAGAAAAGTTCTCCAAAGAGAAAGAATGCTCCTGGAAAGGTTCCAACTGTTGACGAATAGACCTTGCTGTACATAGGGGGGAAGATAAACCCTCCAATTGCATCCGCTATAGCGAGAATCGAGTACACACGTCCTGTGGAATGAAACGTTCATACTACTTAAAATCAATAATTTGAATGATATAACCAATTTCCGCGTTGTCCACCATTGATGAGATTATGGTTTTGATGGCGATTGTCTTAGAAGTGACGAACATGTCGACGGCTTGAGCAGCGTAGAATAGAACTGATTCTTTTGAGAAGGCCTAGAATGTCGTCTATTACTGGTGGTGTACATTTAAGATACAAAGGTGCTTACAAACATTGGCCGGGATATAACTGTGCAAGTTGACGATATCAATCCAATCAATGAGTCAGGTACCTTCAGAATTTTACTGAAGACACTTGTCATTAAAAACGTCCCTAAAATATAACTATTGTTAAAATTTTCATTCATTTCGACATTACTGCTTGTAAAATAAAATAAAAAAACTTTTAACCAAGACATGTAGTTATTAATCCATATTTTACGTTCTACTTATTTGTAACATGCTCGCAACGCACAGTGTGAACACATTTATATCTTTGTGTTATATTCTACGAGTATCAAATGGGTTCAATGAACTCAAAAAGTAAAGTATAAGTCAAAAGTAATATTCAAAGAAAAAAGAATAATTTAAGATCTGAAATTTGAATTGGATTTTGTGAAAACACTGGTTAGATTGCATCTGTTAGTACAGTTCATAAAACGAAGAGCGTAACCCTCATCACGCTCGGAAAATATACGAAAGTATTTTTAACAATCTGAGATCATACGTACCAACAGTAGAAATGGCTTTGTTGTAAGTCAAATAGTAGCTATATTGGCCTCCACTCCACTGTAACTTTTTCAGCGTAAATTGATAAATATATTCTCCCTCGCCTAGAAATGTAAAAGTGCATACTTTCAAAATATCTATACGCACATAAGTATGCTTACCAAAAGTTGGTCCCGCAAACAAACCGTATGCTATTGCCAAGACGATTAAATAAAACCGGCGATTTTGTTCTCTCTTTTTCAAGAACACTTGAATGCAGCTATATGCTAAAGTTGGGTCAAAGAAATCAACAAGAAAATTTTTTTTCTTGGTGGTTTCCACTTTTTCTTTTTCGTCGTTACTGTCTTTATGTTTAGAGTTATTAGCATTGTTGACAATGTCGCTAGAAGCCATTTCAAAAGCCAAGTTGTCTTTCCCATTAGCGCTTCTCTTAGACTTGACCGGGCTTTTGGCTTCTGGAACAAAGAATACCATGTATATAACTCCTAGCAATAATATTGAATCGCCCAATAGAAACAAATCTGTAACAAAATATTAGCCACAATATACTCGATATGAACTATATTAATTGTATAAACTTACAAACGTAACCAAGTTTATTTAGAAGAACGCCAGCCAGCGGCAGTCCAATTAGTGCAACTATAGTTGAGAATATTCCGAAAATTCCGAATCTGAAAATGCGAAATTTTGTTTAGCACACACTACAAACATTACACATATGTATATCATACATACGAGGTCTGTTCAAAACGTATCGCGAATTTTGAATTTTCCGCGGGTTGCATATTTTCGATTTTCGATTTATTTGTATCGTTATGTTGGTACTCATGTCTCTCACTTTTCACATGTTCAGTTAATTTTTGGCAGCTACTTTGCTTGCACGTGTTTTGGCTTGTCTTCGATTTGTGCCTATTCCAAAAAAATGGATCAAAGAACCTGTATCAAATTTTGTATGAAAAACAAAATTAAGTGCGCGGACGCTTTCCGAATGTTGACTGTGGCATATGGTGAAGCTACCTTGGACTGAAGCAACGTTTATCGGGGGTACAAAATGTTCTCAGAGGCTCGAGAGACGAAGAGCGTGCCGGACGCCCGAGCACGTCAACAACAGACGAAAACATTGATGAAGTGAAGAAAATAATATTGGCCAATCGTCGAATTAACGTTAGAGAAGTTGCTGAGGGCCTAGTCATATCGATTGGCTCGACTTTTACCAATGATTTGGGCATGAGACGGGTCGCCGCGAAATTCGTACCAAAATTGCTCAAGTTCGCCCAAAAACAGCATCGCATTAACATTGCTGAGGAGCTGTTGGACTCTGTCCGTGACGACCCAAATTTGCTCCAGAGGGTCATAACTGGTGACGAATCATGGGTTTATGGTTGTGACGTGGAAACCAAAGCTCAATCATCCCAATGGAATCCCATTTTTCAACATGGCCGAACTTGTCGGTATAAGTGAGAGACATGAGTACCAACATAACGCCACAAAATCGAAAATCGAATATACGTAACCCGCGGAAAATTCAAAATTCGCGATACGTTTTGAACAGACCTCGTATATACTTTTTATTTAGCAACTGAGTGCAAGGAAATTGTTAATTTTTGAAAAGGGAGCTGTTTCTGTATTATGCATACAATTAGTCATAAAAGTAAGTGCACACTCCGCATTCTCCTTAGAAACAAATGCTTATATTTCTTTTCAAATAATGAATTTCAATATTTTGTACAGACATCTCTTTAAAAACAATGAACAATAAAAATAAGAAAAACAACCAAATGTAATTTAATTCCACAATTCGTATAGATACAAATTCGTCCCGTACGAAAGTCAGACCAGGGCCCTAAGTCCGAAAGTATACACCAACCAACAAAACCAATGTACATATAATATATTCCAATGAAATCTACATATATGATTTCTAGCTTAACAGGGCAACACTGACAGATTAAAGATAAAATCCAATTGTAATAGTTTTTGTTACCGAAATACTCTATCTTCTTCTAGCGTGGTCGCGGTTAAGTAACTAAATATCCCCATGACCATCAAAGTGTAACCGCCCAACATTGCCGGTAAAACCTTTTCGAGAATTGTCCCAAACTCCATTGGTATTGTCTCCATAAATATTGATGAAATTAAGAGTGCTAAAATGGAATTAGATACTCGCCTTATGTTGCAAAAATACAAACCTGTTATAGCTAAAATGTCGCCTATCATTGGGAAAATCATGCACGGCTTCCTCAAACCTTTGCTGTCACTCCAGCCACCAGCAAACAAAATCACAATTATAGGAAATATGGCAGCTGCAAATTATTAAAGAAGGTGAAGAAATATGCAAATTTGTTGTGTATGATTTGTATTTTAATAAACGGTGTATTTAAATTATAAAAACCAATACCACCTACACATATAGAGGATTGAAAGAAAATACACGAAAATACTATTTTATTAAAAGTTTAGTGTGATCGAAAAAGTATAAAAACTGGTTGTCTGAATGAACTAGTTTCAGTGGAAAGAATTTGTCTATGCGCGCATGTCTAACCTTGAAATTCTAAATTCTAATTATAAGCAGGACAAAGACCGACCTTGACCGTTCGCTAGAACGCTTCGAGTATCTCTAGATAATAATGAACACGTGCACGGGGATTTTGGCGCATTTCCCCCAGCGAGCAAAAAGTGGCACAAAGAATAAAGACGATTGCGCCTACTCAGCTTAGCTCGCTCTGTTCAAGTATTTCTGGTTCGGCAAACAATCATTCAGCTGATATTATAGTATGTATGGAGCACCCTGTAAATCTCACATGCACAACGCCACCAACAAAAAATTAAAAATCTATGTAGATAGTAAGTAAATAAAAGATGGTATGAAAGCGATAGAAGAAAAATCTATGAGTCATCTAAAGAGCATTCATTCCTGAAATTCGGTATAAGGAATGTTAAGCAATGGAAAAATTGTTGGCCTAAAGTGGGTGACGAAGAAGAGTACTTTGGAAGAAAGGCGTTAATCCGCAAGGTCATTATTTTGATCCTCTTGGCACATCTTATGTACGGTAAGTTATCAAACCCCGCACGAAATAATACTAGTTTAATTATTAGTACGTTTACGCTAATATACATATTAATATAAAAAGGGTTAACTCACCCATTGGACCACGGATACCATTGACATATGCAATTTTTCTATGTGTTTCCGTTTCAACTTTGCAAACAGTGTAATTGTAGTCAAAGGTTCCAACCACCAGATTTTCACTGGAGATTGTAATATTTTCATCCAGAGAGATATCATCGCAGTCGATTTTATTGACACCTTTGTATAGCACATTGTTACACAAGTCCTTACTATAGCCTAAAGAGAATCTGCAAGCCTAAAATTCACGTTAGTGAAAATTTTGCAGAACACTTTTCAATTCGCAGTAACCTTTTCCAGCCCAAGATTCGGAATTCCAACTGAAAGAAAGCATGCTGGCAAAACCCAACAGAGCACGAACGGTTCTATTGCCATATATTTCCGGTACCTCCATATCTTTTTTATGAAATTGATTTCTTTTTCTTCTTGCTTAGTTTCGGTTTGCATTACGCTCTACCACCATGAAATTGGTGAAATTGTACCAATGAAGAAATATCAAAGGGATGAAACACACACAGGGCCAATACGGATATCACTTAGCGTACAATTAATTCCTAAATAATTTCGTTTCGGAAACACAGTAAGTACACCGCAACACACCCTCCGCACAAGAAATGCAAAGCTGTAGCATCAAAGCTTCAAAAGTCGACTGTCGTTTCTTGTTATGATGTCAACTCATGTTAGTTTTCTGGTGCGATAAACCGGTTAGCAGCAGCGAGGTAATCTCAGCTGAAATTTGCATCAAATTCGGGATTGGTGCTCTATACTCTATACGTCATAAGACCGAATCCTTCCATAATCCTGGCCAACGCTAAACCACCAAAAATGCTTCCATCCGCCTCAATCTATGTTAATAAAGGTAATAGTAGTTAGTAGGCTCACACTAGTGTATAGACGCTTTCGTGAAACACCTTTATTATTAATTTTGCAACCCTAGAGGTGTGTGTTGAAATTTGGAAAAATACTATATATGTACATGTTTTCATTATCTACGCTTTTGTAATTGACCTGTTCATATCTGTGCCTATAGATACATATGTATATAGAAAATTCCTGGTCCAAACAGAATTACATAGACCCAAAGCTCACCCTAAATATAGCTGATAAAACCAAAAAAGTTCAGGCTTTGTCCAAAGTCTAGTCAAAACACAGTGAAAAAGGACATCTCTGTAAGAAACTAAACAAAACTGTGTGCTATACAAATATGGGTTCACGTCTTCTTGTCATAGACAGAAGTCCTTGAAAGTTGATTACTAGTGCCATCATCCTCAAACGCCTCCACCCACGCACCATAAAATCCAGAAAACCCTTTCCGAAGAAAACAAATGTCGTAATTTATCATTTTTCTTTAATACGGGGCCATTTCTCGCCTTTTCATTTTTTCCTCACTATTTGTCTTCATTATTGCCTTTACGGATGATGCGTAGTTATTTGTTGTAATACTTTCAGACATCCCCATGGGAAATTCGCCACATATTTGCTGTCACACTGCGGGGAGGCCATCCTCTTTTCTTTTATCATTTCTCCGATTTTGTGCTTTCCGACGTATTTCGTCTTCAAAGTTAAGGAGCGAGATTTCTACGGACACATCATATACCACGTAGATGCTCAGGAGGACACAGCCCTGTACAGGTAGGTTGCCGGATTAAACGTAGGTATAAGTGGTGATTTTCCCGTCAGTATTTGCAATGAGATGTGGTATGTATTAACGCTGGACCTTCATCTCTATGTTAACTTGTTTGAAACCGCAGCCAATTTGTCTCACTCTCACTTTTGGATGCCAATAACAACAACAACAAATGTTTGCGGACGCCGACCCAGAGGCAAAGATTTGTGCGAAGTTGAGAAGAATCGCTTTGAGGTGACCCTATTTGGAGGCATGTATGATTGCCCGATTGTCAGGGAAAATACACTGAGGTCCTTCCTCCTAATCTAGTGCAATTTCCGCAAAGGAGTACTTGTAAAGTGTATGGTGGGCGATGTTGTGGAAATATTTCATTTGGGTTGAATTTTGAGGGATTTATCTACAGGAGGTGACGTTGTTGACTTCGGTACGGGGTAATTGAATATTTATTGATTTACGTGCCATACCCAAATATTTGCGTTATCTGTAATTCGCACTGACAAAGTGGCTCTTATCTTTTTTCCGGTTTTTAGCATCAACTGTTCAGTTGCGTTATATTTATAAGCCATTCAAGTTTACTCTGTATGTAAAAAAAACGTTTTACTGATCACGTACGTATTTATTACGTTAATCAAAGACAAAGACAAATTACACAATTCGGTTTAAATGTAATATTTCCGGAAACTGGCATGTTGGACGTTTCTTGTTGACGGTTAGATGAATTTTCTCTTTCAGGGTTAATTATATGGAACTAACATTTCAGTTCGTACATCGTCGGCAAATCTGTAAATGCGACGATAAAATCGTGAAACCACTAATCGGTTTGCAAGTTTTCGCAAATTGTTTGACAAAGCAAAAGTTTACGACGTTTTGTTTAATCGGCGCATTTATGAAATTTATGACCGAAGTCAATAATACGTAAAATTTAGAAAACAACCTTTCGATTCACACGTTCACATACTGACCTGTGCGACAGGGTGCTTAACTGCTGAATTTTGCTGAAAAACTTATACATTACTTAATAATCTGTACTATCTGAAAAGAAAATTAAAAATTACTCTTTTTCGAACTTTAGAAATACAATCCCTTAATTTGTATTTTCTACTAAATGCGCCGCACGATTTTATTTTAGTGTGATCAAAGCCTTAGATCGGTGATTCAAAATTGTTAATAATTTCGAGTAAAATTCTTGTTTTTTATTAATCTTGGAATATCTCATTTAAATGATTGCCGTCCAGTTTCCCGACTGCTACATATATCCCGACAAACAATTTTCACGACAACTCTTTTCCCGACAGATACTTTCCCGGCAATATTTTTGTAAAACTAAAAATCGGAATTTTACAAAACTATAAATGAATGAACTCCAAAATGCTTTCTCTCTAATTTCAAATTTATTACAGTTAATAGTGAAAAAATTAAAATTGAAATTTTTGAATATTCCGCAATATCTTTTCTACGTATAAATTTGTATATTCTTTCTCTACCTATACCTGTTTTAGGAAAGACCCTAGCATGGGTAATTCAATAAAACTACAAAAGGGGGATATTAATTACATGAATTTGGGAGACACATTGGAAAAAACGTGAAATTTAAGAAATTTTAGAGCGTTTTTTTTAATTTCGCAAGCGACTGTACCTGCAGTGGTAGAGGTACATCAACATTTATGGCATATTTGGAAAGCACATTAAGGTAGTAGTTGTTTGGCATAAGTTTCATGTCAGTGCGTTAATTAGATCAAAAGATAAAAATAAAATAGTAATTTGCATCCCATATTTTTGAATCACCCTGTAACTCGAAAACTGTTGAGATTTCCGCCCCAGTTGTCATACGATTTTTTGTTTGGCGAGGTGAGATCTATCACACCTATTATTTTGACATGAGTTAACTGATACACCCTGTATATAAAAGAGGAAGGCTTTTCCCGTTAACATATACTTCCCAAACTACTGAATGGATTCGAATGGGGGTTTCAAAGTTTTAAGCTATATGTAATTGTAGGGTTTCAAAATTGCGGATTCAATATGGCGATCGAAACCCATTTGAGCAGTGCATGAATTCAGAAAGCAATTGTAACAGTTTCGTTTCTGCAAAATTTTTAATTTACATGCATGGAAAAACCCAGGAGAAGCTGGAGCGGACCTGCTATTATTTGTATAGATTTGCAAAAAGTACAAGTGCACGAGGTTTACCTATTTTCTAAACTGTAACTAATAAAACACTACGAATTTCAGTCAAAACGCGTGTAATCTGTGAAGCACTACTACCAGTGCCCAAATAAAAAAGATCCAATTTTGCGACCCTGTAAACCAGGACACCTTAATCTATGAATTTATTAATTTATTTATTTTTGTCTTTTTAAGAAGACTTTAATTTGCCACATCCATTATTTATCCGTCGATATTGATTACTTCGAATTTACAAGACCTGCAAAACACATCGTTCGCTCTTGAGGAAAATTACTCCTGCTCTTCGAGGGTAATCAGAAATCTTCACGGTACAGCAAACTTTTACTATACCTCTTAAATCCGACACCGTAAATTTTAAAGTAAAAATACATTACCACCTCCCTTGGTGTGCATAGAGTTATGAAGGAAGCTTAAGGGAGCAGACGTCCACCTTCCAGGTTATGTTTTTAGCACTTACCTGATGGTCCTGATATCTTGCTTGAAATTGAATTTTTCACTTGGAAATTTTCAGGGAGATTTGCTTGTAATTGAAGCGTTGGGCTAACAGAGGAGGAGCAACCTTTCTTTCAACCCTCGTTAGGATGCTTTTAAACCGTTTGGTACTCGAAGCGGTCCACTTATCGGAAGTCCTCCGCAAATTTCAGAAATTAATGGTTTTCTGGCAATCAAACTTTCAACGCCAGGAGATTGTTTCAATTTGGCATTTTGAGAGAAAATATTCTGGCAAGCAGAACGGACGATAGAGTTCGCTCGGCGTTAGTAATATGGAGTCTCATAGACCCCAGAGATTTTAAATTGGGCATAACTTCTGCGTTGTAGTGAGCCGAAGAGGAATCCATTTACCCAGTAGTTAGAAGTCCTAGTGGGTTTGGAATCAATGATTGCAATTGTGACAATCTCGAAAAAGGAATGCGTTGCATGGTAATGCAAGAGTAATAACATACCAAAGATTATATAAATATAAAGATGTAGCAAAATTTATAAAACTCACTTCGCGCTTCAGGGGTCAAGACTGGCCCGCTCTAAATGTTTTGGTAGCACACCTATAGGAACACTCTCTCTCAAAACGAGGCGCTTGTGAGACTGTCGAGCAACAAAAAGAAGAAAGAAGTGATTAAGGCAAGGGTACATAAATATGTATAAGCAGGGTAAATATTGTGGGGTGGTTCTATTAATTCCAGGAACATTTTATAATATGAGTTCTGCTGCCATGGCTGCGTTTCATTCTAAAAATCTCATTTCGCTGTGAGAATAATTATACAAGTAACCGGTACCGTTAACCGGACCAGACGTTTCATTTTGTTGGAAGTGGATAGTTATAAAAAAGAAATATGTGAAAGCAAGACAAAAATTTTAGAGAAGGTCCTAAGAAAATTGAAACACTTCTACAGGGTGCATGATTTTATTTTGAACAATTTCTATTCTCCAGCAATGTACAATACTTATTTCCTGATAATTTTCCTTTGCAAAGCCACACACCAAACACCTTATATGATATTTACCCATCATTTTTAAAAGGATAGAACAGCTTTTGACTTAATTGCATTTTAAAATGTTCCGAACTTTTCAAGTCAAGTCAAATCTCTCAATAAAATAACACCACCCTGCACTAGCTCTCTAGCCGCGTGAGCGCCGCACACAGTCGCTATGAATTATTAGAAATCGCCTGAAAGGGCACAGTGAAAAATGAAAGCAACCGCGTACGTATATACCAATTACGTGTGCGTTAACTACGTTCCCCCCCTTCTTCATTCGCATTGTACCTATGCTTTATGATCACGAGGAGATGTAGCACTCAGATGGCATGGTAATAGAGAGAATTAGAAATCGCCTGAAAACTCCATAGTAAAAAAACGCTGCATTTTGTATCTGACACTGTCCCTTCTTGTTGGATAGATATTCTTTGGCCTGGACCCCTGAAACGAGAAGTGGATTTTAGCCACTTTGCTACATCTTTATATTGAAATAAAATTTTTGGTGATACTGTGTGCTCTTTCGACATCAGCTACGCACCCACACGATGCAGGTGGTGGTGGCCTATTGGGGGGTTCTTTGAAGTAAACGTTTGCTGTATTTACTGACCCTATCAAATCCGGAATAATCTTAGTTAGGCTTTTTTGCGTGACTATACAGAATTCGGAAAGGGTGCAACGCAAGCAGAAAAAAAATCCTTGAAGTAGAAGGCTACGTAACTGGCAAGGCTGCATGACTGAAATTTGAAATAAAATCTGAATAATTCCACGCGAATATGTTCCTAATCGTGTAACTCTTCCTTTCAGCTACATACTGGGCGTGCTTCCTGGCAATCTCTATTCTATACGTGAAAATAATATTGCCATGCCGTGGCATTATCATAACATAAAGAATACTCCCGCATTCTGTAAAAATATTTTCTTCGCGACTCGCACGCAATGCTTTAATGCATGCCGACACTACCCGCAGATATTTTTTTACAATCTCAGATTTAATTTATTTGATCAATATTCACGATTGAATGCTGGAGCTCTGAGATTTTCAGTTTCAGATTCAAGTGCTGACAGACATTTTGGTATTTCGAATTACCTAAAGCATACGCACACCTCGAATTCAAATTCAAAACCTCAATCAAATACATTTTTTCCATTGAAATTCCTGTCGAAAATTGCACCCAATTTGTCATTGAGTGAAATGTTGTCAGTTGGTGGAGTGTTTCCAGTTTCCTTGTTTCTAATATGGAAAAAGTTTGGCAAACAGCGATATTATGTAGGTATATGTACATTTGTATTTTTTAAACTTGTTCCTATGCTACAATCGACGGAGAAAAGCAAATTATCATCCCAATTGACAATTCCCATTCTCGTCTCACTTGTCAAATACACGACAAACGCAATTCGTTATTCTCTTAGTCAATTTAAGCGACTAGTGTTATGCCATATGTGACGATTTTCTTAGATAACAGAAGCAACCATTATCACAATTCCCATAATCTATTTCTATTGCTACTTTGTCTATGTCTATTAAATGTTTTTCCCTCACTATTTTGAATGAAACTGAAATTTTAAATATGTTAATTCCGTCAAAACATTTTCAGACTAAAGTCAAACTTGTCGTTGTCTAGTCATTCTACTTCAGGACTGTAATCAGCAAATGCGAAAAAAAAACAACAACAAAATAATAACAAAATTTTACAAACATTTTCGAAATCTCAAACGCCAATACCGCGAACCTTTGAAATTTGTTTGCCATTTATTTTGCTTCTTTAAGTAAAACTTTGAATTTTAATTTCAGCTTCAACTTTTGGGTCCACTCAGTTTTAATAAAGCTCCTGCCATGCTGTATACTGACCATATTCAGCTTCATCCTAGTGCGGGTGTTGTGTGAGGCATCGAAGAGGAGAATGAAACTGAAAGAGTACAACAACCCTAATGGAACCCGTTTAGATAGCAACAGGTAAATGTTTTCTCATTTCCAACAACACTTAACTGATAGTTGTAATGCAGGTCATCTAAATGTGACCGACGACCAGATAGAACCACAATGCTTCTGGTAGCTGTATTAGTCCTCTTCCTCATAACCGAGTTCCCGCAGGGGATTTTGGGTCTTTTGAGTGGCATCCTGGAAAAATGCTTCTTCAGACGGTGCTACGGTTTGTTTGGGGAAGTTATGGATGTCCTAGCCTTAATAAATGCAGCAGTCGGCTTCGTCTTGTATGGCCTAATGTCGAAGCAGTTTAGGACGAGCTTCACGTCATTGTTTTTCAAGACGCGACTATCACGCATAGAAATGACTCGCATTACAGGGGTAACAACGACATGTGTTTGACTAAAGACGAAAAAATGTATCATTCATGTTTGATTTCCGTAGATGTAGTTTGGAGTCGATAGATAGATAAGTGCCATACGCTGTTATACTCTAATGCTTTTTTACATTTTGTGGGTTGTTACACTACAGTACTTTGATAGTTATGTATAAGAATAATGAATTTGTATTTCGTCGACTTATTGTAAAAGTTGTTGATAACTTTAAACTCAGTATATATTTCAAGTAAGGAAAGCCATAAGCCTTTTGTATTTTAGATAGTTTTTTGGAAATTTTCTTGAAACATTTATAAAACTTTATTCAAACTTATTTGAAGGAAATAAACAGAGCGCTACGCACATATGTATTTTTGTATATGGTATTAGAAGGATGAAGTGCTGTCAGAAACGACAAAGAAAATCATTTTGGAGTGATTAATTTATTCCGTAGGTACAGGCAATGGAAAAAGGTAACTGAAGTTTCAAAATCGTGACCAAACTAATTAAACATTTTCGTGAGCTGAGATGTTACCCTATTATTTTAATTAAACCGCAGATTGGTAAATAAAAGTATCATCCGAGTAAGAGAATTTAATAGCTATACATGCATATTATGTACCATACATATATATGTAATTAAGTAATCTTAGGATATGATTAAATCTTTCTTTTTATATTTCTTTCAACAAATAATTAACGTTTTTTATTCATAGTGTATTCAATCCTTGGCTTATGACTTTTCTTCGATAGATAATTTAGGTACTCTATTGAATAATTTATTGCCCTGGGACTAAAGGAAATTAAATTAAAATTTATTGAATTACTTAATACAAATTTTAGAGAGCCCCTAAAATATGTATTAAATGATCTTCGCCATTTTTAAGTGATACATTTGTGAAATTTATATGTGCTCAATTAACATAGCATTGGGTAAATTTAAATGAAATATATTTTTAATACAAACTTAATTCTTGTATTATTTACCTTGCCACTATTTCTTCGTGATTTTTCGGTATTCTATAGATGTTGTCAAGTAAATAACGTATTACAAATAAGACGTAAACATGTGGTTGCGATTGAATGATTTTGATTCATTCAACAAAATTTATAAAAGTAAAAGATTTTCAGTTAAAGTATGTGTAACCAAGCGAAGGAAAGCAAGCAGATGTTGGTATAAAAGGTGTATCGTAAAACACATGCAGAAATGAAATTCGGTATGCGCACAATTATTAATTTTTTTATTTTGTTGTAATTAACGCAGCGACAAAAAATTCACGCCGAACATCTATTGCTTTGTGTATCAAAAGCGTATTTTTTTCCTGTTACATATAAATAAATATAAGTAACAGTTAAACCCAGGAATCGACGTTTTGGTACATGTCTGTGAGCCACAATCATCCAGCGAATTTAGCCTAATCTCAACACGAGCCCGGCGGCAATTGGGAAGCAAATTGAATGAATTTGGGACTATAGCTTGGAGCAGAGGTGGTACACAAAAACTTTGTGAAAAAGCATGAACTTTTGAAATGTGTCCTCTGGGGCTGATTGATATGCCCGTCTTTATGTGTTAAGACGTGTTGTCCAATTCATTCAATAGGTTAATCTTGACTGACCCGAAACTATATCTCGTTAGGAATCTGTGAGTTATGTGATGTGACGTGTGCAGTGTCCTAGCTATGTACATATGACCACACACGTGGCATTCCATTCAGAGCATCAGACGGCAATGAAGAAACAGCATACAACACATATTGAATAGTTATTATTAGGAATGAAGGAAGTCTTTAAAAAACAATATGCTATTGTCATAGGGTCATGGCTAGTGTAATCTTTATCACTTCAAACTGCTGGATAGCCATTCATGGGCGTAGCCAGGACTTTGTCTAAATTCTTAAGACGCGGTAGGGAAAATCGACCTGGATCAAACGAAAAGTGCAATGCTTCCCCTTCTCCGACCTCAACAGCTGTTAAAAGCAACGAACTAAGAACCTATAAGGAACGGCAAAAAGGTTAAATTGATGAGGCAAAAACAATGATACGGCGAATATCGTGATTCCTGACATGGATATAAATGTACATACACCACATCAAGCCAATGCGCTGGGCTTGCTGAGTAAATGTAAATGTGCCAATGATTATGAATGGTTATGATTGATTGATTGATTGACAAGATTTTTGGATGAAAAATTCAAGTTAAAATTGAACACTTCCAATGGTCAGTCTACAACCAGATCAGGTACTACCATCGACGCAGTATTCTCTATATAGTAATAGAGATTTGCTTCAATTAAATTCCGCACAACCCTTTCCTAATCCTGTTCTGTTGATTCCGCTTACGTTTTCCTATTCTTGTTCACTACCTCAGTTTTCTTTAAGTTTATTTTCCGACTGTCTATTAACATACAGAAATTAGTCGAATTTTCGGGCTGTTTTCAGTTTTACACTAACTAGCTTCCTGCTTAAAACGCTGGAGAAAATGGTGGATTTATTTGTCCGAACTAATTGTCTGGACAAATGCCCTCTTCAAGGAGCGCAACCTTCCTACCAAAAAAGGATATCCACAGAATCTGCTTTGCATCATACAGTCTCTTACATTGCAAAGGCAATGTATGACAAAGACTCTGCTCTCGGTGTGTTCACAGACATAGAGGGAGCCTTTGATAACACTAGTTTCACCTCGATGAACAAAGCCATGCAGCGACATGTGGATAAATCATATGTTGCTAAACAGGGTTGTATTCACGAACATAGGTGACCACGAAACCAAAAGAAGAGCAGGGTCGAGGTGCAGTTCATTTTAAATTTGAATTGTACAGCAGAAAGTGTTCATTGTTAAAATAGGCAAATATGTAAAATATATACGATCATATAAGGTTTTTTCTGCTTTCCTTCTTGTCCAACAGATTCTGGTCCGAACGAAATTCGAACCGTGGACGCCGCCGGGTGATAGTTCAGCGCACTTACCACTGGGCTATTGATGCCTCTAATATCCTCTCAACTGTCTACTGTGATAAGGGGTCACTTTTTCCATTCTAAATTTTCCACTAGTACATTTTTTCCATCCATACTTTTTTTCATGGACATTTTTTCCATAGTCATCTTTTCCATTCCATTTTTTCTATCGGAAAATTTCTATGGTAAAAATAGAATGGAAATAACATCCCACAATCGTTTATTGTGTATATAACAGTCTTAGTTACTAAAAAGTCACAGTATCAAATGTAGTATTGATCAACCACGTCTCTTGATTAAACCTTTTTTTTAACAGCCATACTAGTTAAAACAAAATGCGAAATTTTTGCTTATTTAACAGCAAAAATTATTATTTTACATAATAGATTCTCTTTTCGCTCAGTACAGGTCATTGAATGTATAGACGATATAGTTATATATGAAGTACTTACGTGTGCAAAGCGTTTGTATTATATAATATATACATATTTTTTTAACGATATAAACGCATAAATATTTAAAATTAATTAATTCGTACACATCGCGTTTATAATTTTTTTTAATGCGACTAATACTCTGATTTTAATACTTAAAAAAGATTCATCTCTTAATAGGTGCCGCCAAATTGCTTGATCCATGCTGTTAGTCCCATCGTATAATTAAGAGGTTCTGAAAGCGAAACATGCACCTAATTTTATTTCAGATATACTTTTACTTCCCCAAACCAGCAACAATGTGCTTTTCAGAATTTAAGAAAAGTAAACAAGGTCAAATTGTAAGGATATTTATTCTTTCGTTGCTAGGACAGAAAAAAGAAATGTGAAATTGTTTTAACAATAATGAAAAAGTCATTTGTAACGAAATGAAAATTTTATGAAGTAATAAAACAGTGCTTGTATTAAAACCGTAAGGATTTGGCTAAAATGCAAATCAGACTATTTCCGGAACAATATTAAAAGCGAAAAAGCTCAGAGTAATTCTATTTTATGTGTTAGCTTATCCACAAATTGTCCTTAATTTATGTAACTTTGTAGACATTTCCCTTAGAAGCCGAGTCGTGTTGACCATCCCTGTATACATTTAAGAAAATGTTGCAAAACACTGTCCGCCCTGAAGCGAAACCCAATTTATGCATTATTTACAAAATGTGCTTGCAGCTTTAATTTACTTATAACTCACAGAAGTCTTAGGTACAATGATGTTGTCGAATAATTCGACATGGAGTTGCGTGCCCGATGGCTTTAGCTGAATTTTTCATTTGTAATTACAGCTCCGATTCTGGACTTCCATATTATATTCTCTGATATACATACATACCTAAGGAAATCAAACACGTTCACAAGATAAGGCAAATCCATGACCTAAGGGAATAATTTTCGTTGTCGTTCTTAAACCAAGAGAATTCTTGCTGCTTTACCTGAATCGTGTCGACCGACCGTCTAGCAAACGTGAAATCTCTAAGAAATTCATTTAAGATTTGCTGAATCAGGAAAAGGTACCGAATGTTTTAATCCCAAACAGATGTTTCCAAAATTGAGTAAAGCGAACACAATATCCTGAAAAAAATGAATTAAACATGTGCTTTAAGCCTCTGCGTTCACTTGAATTATTTCTTAGAGTTCTTTATTTCCGTTAAATTTATCTCAACCCAAGACGTTGCCTTCAAGCTGATGATGTGCTAATCCAAGGGGGAGCTAATCATATTCGTCGTGTCCAATGTATGTAAATATGAAATCTCCGATTGGAGTATTTTAATCACGAAAATAATAATAGTAATACTTATTTCAAAATTTTTTGACTAAGGCCTGGCCTTATGATGTACAATACATTAAAAAATTGATGAAATACAGTGAATCAATCTATCATATCTTGTGCGTTTGTGTGTTTGTGCATTTGTGTGTTTGTTACTCATTCACGCCTAAAAGGTTGTCTTGATAGACTTCATTTTTTGACACAAGGTAGTACATAGTCAAACTTAACATATGTATATCTTATTTTGATAAAGTGCAAGGTTTCAAAATGGTGGCTCCAAGATGGCTACCGAAACTCCTCCACTTTAAGCAATGTTAAGGGATAATAATGAAAATAAAAAAGACTAAGGGGATATGAATTACAAACTTACTTACATTTAAGATAGCTGACCTACAATGACTATCAAAGTTCTTAAACTTCAACGGATTGCCATGAAATTTAAAGCTAGGGCGTCTTGATAATTCAACTTCGAGAAATTTGAATGAAAATGAATACAAACAAAACTTTAGGGCGACTGATTCCAAATCTACCACAATTTTAAAACTCAAGATGGCGGACCCATAATGGAAACCTAAAATTTTAAACTTCAAAGGAATACCACGAAATATAATACTTAGGGCTTCTTTGGGTGCAGATCTTGAATTTTTATAGCAGAAATAGCTAATTTAAAATGGCAGATCCAAAATGGCAATGAAGCTTTTTTAATTTCAAGAGTTCTCCATTTTCGCACCTGCCATTTGTAATTCAATAGATTTTTATTATATATGATAAATTGGTGTTTATCACAATTTCTGAATATGGTATGAAAGATCTAGAGAAGCGAGCGAAACTCTTCGATATCAGTGAAATATAACATACATAAGTACCTATGTATAAAAATTTCTTTGATCAAAATAAAACAATATTTTCCGACGAATAAGTAACGTACATAAATCGCATAACTTCTGCACAAATAATGAATTACAAGAAATTAAATGTGTAAATAGGATCATTAGAATATACACTACTGTGAAATAACTACAATAACGGATATAACGAGATTAACCACTACAACATCCAAAATGAATGCATGTTATGAATCAGTTATGAAAGCACTTCAACTATTAGACTTTCAATTTTAACCTCTTAAACAAGTTTTCGGCGAGGTGTTCCATAATTTAGCTCAACATACGATATTCGAGTTCCTTGATTGAGGAAACTTAAAACGTGGAATCGCGATGTTATGGGTTTCTTTGGAGTCTCACGGAAATAATTCTGTACATAAAAATGTAAAAGTACCTACCGGAGGGGACTACTTAAAATGAAGCACTGCTTGTTTGATATTGAACATCTTCTACCTTCCCACTATCGTCGCCACTTGAAGTTCGCTGAACGAATGTCAAGATAAAAAGTGGTTTTAACGGAGTCCATAGCGTTATGATTCTTGACAAGATTGGAGACTTCAATCGAAAATGCGAGAATCACCAATCAATGGATTGTAAGATAGCTTTTCTTCCTTTGTTAAATTTAAACCTAATCGGGGACGTAATTTCGCCATGCGGCCAAAAAGTACTTAAGGCGAAGAATTATATTGTTAGTGCTCAGTAGTTCTTTTGTTCGAATCGCGAAATGGATTTCAAATTAAGCGTTCTTTTGCTCGTGGCGTGCGCTACTGCTATAAGTGGGATTCCCATGAAAACTGAAGATTTGGACGCAGAGACCGATGTTGGAGAATATGGGGATTTCTTCCAGGGCGACATTGTCCTTAACGAAGAACAAATGAGTTCCATTTTGTATTCGAGCAAAAGAAATGGAAAGGTGCAAGCAAAATACCGATGGCCTGGAAACACAGTGTTTTATGAAATTGCACCAACATTTGGTAAATTGAATCAGTTTGGTTTAGTTACAGTTTTAGTTAATTAACAAATAATTATTATTTAATTAATTGAATTATTTATTTTTCCTTGCAATAGGCGCAAACTTTGTTAAGCAAATTGAACGTGGATTAAGGGAAATTGAAAAAGTTACTTGCATACGATTCCATAAAAAGACACCAACCACCAAAGACTATATTTATGTCGACGTAAGAACTTTTCTTTTCTTAAAATTAAAATTAGGTGTATTAATGAGTACTTTCTCTCAGCATGCCAAGCCTGGTTGCTTCTCAGCAGTTGGTAAAAATGGTGGGAAACAAACGCTAAATTTGATGAGATCCTCAATTGGAATTGGATGCTTTAAGCTTGGAACAATAATGCACGAATTCATTCACGCTCTTGGATTTTACCACCAACAAAGTGCTTCCGATCGTGACGAGTACATTACAATCGTGAAGGACAATATAATTGGAAGCGCGATGAGCAACTTCATCAAGTATCCTCCAAGCCTGGTAACAGAGTTCGGAGTTGAATATGACTATGGAAGTATTATGCACTACAGTGCTACAGCTTTTACGAAAAATGGCAAAATGACCATCGTTCCTCACGACAAGAGTGCCAAGATTGGGCAGAGAGAGAAAATGAGTGACAGTGACATTAAGAAAATTAACCTTATGTACAAATGTCCTCAGCTTTAAGGAACAAAACCTCATGTAGACCATTGTCTTAAATTACGGTTGTCTTTTTTCGTAGGTTCTAGAATGCACACCCAGATGTCGATGTGGGCTTGCTTCCTAGCCATATGACAGGCTATTGGTAAATCAAAATTTAAATGGCTTTCATATATAGGGCTTCCCAATAAGATCGTCCGAACTTTAAATTTTAATAAAACACACAATTTTGGAGCAAAAATGGTTCTGATTGCTTTATTTGAAAAATAAATTTTATGCGATTTATGATTTGAATAAAATATTGGCAAATGGCTACCGCGGCTCCTCCAGCCCACGTTCATCCGCTCACACCAATTTTCGGTGACTCTGTACAACATTTCGGCCGGTATATCAGCTATAGGTTGACGAATATTGGCTTCCAATGCCTCAAGAGTTGTAGTATGGTTGCTCTAAAACTTCGACTTAGTGTGGCCCCAAAGGAAATAATCCAAAGGCGTTAGATCACACGATCTAGGCGGCCAATCGACGGGACCATTTCTGGAAATTAACGACTCACCGAACTTACCGTGCAAGAAGTCCATGTTAAGTCGTGAAGTGTGAGGTGGTCACCGTCTTATTGGAAATAAAGGTTGTCAGCATCATTTTCATCAAATTGCGGGAAAAAACTCAGTGAAAATCGTGCTATAGTGGTTGCTATTAATGGTAACAGCATCTCCTGCCTCATTTCGAAAGAAATAAGGTCCGATAATTCTACCATACCATAATCCACAACACACGGTCAATTTTTGTGGATGCAGTGGTGATTTATGAACCACTCGTGGATTTTACTCACTCAGGTTGTCATCCTTAAGAGCCCTAACTCTTGAGAACGGCGCGGAACAGACGCATTTGAGTTATCACGAACACTGGTTTGAACGGCGGCAATATTTTGTTCACTTCAGGCATTTCTTTGTCTTACAGGCACCTTTGTATCGTGAAGAGTGAATTCACTTTCACACTTTGTTATTATGCGTCTTATAGCGCGCTGAGAAGGAGCATTATGGCGACCGTTTTTTGTACGAAGCGTTCTTACAGTACCGACAAGAGAATGCGAATTTGTGTAATTATTTTAGACAATTTCCAAGTGTTGCATGAAAGTAAAACGTGTCATGATGAAATCGCAAACCTTATTGAACGTAACTGCATAGACCTGTTAAAAAACCATAAACAATTATGGCCGCCACGAGCTATCAAAACCAGGTCATCCCTATTGGGAAACTCGTAGAGGAAGCCATATTAGTTTCGCTCCAATGTCTGGCCGTCCGTTCGTCAGTCAGAGCTCTCCACCTCCCAAACCAAAAAACTGCAAACTTTAAAACAGGGTATATACATATACGAGTATGTAGTTTCTTGATTGTGACTATTTTTCAAAGGTGCAATACCTGCGTATAAAAGTGGTCGAACAACTAACCAACCATATGAAGTATCATTGTAAATGTCGAGTTGAGTAAACATCGACAATTTTAGACCAATTTTGAGTACGGGGAGAAATGATCGAACCGGCGTAAACGAAATACAAAATGGACACAAGCATTAAAGGCCTTATGCAATTTAGCTGTGTCCACTAGGTCCAGGTGCGAATAGAGAAATGCACACTAACAGATGTGATGATTATTTTACAAAAATTAAAATAACAAATTATAATATATGTACCTATAATAAACTAAAATAACAATAAAATACCATAGGAGCTTGTAACGTGGCTCAAATTAACCCTAATCTAGAGGTCTAACGAGGGTCTCTTAACGAATATCTTTACATTCCAATGCTTGACTATTTATTTTTCTAACACCTCTGGTTTTCTCTCACTACGCTTTACTCAACTCTTCTCCTCAACATCTTACCAAACCTTTGAATGAATGGCTTTTATTTTATATCCATGCCAAGGAATTGTGAAGAAAACTGTAATCCGCCATCTTGGGACGTACGTCATATAGGATTTAGACTGACGTCACACAGATTGCCGTATTCTGCTCATCAAACCCTTTCATTTGGTGCCCACGTCACTGTTTTGTGAAGAAAAATGTGATCCGCGATCTTGGGGCCTTAGCCATATTTGGTTTAGAATGGTGTCAGATATCTTGTTTTATTCTGCTCGTTAAACCCTTTCATTTGATACCCATATCGAGGAAGTTGTGAAGAAAGGGCTTCCGCCATATTGGATTCGTCCAATAGTCTAGTCTATTGCTCAAAGTAAGTACTCAAGTAATTGGAAGGTGGTGTGGAAAAGACATTTTTTGCAGAATATATCTATCTCCCAATTTTTACAATTGCGATATCTCATGAATGATAATTTGAAGATGAAAAGTAAATGAACCTTTTCTGTAGAGAATCGCATAATCGCATAAACTTTGTATGAACTATTATATTTACTATACCACTTACCGTTTAAGAGATACATATATGTGGGAAACCGAATTTTTGACATTTGATCTTGAATAAAATATTTAGCGCAAATCGGATCAATCCGAACTTTAGATATTTCATTGTGAGGATGTATTTATTTCATTTTCAATACTATGCGAATTATTTTGAAGTTGAATGTCTATTTTGATTGGCGGCGGCCCTATGCTACAAAAAACCTGAAATCTTAGTCAAATTACTTTTTTTTTCGCTTGCACAAAAAGTTTCGTGATATTACGTTCTTAACAGTTTTATTAATACAATGTATGCTTCCTCCCATGCTGCTCAAGAATCACATTCCGTTTCTATATCAAACATATGTAGGTAACACGCGGAAAATAATTGACCCGTATTTTCCCAATTGTCTCAATTCCTCTAAGATAAGCGGGTCTATAATTGAATGCCATTACATCTACTGATAATATAATTTTTCATTTATTATTTCCCAAAACATCAAGTCATTGCTAAACCCATTAAGTACGTATACATTTTCAACACACCTAAAGCTTCAAATAGTGCCGAAATGTTAGACTGTACATACATACTCGTATGTAGCTAAGCACTAGCAATGATAGATGTTCAGGGCTTCCCAAGTTCAGTAAATAATTGCGATTACCGCCAACTGTTTTGACGCGCCAAAAGAAATAAGTACCTACCGGAGGGGACTACTTAAAATGCAGCACTGCATGTTTGATATTGAACCTCTTCTACCTTTTCACTATCGTCGCCACTTGAAGTTCGCTGAACGAATGTCAAGATAAAAAGTGGGTTTACCGGAATCCATAGCGTTATGATTCTTGACAAGATTGGAGATTTCAATCGAAAATACGAAAATCACCCATCAATGGATTGCAAGATAATTTTTCTTCCTTTGTTAAATTTAAACCTTATCGGGGACATAATTTCGCCATGCGGCCAAAAAGTACTTAAGGCGAAGAATTACATTGTTACTGCTCAGTAGTTCTTTTGTTCGAATCGCGAAATGGATTTCAAATTAAGTGTTCTTTTGCTCGTGGCGTGCGCTACTGCTATAAGTGGGATTCCCATTAAAACTGAAGATTTGGACGCAGAAACCGATGTTGGTGAATATGGGGATTTCTTCCAGGGCGACATTGTCCTTAACGAAGAACAAATGAGTTCCATTTTGTATTCGAGCAAAAGAAATGGAAAGGTGCAAGAAAAATACCGATGGCCTGGAAACACAGTGTTTTATGAAATTGCACCAACATTTGGTAAATTAAATCAGTTGGGTTTAGTTACAGTTATTTAATAAATTGAATTATTTATTTTTCCTTGCAATAGACGCAGCATATGTTAAGCAAATTGAACATGGATTAAAGGAAATTGAAAAGGCTACTTGCATACGATTCCATAAAAAGACACCAACCACTAAAGACTATATTTATGTTGACGTAAGAACTTTTCGTTTTTTAAAAGTAAAAGGTATATTAACAAGTACTTTCTCTCAGCATGCGAAGCCTGGTTGCTTCTCAGCAGTTGGTAAAATTGGTGGGAAACAAACTATAAACCTGCATAAATACACTATTGGAGTTGGATGCTTTAAGCTTGGAACAATAATGCACGAATTCATTCACGCTCTTGGATTTTACCACCAACAAAGTGCTTCCGATCGCGACAGCTACGTTTCCATCATCAAAGGAAACATTAAAGATGGCAAGGAGCATAATTTCAACAAATACCCTGCATCAGTTGTAACTGATTTTGGCGTGCAGTACGACTATGGCAGCATTATGCACTACGGTGCTACAGCTTTTACGAAAAATGGCAAAATGACCATCGTTCCTCATGACAAGAGTGCCAAGATTGGGCAGAGACAGAAATTGAGTGACAGTGACATTAAGAAAATTAACCTTATGTACAAATGTCCTCAGCTTTAAGAAATAAAACCTCGTCTAGACCATTGTCTTAAATTACTGGTTGTCTTTTTTCGTAGGTTCTAGAATGCACACCCAGATGTCGATGTGAGATTGCTTCCCAGCCATATGAGAGGCTATGGGTAAATCAAAATTTAAATGGCTTTCATTTTAATTGTTGTATAGCCGTAGAAGAACCCATATTAGTCTCGCTCCAATGTCTGGCCGTCCGTTCGTCATAAACCTCATAAACCAAAAAACTGCAAACTTTAAAACAGGGTATATATATGTAGTTTCTTGATTGTGACTATTTTTGAACGGTGCTATACCTGTGTAAAAGTGGTCGAACAACTAACCAGCCATATAAAGTATCATTGTAAATGTCGATCGAGCAGATATGCTCCACCATCGACAATTTTAGACCTATTTTCTTGGAACCCTTTTTCCGATATTGCTGCACATTACATTATGGAAGAATGGATTATGGCATATATCACATTGTTAAACGATAAATAAGTACAATTTTGTAATCTTAACTACCGTTTGAGGTATGAAGGCTAAGTTTCTGGAATCCTATTAAGGCATGCCTAATATGATGTTTACTGATATTGTAAAAAGGGGAGGGCGAGAACTATGGACACGTCCTTAAAGTCAGCAAAACCGAAATGGAATTTCAAATTTTTAGTGACGAGGGAATTAAGAGCTATTTAAATTCCCTAATGCGACATTTATTGCACAATTTTGTGTGTGGGAAAATCACGGTTTTACTAAGTTTAGAAAAAGCTAACAGAAAAAATATAAAATAGAAGTGTCTTAATCGCGAAAAATGACTTATTTTTAATTTTGTCATTACAGCGAAAAAATAAATCCAAAAATTGACAATATTTCGTTTCATAATTATGAAAATGCAATTTTTATCTTTCCGCGGTTATAACAAAATATATTCTCATAACAGCCAAACACTAAAAATTACAAATTTCGCGTAGATACTTTGTAAAAAGCAAATTTTCAGTTAGTAGGTGATGAATTTTGCAGAATTCGGTCGTACGTACACATACATACACCCATGGACAATCCAATCAGTTATAACATTATGTTTTGCTATAACCGCGAAACTCATACAAATTCCAATTTCGCGGTTATGACATTCGCGGTCACCCTCCGCCCCACTGTGAAACGTTTTTCGAATTCCAAAATAAAATTTACGTATTCGTTTTCATTTTCCCAAGCAAAAGAAGCCTTACTTTATTAAAGGTCTGTAACTAGGTATACGCACTTGAATTCGTAAATTGGTGCGCATTTGGAGAGGAATTTAATATTTGCAAGAGAAAAGGGCACACTGTGGAAGGGAGTCTAAATTTCATTAATTTGCGTGGTCCATGTAGTGGTATGAGCGCAGGTATATTAAAAAGTATTAGGAATAAACAAATATGCTATTATAAATAGTTTTGAATTGTTTAAAAACAATATTTTATTTCTTAAAACCCTGGGCACTTGTACATGCGATTAATTTTGAGGATATCACTGTCACTCATTTTTACCCTCTGTCCGATTTGTGCTGTTTTATCATGAGGAATAATCGTCTTCATGCCGTTCTTTGAGAAGGCATAGGCACTGTAGTGCATAATGCTTCCATAGTCATATTCAACTCCGAACTCTGTTACCAGGCTTGGAGGATACTTGATGAAGTTGTTCATCGCGCGTTCAATGATATTGTCCTTCACGATTGTAATGTACTCGTCACGATCGGAAGCACTTTGTTGGTGGAGGAATCCCAGGCCGTGGATGAATTCGTGCATTATTGTTCCAAGCTTAAAGCATCCGATTCCAACGGGATAGTTCTCTAGGTTCACCATTTGCCTTCCACCAATCCTACCAACATTGGAATGGCATCCGCTGGGGTCGTCCTAAAATGATTTTTCATTAATAATCTCGCAACGATACTATCAGCACGGATATTAAACTCGTCTCAAGCTGATTGGGTAATATTAAATAACTGGTGCAATTCTTACCTGAACGTGAATGTAGTCCTTAGTAGTTTCTGTACGTGGATGGAAACGCACGCAAGTATGCATTTCAATCATCTTTAATGCCCGGTGAATTTGTTTTACATGTTCATCATCTAGAAAGGCACGTCGATTTTAAAGGGATGTTTTAAGCTTTAATGAAAAATTCATATTACCAAAAGTCGGTACGATCTCATAATACACAATGTGTCCTGGCCAGTGCAATTTTTCTTGAACTCGTCCATTTCTTTTGTCCGAATACAAAATGGAACTCATTTGCTCTTCAGTGAGGACAATGTCTCCTTCGAAGAAATCTCCATATTCTGCAGAATCGGCCTCTGTGTTAATGGGGACTCCATTGATAAGAGTGGCGCAGGCCACAAGCAGCAAAAGACTTAATTTGAGATCCATTTCGCAATTCGTCAAAAGAAACACAGAGGATGTCCGAACCTATTCTTCTCCTTAAGTACTACTTTTGGAAGTGGCGTTTTTGATAAGAGAAAAATTTAATGAAGATTCGCACAATAATCGCAGATCTTGTCAGTACTCATACGCCGCCGCGTATTTTAGTAATACCCGTCTTATCTTGACGGCTGACGTCCACCTGCGTTAGCTTCAAGTGCTCTGGCCATGAATGGACAATATATCGAACACCATCGTTAAATTGCTTCTTCTCGAGTTATTCTCTTGAATATAGTTATCTTTTTTTTAATTAGAACAGTGGTCAGTAATCGATATTATCATGCATATTAAAAATCTCAAAACTTGTATTTAAGCTAATATAACGGCACTGAGTCCAGAAAAAATTATATTTTTCGTCTGAGACAAACATCAACACTTCGACGACGCGTATTAGGGCCATGGAAGTTTTTACATACATCCACTGCAAAATTTGGTCTCTATGTCGCATTCAAGAAACCAAGTGCAAAACTCCAATCTTCCTTCGGAATATCCGTCCACTAGTCCTTGGATATGGTGATATAAGCGCAATCCCTCTCGATGAATAACCCTTTCAATTTTAACTGAAGACCCTTCTAATCATCTTGCGACTCGTATCGTGCTCGTTTCAGGGTTTTGCTGAAAATGACCATTATTTGCTGGCGACGTCGCGCCGCCGGCAGAATCTTCCGATTTTTCAGTTCGCCATTCCTTGCTGTTTAACGTTACACTTCCAGTTTCTCTCAACCTCCAGAAAGTCTGCAAAAATATGTCTCTTTGGATTATACGTCGATTAGGGAATCTCGTTCGATACTTTCGTACAGCCGCTTTATCTTCTTGTATTGGTGTTAGAAAAGCTTAAGTACGAGTTTCTGTAGTCACAGACCTCGAGCTTTCGTCACACTGTTAATTATAGTAGGAGAATCATTTTTTGTAAATATCTCACCTTTCAGATATGCTAGAAGAAATATTTAAAAACAATTTATCAGATCCCGAAATTCTCTATAAATTATATACATATATATTAATCTTTTTCGTAAAGTTAATACATTTAGGGTCGTAATTAGGCGCGTGCGCGGGGAGTTTTAAAGGTTTAAAACCCCCGAAATTTCTACAACAAGAGAGAAAACTTAAAATTCCTTTTCAACTGATGTCACACATCTTTAAAAAAAATTCCACAAATTTTGTGTTCGCCACGTTCGCGCCAATATCACTTTCTACAATCGGGCCAGATATTCATTGGTTTTTATGAATAACCCCCGAACATATTTTCTGCGTACGCGCCTGCGCCTGGCCGTAACCATCAGCAGAGTTTATACATATTTTATATGGGATTAATTTATTACTTCACTTTCCTCCACGTTCTAGAATCTAGATTGTATTTCAAGTTTAGAGACAGCAACAAATTAATCCTAGATAACAGACAACAGAAAAACTATGTTGGTGAATACGCTCTGAGTTATAGCGCGAAAAAGGTTTAAAATTAGGACAACAATAATTATTGGTTTTTCGCGTCTATCTCGTTTTGGAGAACTCGTTACAACAAAATATGTACAGCCATATAAACACACTGTTTTCATATATAACATTTTCCCTGCGACAAAAAGTTAAGCCTCTGGAGCACAGCATTAACGCTCTCAATTACAGCCCATAACACTTAGGCGGAGAGGAGACCGCAAAATATCTTACAAAAATCCGCCAAAATGTCCTCACGTAATACTTGAATAGCCCCTATAAAAAAATTTCAAGTTTATAATCGTTAGTGGTTTTGCATATTTACGAACCTTATAGAGAGAGAGTGGTTTTTTTGGGCCCCATCATTATGGCATGTTTTTTTCTTGTACATAAAAAAAAACTATTATATTTCGAGTAGACGCATGTAATTGGGTCCAAATGAAAAGTGGGATCCTCAACTTTCAGAAAAAAAAAGCAGGTGCGTTTTTACAACTCTCATCAGAATGCCGAAAGTGTAGGGAGGAGGGCGACAGATCAAGAGAGGGAGGCAACTCATGCTATTTAGGTTTCTCAGAGCATATTGAACCTTTCCTGAAAGTATTGTCCAACAACCATCAATTCCACGATTGATCACGAAGTCGGTATGGGAATATTATTCCCGCACTAGTGCGGTTCACTTTCCCATGGAAAACTTCGTCATCGGTATTCGAATAAAATAGTATGTGCACTTCGTGGGAGACCGAGATTCCCAATTCACATGATCACTCGTTGAATCGTTGGGAATCTCGCGTGTCTCCCACTCATTGCACAATCTGCTACAAAGATGTTTCACGTTTGCTAGAAGCAAGCGAGTTTAAAATATGGATGAGTGTTTCGATCCGAGGAACCAAGCCGACCTCATCAGCATTACGCTTAGTTCCTCTGTCATGAACACTACGAGGATGGATCGAAACCCAGTACCTCTTATTGACTTTGTTAAAATTCGAAGTACGAATTATAATGAAGACTAATTTTTTCTGGTTAACTTCATTATAGGCCTTGTTAGGCAAACACCATTATTATTAATTTCTTACTGTTATCAATATACCACTCTGGGTTATCGTTCTGCCCAGGCATACAATGATTTTTCTTACGGTCGCTCTGAATACTAACATATAAAATACATTTCATCCTGTTACCTGACAGGCCTGCTTTTTTGCAGTCAGGTCTTGGACTATTAATTTTGTCGATTAAAACATTTTTAAGTAATATTTCAAAAAAAAAACCCAAATATTCGTAAATTTTATGGTGCGTGCATCATTATGCAACCGAGTGTATTTCTTTATTCACAAAGTTAACAAGAAAAAACCGGTCCAGTGCGAGTTGGATATTTCAACTCTCTATCTATTACGGTTCATGAAATACAGCCCACTGACAGACAGACGGACGGACAGCGGAGGCTTTGTAATAGGATCCCGTAGGGCACCCTTCGGGTACGGGACCCTAAAAAATGCACTATAAAGTAGTTCTGAACTGCCTAAACTTGCGTTGTCCGCAATTCAGTGGTATAAGCGCAGATGTATCATCCAAAGAAACAAATATGTTAAGTCGATTTGAATTGTTTGTTTTAAAATTTCGCATTTTGCTAAAACAATATTTTATTTCTTAAAACCCTGGGCACTGGTACATGCGATTAATTTTCAGGATATCACGATCACTTATTTTTATTTTATTTATATTTATTTTATTATTATTTTACGGATATTCAACTCGAATCAGGCTGCTTGGAAGTGCGAGTAGTATTAAATGACTAGTTCAATTCTTACCTGAATGTAAATGTTGTTTACGGTGAATAAGCTCCGTTCACAGAAATACACGCAAGTGTGCATTTCAATATCCTTAAATGCCCGTTGAATTTCTGCTATCTGTAAATCATCTAGAAAGGCACATCGCTTTCAGAGGAATGTTTTGCTTTAATGAAAAATTCAAATTACCAAAAGTAGGTGCTATTAGATCTCTAATACACAATGCCTTCTGGCTAGTGGGATGTCCATTGAATTAGTCCATTTCTTTGGCGCGGATACAAAATGGCACTCAATTCCTCTTCAGTGAGCACAATGTTTTTTTTGGATGATTCATCAGATTCAGCGACATCGGCCTTTGAGTTAATGGGGATTCCATTTATAAGAGTGGCGCAGGCCACAAGCAGCAAAAGACTTAATTTGGGATCCATTTCGAAATTCGTCAAAAGAAATACTGAAGATATCCGAACCTATTCTTCTCCTTAAGTACTACTTTTGGAAGTGACCTTTCTGATAACTGAGAAAGAGTAAAGCTAATAAAAATTCGCAAGCATTATTTAACAAAAAACGTTCTTATCTTGACGTCGCCTACGCTTGAATGGACCACTGTATGTCTATAAAAACGTTAGTCTGTACCTTGTCATTGACTTTCCTTCACTGTTTTACATACGTATATTCTGACAAAACCATAAGAGCTACATAGATATGAGATATCATGATGAAATAAAAAATGCTCTATTGGCCGACAATACACAATTATGCATTTAAGTTCAAAAAAATTTCAATAAAAGCGCTGTCAAGTTAATCGATTTTACATTTTTTCGATTTAAAAGGAGGTTTTGTAGGATATCTCGTTAAATTCATATACCTACTATAGTTTCTAATTAGCTCTATCCAACGAGGTATAAATGATATTGTTACAAACATGGTCTGCCGAGCAGCTAGCGGGTAAATTTTGGGAGGCAAAGGTTCGAAATCGTATTGCCCCTGCGCGGATTTGAACCGCGGAGATCCCCGACACAGAAATCTAGCTCATATGCCATCACACCATAGCGATCTAAGCGACTATGGTTCGGAAATAATTTACATATAAGGAGTATCAGAGGTATTTTGGGATTCTTTTAAAAAACGCACTCCAATGCACTTTTTAATTAAATTAAATTCAGTGGAAATTTTTATTTCGAAATGAAACAAAAATTAAGTGAACATTGAAAGCAGCGATCGCTGCATCTACCGAACTTCGCTTGACGACTGTCTCTCATCTCGGTTTGGTGAACGGCTCTTGAAAACTCAGCGGGAATTTACAAAGCAGGCAGGCAGCCTCGGTGTGCATTTGCACGAAACAATGCAGCAATGCCAATGGGATTTTTCATTACAAAATTAAAGATTTTTTTTGAAAATGTCAATAATATATTTTAATTCCTTCGAAAATTGAACTTTTGATATGTTGTAGCCCTCGCCATTCTGATCAAATGTCATTCTGGGCACGAAAGGATTATATGTATGGCTAGTTTCAACGCTACACGGCATTGAAGTTGTCAGTTATTGCAGGTGATGAAGTATTTAGCTTCTATAGGTAGGTGCTGTTTTCATTCAACCCCCAAGGGGGTATAAATCTTTGTATTGAGGAAACATATTTTTGTTATCCGATTTACTTGAACCTCTGCATAAACTCTCGACATCAAACTCACGCCAAACAACTACTGTCTCAGTGTTCTTCCCAAAAATGACAACAATGTTCATAACTCTACCACTGCCGATATAGCCCCTTCCGAAAGTGAGCAAATTTATCGATTTACGAATGTAGGCTAAGGTAAAACACGTTGTTAAAAAAAATATTTCTTCTCCATACAAAGATGTTTACCCCAAGCGCATAAAATTTCAAACAATAAGTGCGTAGGAATAATAGTGCGCATCGCGAATCGCAATCGCCTTGTAACTCGAAAGCTACGCAAAATCGCGAACATACTTACATGGGGATGATTCGGATGCCTCTCAATATGAGGCGCCTAAATTTTACCTTTGGATATCCATCTCCGGCCACCCTTTATATATACTCGTATACCTACCTTCTTCCTCAACATCCATAATTCTTATGGCGATAGTCCACTGAGAACAAACTGAACACGCGCTTTGCGATCTTTAATGTCGGAATTTAGCACTTTCGTGTTTTCGACTTTTGGCCAGCTTTTAAAGTAAAATACCCCTGTGTGTGACGTCAAGATAAGACGTTTATTGCTAAATAATGCTGGAGAATTTTTATTAAGTTTACTTTTCTTCGTTATCAGAAATGTCACTTCCAAAAGTAGTACTTAAGGAGAAGAATAGGTTCGGACAACCTCAGTATTTCTTTTGACGAATTGCGAAATGGATCCCAAATTAAGTTTTTTGCTGGTTGTGGCCTGCGCCACGGCCATAAATGGCGCCCCCATTAACACAGAGGCAGATACTGCAGAATATGGAGATTTCTTCGAAGGAGACATTGTCCTCACTGAAGGGCAAATGAGTTCCATTTTATATTCGCACAAAAGAAATGGAGCAATTGATGTAAGACTCCGCTGGCCAGAGGGCATTGTATATTATGAGATCGCACCTGCTTTTAGTAATTTGAATTTTTCATTAAAGTTTAAAACATTCCTCTAAAATCGACGTGCCTTTCTAGATGTTTTACAGGTAGCAGAAATTCAACAGGCATTAAAGATGATTGAAATGCATACTTGCGTGCGTTTCCATCCGCGTACAGAAACTACCGTGGACTACATTCACGTTCAGGTAAGAATTGGACCAGTTATTTAATATTACCCCAATCAGCTTGAGTCGAGATTAATATCCGTGCTGATAGAATCGTTGCGAGATTATTAATGAAAAATCATTTTAGGACGACCCCACCGGCTGCTATTCCAATGTTGGTAGGGTTGGGGGAAGGCAAATTTTGAACCTACAGAACAATCTCGTTGGACTCGGATGTTTTAAGTTTGGAACAATAATGCACGAATTCATCCACGCCCTGGGATTCTTCCACCAACAAAGTGCTACCGAACGTGACGATTACGTTAGAATTAGCTACGATAATATTCAGCAAGGCATGTTTCATAATTTCGACAAGTATCCTTCACACATAGTAACAGAGTTCGGAGTTCGATATGACTATGGAAGCATTATGCACTTCGGTGCCTATGCCTTCTCAAAGAACGGCCTGAGGACGATTATTCCTCTTGATGTAACAGCAGTAATCGGACAGAGGGTAAAAATGAGTGACAGTGATATCCTCAAAATTAATCGCATGTACAAGTGCCCAGGGTTTTAAGAAATAAAATATTGTTTTAATTAAATGTGAAATTGTTTTATTTAAATGTGACCTCGACGAGCACGGAGCAGCTTCTTTGATGGCCTCGAAGCAAGTGTTATTAAAGGCTCCTTCTATGTGAGCAAACGCATACAGAGCCTTATGTGGAGACAAATAAAATTTGGCTGGCTTTGGCTGCCTCCAATTTTTGGCGATATAATGAAGAACAGTTTGTAGGTGCTACATCACGTAGTCCTTTGCATTTAAAAATAACTTCCTCATACGCTAGTTGGTAAATTCCTATGCTTTAGTCTTCCCTACATATTTGCTGAGCTAAGGTAAGTTGACACAAGGTGAATCAACCCTTCCAGCTCTAAATAAATACGACGTTAGTAACTTTGTCACAAATAAATCCCAAATACATAACAAACTTCATAAAAAGAATTGTGTCCATGATGTTCCTCAAGAACAAGGGATATTGATCCAAAACAGTAACTCCAAATGTGATTGTGATGTTTTGTAATAAAGTATTTTGCAAATTTGAAAATAAATTGATATTTTATTGTATTTTTTTCGATTTGAGTCGGTGCCAAGCCTCACGCGAGGGATGAGCTTGATGGAGGGGGTACCCGGAACGCGCAAGCTACTCTACACAGCGCTACGCAGACGTGTATCGTACGGCTCAGCACCGACTCCAAAAACATATTTTTAACTTTTTAGTGTTGTAGTTCATATTTTTGAAGTCGGTTTTTATTTAAGTTTTTTTTCACATTCGGGTAGGTTTAACTTTGCAAACAAATGTTGTTGCCTAACCAAAACCATCTAAGCTTATAATTCAAAAACAGACGAAGAAAATCCGGGCTAGGCAATATTTAAGAAATATTTGTTGAGAGCGAAACGCACGAAACAAAAATGAACAATTCCCAAAGATGTTTTCCAAAAACTTTTTCCCAACTGGTAAAACTACTCTACGTTGTAGTTTAATGAGTGAATGAATTTCGATCTATAGTGTTAGTGCAGTAAAATAAGGAATCAGCTTCGGCATCCTTTGTAAAGTGCGGATTTTTGTCAATTCTCTTCTAAGTTGTATGTAATATATGATAAAAAATCCGCTTCCTATAAAGTACCGTTGTAATAGTTATTTAACCAAATAGGTGTAGAGTTAAATTTTTCGCGAATGACTTTCAAAATTTAATTTTACCGAAACAACTGCCTACACCAATCGAAAGAGGAGACAATTTTACGTAAATAATGTGTTAGAACATTTTTTGTACGATCAAATCCCTCGGTGAGCGGATTTGTTAATTCAGGTCTAATAGGTACATAACTGACTATAAAATAGAACTAAAAAGATGTAAAGAAGACACATTCAGAATTAAATCTATAAATAAAGAAGTACTATTAAAATTGTACTTGCGTCGTTCTAGTTATGAACTATCTATGCTGATAGTGTGTCCACCTTAAGGTATATTATATTGCTAGCATAAGTACTGATGTACCTAGGTATCGAACTGGTCAATATTTGTGATAAACTGTCAAAGTATAACTAATTGGTAGTCACAGGCTACGCATATTTTTGTTAGGCTGTGTAGGTAGCCTCCGTACACAATACAATTTATCCTATAATTTTTCAATAATTGTTTATAATTGCAACAATAAGAAAGCAGCGATATTTTTTAATGGGTGGACTTTTATACGAAGAGCATTTATAACAATTTAAGCATTTAATATAATTTAATTTGTTTAGAGACAATACGACATGTTACACGGGATTCCGAAGTTAAACTCGTTTTTCGTCTTATTTTACTGCAATATGTTATTCAAATAAATTTGTTCAAGAGCACCGGGCGTCACCGAGATAAAACACTTACAGAAATGGAAAATTCTTTTGAATAACATTATAGCACTCCCTACTGTAAATAGGAGTTCGATTGCTTTAATTGAGTTTTACTCACAATGACCATTTTAGTTACAGTGCTTTACCATAGCACCACAGTAATAAGGTAATTCATCTTTTGTTTTAAAGAACCTCTGAAAATGCAACTTCTGAACGTAAAAAATGTGAAGTCCTTGGTGTGAAACGGATCAAAGGTAATAGGCCATATTTTGAACAAGCTATATAAGCATTTTCAATCCCCACGATTCCCATGGTAATAATAGTGAACTTTTTCGTTAACCTATGAAAGGATTAATGTGTATTTGAGACAAAACACCTTTCATTTGCTGAATATTTTTGGTTGTTGTTTTGGGGAGGTTTTATGACTGTAAAAAGCGCAAGCGTAGATAACCTTATCTTACCTGATATCACGACTTAACTATTTGTTCGTCTGCTTAAGCAATAACTAAAGATTAGGCAACGGGAAAAGTTTCAAGGTAATTAAAATTTCGCAGTAATAAGAAAAGTAAATGTTTATTAAATACAATGACGATCCATTAAATCAAGCTGCCAGTTTTGTGAATTTGGATGCGGGACATTAGGGTGGTATGGGAAGGGGCATGTTTTTCAGTGTAATACTCTAAGAATATACAAATACCATTCACTATTTCTTGTCATATATAACGTAATATAAACATAACGACAACATGAAAACATAATCATTTAAAATGTCCAAAAATCGCTCAAATGAACACATATTAAATTTTACTGGCAGTATGGCATGAAGGTGTCCAGCTTTAGCGCCATTTTGCCTGAAGTTCACATCGCATTCATCAAGGAAAATACTCGCTCAGTGGGTGCGGTGCGTTTGTTCCAGGGATGATTAACAAATATTGCACGAACAACAAGCAACTTTTAGGAATTAAATTTTCCACAAAATATTTGACAATTTGCATCCATCCGCACTCAGTGTCATAAATGTGCTCCCTCTGCTTTAAGATGATTTCATTTACATAATTTTGCAAAGGCATAATTCATCAAAAATATTTATAATAAAAAATCACCTTCTTTCATGCTGCTATGATTCTGTTACTTATTTATTTAATAAAATACAAATTTTCGAATGTTTTGAATACAGCAGAAATTGAAAAATCAGTCAAAACACATTGGGACGAAAACACACAACGCGCTATTTTAATTCTAACTTAACTGAAATTTTATTTTTCCACTTATTAGCACAGAAAAATTAAAAGTCTAAAGAAAAAAAAATTGTTACATTCACATTTCTTAAAATAGATACATATATGTAAATTGACAGCGAGGAATAATTTCTCCAACATATGCAGTGAGTTTTTGGCTTCACTTCACGGACGAGTATCTTACACGCATGGGCCTCTCTGGAATGGAATAAACTAATTCCTTCAAGGGGCCGGCTCTTGTTCGACAATTGTGAAGGAAAATTGAATTAACCAATCTAAATGTTTTTTCCACAATTTATATATCCCTGAAAATGTCTAAAAGCATAGTAAAAATCGATGGACAATTTTCAAAGATAATTTCAAATCAAAAGTACTAAATTTTCTTTTCATTCAGATCAATAGTGCTCAAAACACTTAAAGTGTTTTTCTTTCATCGATAGGGCAAATAATACAAACAATATGCCGAATCCGGAATTATCTTTTGTTATCCTTACAAGGGGTTAGAATTGACACAGCCGATTGCAATCCTGTAGTAATTTCAAGGCCATTATTTTCAATGTAATCTGTTTTCATTGTAAATAATTTTTGTGTTCTGTGCAATAAGGCTTTATGAAAGTTCGATCAACCGCGACTAACCTTCCTTAGTATTTCCAAGTCTGTCTTTCTACGCTAGAAGCTAAAACCTAGTCGATTACATTTTTGCTGACTTCGGTAAAGTATTCAACACAATAAATCATGAAATGAGGCCCTTGTATTTGCACATTTGTTTGTCAATTGTGTTCTAGTGTCTGGCCATACGCAGTGGGCATCGTTTTGTGCATCTCTATCCAAAAATGTCTGCAATACCTCTGGCGTACTCCAGGGAAGCTATTTAGGTTCACTTGTATTTACTATTTATATAAATAATCTAAATACGTGTTCAACACAGTATAAAATTCTGTGTTACGCTGACGATGCCACCGTGTTGTGTTTTCCGTAAGTGACTGAGATATCAGACTTAGACGCCTTCCAAAAATGGTGCCGCATTAATAATCTGCCCCTTAACGCCGCCTAATATATCATTATGTTTTTTTCCTCTGAAAAGGTTTCAAATTTACGTCAACCAGCTATTTTCTGAATATATGGGGATGGGGAAATTTGTTTTGTTTTTGGAAGCTCACGCTTTATGGCTGTTGTCAGAAAATCCAAGAATATGTAGAGCCCACAACATTATCTTACCTTACCTTATCATGACTATATAATTTGTTCGTCTGCTTAAACAACTGGAAAAGCTTTAAGGGTAATAAAACGCAAAATAATTGCAGCAATAAGAAAAGTAAAGGTTTATTAAATACAGTGATTCATTGCGTATCTTTTAATACTTATCTGACAAAAATATTATAAATATATTTAAAAATCGTAAAAAACGGGAGTGCTCAAAACCATTACACCTTAAAGTAGACTTGTTTAATTGCTTATTTCTCGTTTAATAAATCATCATTAATAATAAAATAAATTTATACTTAGAAATTAACTAAATATCGGCAACATTTTTATCCTCTTCTAGTGTGCGTAATCAACTATTTATACATAATAATGCTTCATGTCTCTCTCTCTTCCTCAACTAAACAATTAATGATACTTTATCGTCGTAATAAAATCAGCCTTGGCCTTCACGTAAAAGTAGTTTTGAAGAACAATTAAAGTATGGAATTTTTAGCATAATTAGTCACTAAAAATCATAGTAATAAATAATATAAAAACATGGGTAATGACGGACCGTAATGCACTTAATGATTATGTTATGAATTGTGTGTGTGTGGTGTTGCAATGGCTAGAAAGAAAGAGTGGACTAATCCTTCAGAAGGTATTATGCATATAAAGTGCGGAAGTTGCTGTTCAACCTTTCATTCAGGTTTAATCCACTCCTTTTAATTAAAGTTTTCTTCTTAAACCTAGTTGACGTCATTATCGCTTTGTATATGAATGCAGTAGTAATGAAAAGTAGGCATATTTGCTTTTAATATTTTTGGTTGATCTTGGTAATAACAAAAGCGGACAAGGGAGCAGTATTATCGTTCTATAAATATGTAGACATATTTGTTTAGCTTTTTTCAGATACGCGTTTTATTTTCGCTGCTGAAATCTAGTCTAAAAAGTTTATGAGTGGCCGTGTTATCACGATAATTGCGTCGATAAAGTGCTCGTGTGAAAAAGAAATACACCCACCTATGATGATACATGTGCCCAGTGAGAACAATTTTTATGTGGTCGATTAAATGCATCGATAGTTATGGCGACTGCAAACGACCACCGTGTCGATATATTTAGAGTTCTAGTTTGACAACAGAAAAACGCGTCTGCATTTTTCCTGTTTTTTCCGCAGACATATGATTTGAATAGAATTTTTTCCATAGATTAGAAAAACAAAACAACAAAATCTCCATCACGTAAAATTCTCAAGACAATTTGAGCTAAAAAGTCAATATTTCCTACCATTTTTCCATTATTAAAAAATATAACTAGGCGTCATACAAAGTCGAAACATACTTTAAATAAAAGCTTGAAGCTTAAATCTTTTACGAAATATTTCCAAAACCAGGGGCTATCAGCACCACGTGCTATTTTTTGCATGAAATATGGAGAATTACACTGCATATGAAAACATGTTCTGCTGACAACAATTTTGGAGCTTTAAGGTTTATTATAATGTATATTTTTATTTGCATCTTTATATTTATATATATATATTTAGGGTTCACCCTATCAATTGAGCTATATCTTATATTTCTCTAAACTCTTAAGCACATCTTATGAATTTATGAAAATCACCCAAACACGGGTTTTTTTCATTTCTTGCCCAGTTTTCTCAAAAACTTTAGCTGAAGCAACGTGCTCATTTTCAGATTTGTAATCTATAGAAAAAATTATATGGATATCACCTATTCGTATTTAAAGGGCAGAATCCTTGGCGACCAGTGAAATTAGTAGGACTAGTAAAAAGCATAAAAATAAAATCTTTATACAATTTAAACTAAGGAGACAAATCTTATCGTAATGGTTAGTTAGCAATATCCTGAAGTATTTTGCGCAGAATGCCTTGTTCAGTAGGCTAGGACTTATACAGGTTATCATATTTTACACGTGCACCAATATGTGTAAGTAATCAACGTGGGAACTTGAATTGAAAAAGTGAGATCAAAAATGGACTATGCCAAAATTCACAAAGACCCTTACATCACTGCAGCACGGATAATTTTTCAAAAATCATAACCCTAGTTTAGCATGCGTTTGAAACATGAGGGAAAAAATGTTAACACTTCCGGAACTATCTGGACAGTCACAGCGCAAAATGTAGGAACGTATATGCAGTATATATTAAAAAAATTGCGTTCTCGTAATCTCGATGGACTGATTAAAATATATGCTACATCATCTTCCCGCAAATATGAACACATGGCTTTTATCGCCACACCTAGTAAGCGCGTGACAGCACCAACCCTATGATTCTCCTTATGGTGGAAACTTAATACATATAGCAATATCAGAAGGAACGTTGAAAGCCTCAAACTGGCGTTAGCTTAGCTCTTACTTTACAGTTTTACTAGTTTCTTATTTAGATTGATCCTTACTATAATATAACCACAACTTCTTCATTCTCTTAAGGGCGGGGTAACGTATTAAAAAATTTTATTTTTAATTTTTTTTTTATTATTTCATATGATTGTACAACATCTTAAGATTGTTGTGTCAAAATTTCAAACAAATCGGAGTAAAACTAACAAAGATACAGAACTTTGAGCGTTTGTTGCTCCGATACGGTTATGTCTGCCCAGCAAGTGCGTGGCGCGCTGACTTTGTGCTCCCGGGATACCTAAATTTTTTTAATTGTTTCATATGATTGCACAACATCTTAAGATTGTTGTGTTAAAATTTCAAACAAATCGGAGTAAAACTAACTAAGATACAGAACTTTGAGCGTTTGTTGCTTTCATGTATACTACTCGATTTTCAGGTATGCAAAACTTTAAAGCGATTTTCTGACGCTTGTCATTTTTAAAACCGGTGAACAGTTTAGAGCAAAATCTACTCGACCGATTGTTTTGAAATTTTGTATACAGCTTCTTTACATAAATGACCAGGTAACGCTGGGAGCTTTTTTTTTTTTTGTCATTATTATAGATTTTACAATAACAAATAGGTTCATTTTTTAGACGAAAATCGGTGTTTTCACTTCTAAGTGTCAGCAAAAATTGAAAAATCGAAAAAAACAAATTCCCTCCCAGGAATACCTTTGGAAAGCGGTTATCTAATGACACATTTTTTTTTTTTTAATTCAGATGATCCACTCTTCAGTAATATTGTTCACCGACAGACAACTTTTCTTCGAGGCGCCTCCGAAGATTTGCTGCCGTCGGCTTAATTATTTATATTTTGTTTTAAAATATTAAGGAAAATATTGTTCACAGGTTGTACTATAATGCTGCGATCGACTAATTAAATTTGTATTGCCTGTAGCGTCTGGAAAAATTCTTGAAGAAGGGCCTTTTTCACGACGAATTAACGTTACCCCCCCCTTAAAATGCATGCGCAGTGTATGAATTCAGTAAACAACGAATATTCGCAGGAAAGACTAACTCATGGAATAATTAGACTGATTTGCATCTAAACTTTTAAAGGTGCTTTAATAACAATTTTAGAATATTTTGGTTATCTGCCCGAGATCAGAACAGCCTACTGATGTTGCCTATTACCTTACTGTAAATTCCCTTCGGGAAGCCTTTTGATAGTTTACGGGCTATTGAACCGTTATCGAGAGCTATAATATATTGTAGTCAATAGATAGATATGTATAGATATACATAGTCAACAAGTTGTCGGAAATGGCAACAGCAGTTAAAAATGGGCTACAGGCAATAATGCTTTTGCATAGTCTGCCTCTGAGTTGCGACAATTTCCTGATGTACCATTGAATCTAGGGACAAATTGTCAGATCTTGAAACTTGATAAAAATATTAAACGAAAACGCGAGAAATCAGGGTTCAAAATATCAATGCGCTACTAGCGCGAAAACTTTGGCAGAAGTCAAAAATGGGCAACCAATAAAAGATTGAGAAAGCACAATGTGATACTTTATTACAGGTGTAAAAGGGTATGCCATAATGCTGCTGAATGTATTATGAAGAGGGAACAGCCGGCAAACGTATCGTTGTAGGCAGTGTCATAAAAAACGAAAGAACCTCCATACCATGCTTAATTCAATGAATCGCACAGAAGGTGCCTTCACACCAGAAGCATTTCTATAAGTATGCATAGTAATGAGGAAGATTTTGTCGGTATGATCAAACCGAGAAACATTAGACTGAACTTGTGCACTTCCTCATCGACAGAAGAAAATACTATACTGGAACTGCAAAAACAAAAGCAATTCGGAACGGACTACACTAATCTATTTGTCAACCTTCACAATAAAGTTGCTTAAAGGGAAAGTTAAGGATAGCGGTCAATTGGATGGGATTTACATTTGAAGTCCTAACAATTCTGGCCCTGTGTAGTCAACCTAATTATCCTTTAAACACTATGGTATTATCAGCCTACTACTTCACTACAAATAAATTATCGTGATCCAGAGTTTCGTTCGCCTATATCTCAGAATGTAAATGTTCAAACCTAAAAGAAAGACATTAGAAATACCAGTAATTTTCTGAATTGTGAAATTGAAATCCAATGTTGTGTTGTTTATATTAGGGGTATTCACGCTTTGGTGCAAATGGTGCATCGTTGCAAACGGTGCAATACTAAATAAAACAATCGGTTGCCATAGAAACAACTACGAAAATATGAAATTTTACACTCGATGCAAGATTTTAAGGCCTATTTTCACCAAAGCGGGAATACCCGCTATTATTTCTACTGCAAGGGAAGGCAGCAAATTTTCGACGTCAAACCTTTCCTTATCTCTTATTTCGATGGAATTAAGAAAAACTATCTGGCCCAGCAGGAAATAGGATGGCTCACTTTGCCATCCTTTTAACACGATCGTGTCAATGCAGAGGAGTATTCCTTCTTGCCTCACAATATTACATCACGTGATCTTTCTACAAAACTTGAAATGGAGTTTTTTCAGAGGGAATTCCTTCTCTTGTCCACGCAGCGGATGAAAGTGTGAAGCATCAATATTATGTCTTTAGAGTTACCCTAGGAGGAGTATGTATAGCAATTTTTTTTACCGTCTAAGGACTTGCTGTTTGGACGGGCGGCAGTCAGGTTATTGCCGCAGGGGTTCGGAATTTAAAATAAAACTTTAATGATGAAATTCAGAGATTTATTTTTCAACATGCAAATATTGAAGATAATTAATTTAAAAATAGAGCAGCAGCAATCACTGCCCTTGTTAAACTAACCGAACTACGCAACGTGCCCGGCAAGAGCCAAACATGTATTTTTTTTTTAGCCACAATAGGAAGCATATTGAATATAACTGTAAAACATATTACTTTTAAACACAAGCTTTTAAGTCAAATGTACTAACAATAAAAAATTAGCGCATTTTCTCATAAATTTCTTTCATTTGATACCCATGTCAAGGCGGTTGTAATGAAAAAGGTAAATCAATCTTGGGAGACTGCTATATTGGGTATAGAATAACATTAGATATATAATATATTGCATTGTCACCGGACTTTTACACGTGTGTGTCAAAGCTCCAGCTTAATATGAACTAATCGAAATTGGATTACAAGATTTGACACAAACATACTAACAAGGCAAGTTAAATAAAAGCTTGTAAAAAAGGAAAAATAAACTGACATGTGGTTGGAAGGTTTGCTCCCTTATCAATCACTAAAACTCCCATTTTGTTGCTTGTTGTTTTGTTGCATAAAAGAGAGAAAACCCGTTATGATCCCACAAGGTATACTCTCTCTTATTAATTTAAATTTAAAAATTAATATATATTTTTTCGTATCCAAGTTTAGATGAAACTATCAAAACTATCTTTTAGCTAGCTATGGGGCTTACTCACACATTGTAGTAATGATGAGTACATCAAACCAGTTTTTGAATCAAAAATTACACTCTTTCGTAACTCGATGCATCTCTTGTGTACGATAGAAAGATTTTGTTTGAGTGGGTTGCGCTTTGTAGCACTCCGCACCGAATGCGTTCCTCGACCTAACTTACGTGTTAGTGTGTTGCAACTACTGAAATAGAAATGATGTTTCCGGAAAATGTAAGACAGAATTTACTCCTCTCTGCGTCATCTTCCCCAAAAACTGATTTGTCGCAACTCATGGCAACAAAATGAGTCTAGGCTGGATGTTTTCTACAAGTACCCAAAAGTTGTTTGTTTTGTTCTAAAGAGCTATGTTAGCATGTTTATTTACATTAATTTAGATATTTTAGACATGTTCCCACATTTTCCGACTGTAGCGTATTTACATATTATTGCTATTTAAATTTGTATGATCGTTAATTACAAGGAACAGCGTAAGTTTGGCTACACATTTTCAATTTCGACCAAAACCACCCTTCTTTCAATTAACAAAAGAATATCCTGGATTATAATTTTCTTTTAATCACATTCCACAGTTGTTACTACGAATTTGTAACCCATCACCTACTTTTTTATTCCCATTACATTCAGATTTTGCAATTATGTCAACATATTTTAATACTGTTAAATCGATAATGAAGTCAACCAAATTCACGGCTATAAATACATAATAAGTTGTTCAAATTTAACGGATATAAGATTCACTCTTGTTTACTTGTAGGTCGTAAAGAAACACATTCCATCTGATCTCTCCAAACTCACTAGAGTAGCAGCAATAGAGAATGCTAGTCTATATGGCAGTGATGTAATCGCTCAATATACCTGACGCCTAAATAAATTAGTTGTATTCGGTTTTAAAATACATGTTCAAATCAATGCCCTTTCAGTGGGTACACGTGAGTGCGATGACAATTCGGGATTTCTTCGCGCAATGAAATAGAACGAGAATGATAGTATAATTGCTCCCTGGAATATTCCTTAAGGACAAGGTTGACTAAGGTAAAATGGAAGAGTTATAAAATTGTGTACGTGCATTTAAATAACTAAAAATCTACTTTTGGCATTTTCATATCAAATATACACATTCACGATATTTTTAAGCAGTCAGCGACTCCTCGGAAGCGAGATCAATCTCCGGCTTCAAATAACTTTCTCTTAATCATACTCGCACCATTGAAATTTTCCTTTTTTTTCGAACAAATCGTAGTCTTTGATAAATTATATTAATATTAGTGGAAGATGCACATTCTCGGGTCTGTTATGTTACAGTAACACAAAAGCGACCAACACATTGTTACGTGTCTTGATAAAACTGTTCATGTAAGTCCTTAAAATTTCCAAAATACGAAAACAACATCCGCTGCAAGTGAGTCTACGATAAAAAGGTAAATTCTACAAAATATGTTTAGGGTCATATTATTTCACTTTTACATCGAAAGAAAAGTCGTCTCAATGCCTATTCTTTTTTTTTAAACATTTTGTTGGTAAATATTTTCATCTTTTTTCTTCTCTATTTCTGTCTAAATGCTTTCACTGTATCAAAGAAACAGATGTGGATTCGTGGATTACAGAAAGCCGCATGGATGTACTTTAAACTTACATTACGTTAGAGATAAATCAGTATTTATCAGTAGGCTTGCGCTTCTTTATAATCACTTTGGTCCAAGGTGTAGAAGTCCTCCAGTTTCCATTGTAATGTCTCGAAGGTTGGTCGCCTCATTGGATCTTTGTGCCAACATTCAAGCATTATCTCATAGAGTCTTGGTTCACAATTTTGTGGGCATGGCATGCGGTAACCATGCTCAACTTGTGTTAATACTTCAGCATTTGTCATACCTAAAAGGAAGATTAATTATTTTTCACATTTCAAGATTAGTATCCATTGATAAAAATAGATAAACAGAAGTCTGTAATACGGTATAAGTGATTATAAAAAAAATAACACATTCAGACACGTCAATGTAACCTAAACTGAATCAATCTTTTATGTAATATCGAGACCAAAATCGAAGAATGGTTCTTTCGGAAACGTCACCTGCGCTGCATTCGTATTCAGGTTCATATTTTAAATTGTTGAATGCTACAATTGCTGCGGAAATACATTTCCGAAAACACACGAAGTAAAAATTTAAATTAAAGTTGCTAACAATAAAAGCGATAATTTGGTTCATTCTAAGATGGCTATTACATATAGTAGTTAGACATAGAAAACCAAATCATACTTGCGAGTTTCCTTGTATACCTACAATCAAAAAAAAAAGACGAAAACGATTTTCTGTGTCTGTCCTTTTGGAAGTATATGTAGATCACGAGGATCACAGACGACAACAAACCGTTACAGAGTAACCTTTAGGGCTCTAATTAAAAAATTACGATGGTTAATAGTGATAAGATGGCTAAAGATAATTATTAAATATATCATATTCCCATTTGCATATTTTTGTTAGTAATCCCATAAAGTGAAGGAAGTAAACTGCATAGGGGCGGTTGTATAAAATATTCAAGTGAAAGTCACTACACCTACCGGGGTATGGAATTCGTCCATAAGTTACTAATTCTGTCAGTAAAATACCGAAACTCCAAACGTCGGATTTTATTGAGAATTTACTGTAATTTGCTGCTTCTGGAGCTGTCCATTTGATGGGGAATCGGGCTCCAACACGTGCTTCGTATTCATCTTCTTTAATAAGTCTGCAATGATATGAACAAAATTGTATGAGATTTTATGCCAAATTCTCAAAAGAATAATATTTCTTACCTAGCTAAACCAAAGTCAGCAATTTTAACGATATTATTGTCGGCGACTAAAACATTTCTTGCGGCTAAATCTCGATGAATGTAATTTTGCGATTCTAGATAAGCCATACCGGCTGCTATTTGTGCGGCCATGTCGATTAGTACTGGCATTTTCAAGTTGCGTCCTTTACCTGCGAAAAATTAAATTTATATTAATCAGTTTAAATACATACAAGAATGAATTGCTTGGTTGGTTTATATGGCTTACTCAGCCCAAATGCGAAAGTTGAGTAAGTAGAATTTATTTATGTTTAAGAATGCATAATGGCACGTAATTATAAAAATATAACAATAATAATAAAAAGAAGAAAGAACTATTGTTTAGAATCATAATTCGAAAATGAGGGCAAACAAAATAACATCAAAATTTCAAGAAATTTAATGTTTACTATTTCTCAATTTTGAATCATTATGTTGCGTACCGTTAATATCGATCATGGATTCTTTGTTGCTTTGTTTTTCTTTTTAAATTATATTTTTCAAGGCCCTAACATAACTTTTCCTAAATGTTCACTGAAGGAAAAAAGTATCCAGTCGCGGTATTTTTGTTAGTTTTGTACATTATGTAGGCATTATTTTTAATAAGACTTTAAATCATCTTTTTGTCGCAATTTTAGATGTCTGAAGTCCGGATACCTAAGTGAAAGTAATTCGCATTTGTTAAACTATTCCTGGGTAATGCACGATTCACAGCCCCTCATAATAGTTCTACTGAAGTTAACTAAAATGTTGTTCAATGGAAATATATTTTAATAATAAATAGTATAAACTCGAGAAAAATGCTAAAATACTAAATGCTGTAAACTTTTCAAAAACATTGTCTCAGGAAATGAATCACGCATATGGGTGAGCACCTGAATTTACAAATTCGAAAAGACAAAATATATTTAAATAGCTTTCAAATATAACCTTCCGGATTTATATAAAGTACGTGATAATAGAATCATAAGAAAAAAAAACTAACGTCGAAAATTGTAATAGTTGTTTATCGGGTAGTTTTGATGGGACCAAGCAAACGCTAATTCCCACGACCTTATAGTGAATGACAATTCAATTTAAAAAGAGAACACACCTTGTAAATATTCTAACAAAGATCCATGCTTCATGAGTTCTGTTATTATGTAAATGGGCTCCTCAACTGTGCAAACAGCGTATAATTGTATAAGTTTGATGTGGCGCAATTTCTTCATGATTTGAGCTTCAGCTAAAAAGTCTTTTGGATCCATTGTTCCTGAAAAGTACAGAGAGCAAACAAAATTAGTTATCTGAAATAATGCATTCAATTTAGTGATTGTATTATATTTACCTGATTTCAATGTTTTGATAGCAACCGGAGTCGTATTGTTCCACAAGCCTTCCCATACTTCGCCAAATTGCCCTGAGCCAAGTTTACGGACAAACTTAAGTGAGCTTCTATCGATTTCCCACTGGTCTCGGGTTCTATGCGACAGCCCCTCCGTTACCGGCTTCTCGATCTAGTCATTAGCAAAATTAATATCAAATTTAGTACAAAAGAAAAATGTGCATAAAACTTTCTAAAAATAGGCAAATAACTGCAAATGGCTGACGATTTACAGGAGAATAGTTTCAGATTCGGTTTATCTAGCTTCCACGCAAGAAACGTCTCAAAGAGTGGTGATTCGTTTACTTACGCAAAATATTATTTTACCTAAAAATGTTTTACGCAGAATGGCTTTATCAAATTCAATCGAACTAAATTAAAAGCGTTTTTCTGGTGATGTGTAACCGTGAAAAATACAACAAAATGTAAAGGAAAGCGTGCAGTATATCTAAGATTTGCTGAATGCAAGATAAATGTCACAAATTTTGTCGCATTCGTTTGGCTTTTTACGTAAACAAATATTTCGAATTAACCAATGCTCAGTCAAGTGTTTCCGACGGCCGGTCCAAGAAAAACGACTTTCCTTATGACGTTTTCATAGAAAAGTATAGAGTGATCTGTGATTGTGTAACAGGTTACTTTTCAAGGTAAATTAAGACATGTGTTTCAGCACCCGTCGCTTTTTTATGGTTTCTGATCTTAAACTACGATAGGTAATCAAATATTGTTTCAAGCCAACTTCTGGAATTCCCTGAGCGGGTGTATGTTGTATTAGCCCAGAACTAACTCGGAAGAACACAGATGTAAACAAAACCTTGATACACTTTTGGATGTTTTCATTGACAATTTTAGGGCCTATTATTCAACCTTGTGGTTATGTAAAGAGTGGGAATTGCATTTAAAATTTGTTGGAATTTTAATTTGGAAAACCTATACATAAATTACAACAATAAAAATAAATAATTCGGACTGCTTCAGACATCTTTTAATTTATTCTCTCAAATTTTAGTAATAAATTTGAGAAGCTTTGCCAGTCATTCTCGTTTACGCGCTCTTGTAAAAAGTAACTTATCAGAGCAAATATGAGAATTATATATAGTGTCATATGTGGGCTTCAAACCGCCTAACTCAAATTCATAATAATGTTCAAAATATAATTTTACAGCAATTTTAAACAAATTCTCTTTAACACAAAGGAAGTATACATGTAAATATAGGAAAAACATTTTAACTGCAAAAGATGACAGGGCAAGGGATATGCAAATTTTGAAGAACAGCTTGTAGAATTACAAACATTTGCGACATTCATCAGCACTATATAAACATTTAATAAAATGAAAAAAAACTATTAAAATTGATTCATATAAAGAACAAATGAGAGGCATTATGTGAACAAACAGAAAACACCAGAACGTTACATCAAATTTGAGGATCGGTGTGACTCCTACCTCAAACAGAGCCAAGAATTGGTTAGACTGAACAAAACGGTTAGAAAAAGATTCTAATCAAAACATGTTCACACTATGTTCATATCGATTTTTTTCACCTTTTAATTTTTTCAATGTATGTAAAATGAGATTTTTTAACAAACTTATTGAAATAAACATCGATATTAAAAAATGTTTAATGCAGAAATGAATCTGAGAACGATCTTTTCTCCTTATTAGGTAAATCGAACTTACTTGAACGCAAGGTTTACATAGATTAACACAAAGTCCGTCAGAATCTTTCGAGTAGTGTTCCACAAGCTCTTGAAGCGTTCTATGAAAAAATAATATTAGACACAATATCTTAATGCTTACAAAATAAGTTATTACCTAAAAGTTGTTCGTCGGGCGATGAAGAATCCCCCTTCATCAAGCTGTCTAATCCGGTAATGTTTAACAGTGTCACCATCACGAACTGGAAAAGAAAAAAATGCATATAATGATTAGTGGCTTGTCCAAAACCCGTATTATTCGGATGAGCTTCTATCCGACTATTAATTAATGTTCATTAAATTTACAATAAAGTTTAAAAGTTGTTCCAATATTCGCAAGTTCATGCGTGTTCAAACCAACAACGATAAATCTTAAATTTAACAAAAAAGAAATTAAGACAAATACTTTAGACATAAAAACAAAACTAGTTTATTTTTTACAACTCAGTCTACGAATACCGTTCATCATTATGTAATATTATTTAAACAACAATAAACTACTTTCAGAATAAAACGGCAAGTCGCAGTTTTCGCTCGCGTGCCTAATTTGTCTTTTATTAATTAACGTTCTTAGCGAATTCGATATATTTAAAAATGTTACCCGCTAACGCGACGTCTTAACCACACACATTTTGCTTTCACTTTGTATGTAAGTACTGTCTTTACCAAAATGCATTTTATAACAAAGCAGGTACAATTTAAGCGGTTTACTGGCAATAACACAGCGAATACCAACTGACGTTGAACTATTACGTGATTCAAAGATATTGTTTGCCAAGAGGAAGATTATAACGCATTTGGAAAAAAGTTCCCACACTGCATTTGTGGCGATATTTCCGCTATTCTCTTTTAGTTCAACTTTCGTTCGGATAAAAAAGGGCGGTATACCATTTTTTTCCTGTAAAGACCTGCAGATAAAGCCTAAAAACGTGCACATGATTAGGATAAAATTGGGTCATTGATTTTTTAATTTTTAAACCATTTAGTAAGACGCTGAAAACTGGTTAAGATAAACGATTTCGAGTGAAATGCTTTCTTTCAGACGAATTTTCTTTCTATCAGTGGACAGAAATATTTATACTTTTTTTATATGGCAAGCAGTTATAACGAAATGTTTCTTAAACTAATTGTACTCTTATTATGCATTGCCAACCAGTCCATCCTGGCAATGATTGAGTGTTTTTTCTGAAAATATCAGTGACATTGATTTTAGCCAAATGCTTTGAATCTTTGCAAATATATATACAGTCATTTAAATGATCATATGAAACAATGGCACATTTTCAATGAATGCCATATTTAAAAAAATAAAAACCGGACAAAGTTATATTCATTTTGTTTTTTTTTAACAAACAAATCTTTAATATTAATAGAATTTTGAAGAAGCCTCTCACTATGCCCTGAAAATAGGTATATTTACGATCAGTTGTTCATGAGTTATGTATGAATGCTCAATTCTTTGACACAAAAAAACACCTTTATGGAGATGTAGATAAAAGTAATACAAGCCTAACGTATAAGCTTTAAAATCACGCCTAGTCATTTGCTCGAAACAATTATGATTTTCAGATTTCTCTTTGGAATGGAAGTACATATTTGTTTGCAACATTGCATCCGATAATTCGAAGTCTAAGCTTTATTCTAGTATTTTCGTCACAAAAAAAACCTTAAGAATATATTGGATAGTGGCGCTCCTTTTTTTGGAAGTGCCTTGTGGTGCCCACTGTAACTCATAACTGGCTTATTTCAAATCAAAACCTTTGCGGTCATTGATATAAAAATGTAAATACATACCTAGGTATATTCTACAGAGTGAACGAAGGATTTAAACAAAAATTTATTACTAACAAAATGGTTGTTTGAACAAAATTTTTATTGGGTCC